>UFQX01000020.1:0-112350 GCA_900497675.1 Arapaima gigas
TGATGGTAGATAAGAATCTACCTGTACTTCTCAACAGACATTGAAGTTGCACGCCTAAGACTTGCACAGTACTGTATATCTGCATATGTAAATGCAATCATTTGGGCTGTAGAGCAAACTAGCTGCTTGTTCACTATATTTAAGATCATTAAAACATAATGAATGTGGAGATGTATGTGAATTCCAGCAGCTCTTGGCTTTTCAGCCAACCATGTGTCTTTCTGGCAAAGAAGACCAGCTACACACAAGTTACACAGGGGCCCCAGGCAGACGTAACTTATTAAAACTGCATCCAGAGCAGAGCAGTCGGTGATCTGGCACAGCATCCAGAGTCTCTACATTCATCAGGCAACACTGCGTCTGCTGCAACACATACAGTATGTATCACACTCACATCATACCTGTATCACTGCAAACCCCATACTGGTGCTCATGCTACATGTAAGTGCATTTGCAATTGAAAACTTAGGACTTATTCAAATTAATACTAATGAGTTTATAATGTGCTTCTAAAAGCACAGATTCTAGTGTGTGGGTTGAGATTTAAATTTTATGATGGTGATACATTAAAGTGTTTTTGTATTGGTATTAAAGTGTTTTTATTGGCTGGTGTAGACATCCTGAGGAGGAAGTAGAAAGTAAAAGCTGTTGGTATTTTGTTCATTTATTTTTTATGAAAAAGTTTTTGCGGCTAGTTTTCCAATGAAAGCGTTTTAAAATGATATTTTTCTGTAGTTGGTGCTGGCCCTGGGAGATTCCAACATCCACCTTTTTCAAGGCCTACCTTTACACTGCCTATGCTGCAGCACAGGAGAAATTAGTGGAAGGGAAAAGTACGCACGTGTGTACGGGTCCCCATCCCTAAAGTGGCAAACTGCGATGAAAATTCTATAAGCGTATTATCACAGGGATGGACAACAACGAACTATGAAAACTAAACAGCTAGGGTCCCAGGGTGTTCATCTTGCTCACTGATGATTGGGTATTAAGAGTTTCCAGAAGTAAAAAAACAGATCTTTTTTTCTGCGGACTACATTTTTAAAAATCCTCCCAGAGCCAAAGAAAAACCGATTAATCATGGGTGTAGCTGTGGCCTCCCATGGGGGGGAATGGTCCAGGAGAGGCAGACTGTGGGCCAATGGACAAAGCGACTGGCCTATAACGCAATCCGGAGCAGCGCAGCACAGCCAATCGCTTTCACAGAAGGCCCCCTGCAGAATAAACAGCATCTGTGATTGGCTGAGCTTGCTGTTCTCTGCCCTCTTGAGAATGTGGTCAGCTGGCCACTTGAGCGCCTCATTGTGTCATTTCCCAAGAACAGCCCCTTACTGCACATTTCTGTATTAATAATAGGGCAATTAAAGCCAATGGGGATTTGAGATCCTGCCTGACAATTACATCTGTTAAAGTTTGAAAGCGTTAATGCTTAAAAAATATTAATTAAAGTGATTGATACGAATGTTAAAATTATATTAAACATTGGCCTGGCGCAATAAAACATGTCAGCGGATTAGCGATACATTGTCTGTACGATCTCGCAGGCCGCATTTCTCCATGTTTTGTACCACAGAACGTCAGTGTTTGTAAAGTAGCGAAAGAGACAATTCTGGAAACTTGCGTTTGTCTGCGGCGTTGGGTTGTTTAAGCAACTCGCTGCTGGCTTCATGTACAAATCCTTGACTGTGCTTGGTGATCTGCAGCCTTCAACAGCATGTCAGCGTAGTGAACCAGAACTGAAGGCGTAGGATGGGATCTCACAGGATGCTGCTTTGCTGACAAAGGGAGATGCAACAAACACCTGCAATTAGCTGAGAGGTCTTGTTAAGAATCTGTCAGAATGGAGCGTAACCATCTCCAAGTGTCTGGTGTCTCTTTCCAGCAATTTCCACACCACGGAGCAACACAGACGACAAACTGTTCTCAAAGGCTGCTTTTCAAAGGTGGGCTAAAATGTCACCCTGCTAATGATTTCTTTCAGATGAACACGAAGTTATTAAGCAGAGCATCAATTCAACTTCTCAATATTTCAAAATCACGCCAGGCTGTACATTTAACTTTTTTTGGGAAAGGAATACTGCTTTTCTCCATAGCTACTGAGTTAAACAAACATTTATTTTTCATTACTTTCCCAGCCATAATCGCTTGCAGAATATTAAACTCCGTAGGTGGACTTGCCAAAGCTCTTTTCACGCTTCTTCTCTGAAAACCATCTTACAGTTAATATCTCTTCTAGCACAGTAAGAAACTGTTACCAGGGCCCCAGTGTTTATTAATTCACAATTGATTAATTACTTAATTAATTAGTCAATTAATTACAGAACTTACTCCAAGGTTTATGAAAGACATCTTCTTACCTGAACAATGTGCATGAAGTGATGAACAACATAATTTACACCACCTTTGACAAAATTCAATATATTTTTAGAAGTGACATGGCTACTTTTTCCATGAAAAGATGTCTTTGGCTGCAAAGGTTTTCCTTTTTTTGTAATATATTTCTTGGTCTTTAAGAGATGCCCTGAATGGGATCAATTAAATGCCAGGAATGATTTCATGCATTCTGTTCCCCTGAATGTGCCCTCTCCTTGCCTCCTGTCGGCACGAACCAGAAAGCCCCCCAATTTGGTCTAAATGGCTTCTGCGATCCATTTCTCACTGGCAATGGTACATGCTCATTTCATTTCTCATTTATAGACAGATAATCAGAACGTCATTACAGTGTCCACAGCGGGGTTGCTGGTTAGTAATTGAGGAACATAAAAGGTATTTTAAGTTAGAGGAATAATACCGAAGGGGGGTTGACTGGTCGCCTGGATGGAGGCCCTCTCTCCACCCCTTCCTCCCTTTCTCTCTCTCTTTCTCGCTCTCTCTGTCAGGTATCTGGCCAATATCAGGTATCAAAGCTGCTGTCATTATCATTAACCTCCTCCTTTGGAGCTCTTGTCACGATCATCTTCTCACAGGGTTTCTGCTCATCATCTCAGATCAATGTAGATGCATTTCCGGGAGGATGTGGTTTGTCTGTCAGCCGCATGTCTGAATGTGGCTGACAATCCTGGACAGATCTCTTAAATCCACGACATCCTCAACTCCTCAGTGTGTATATTTCAGCTTGTTCATTTATGCTGCTACATCTGCATTCTGCTCAAAGTTAGTGTATTTTCTTGGGTTGTATCTTCAGTGTGTTGAACTGGAGAATTAGACTATACATTAGGGAAGTCTTATGTACATTTTGAGTAAATAAGACATTGTAGAAGGGTCATATCATTTTATTTCTGATAAATGTGTTATTTATCATAATTCTATGGCCCATTTTATAATATTTATTACACCATATGGTCATATAGTAAGGCTGCTTGAGGTCTCAGTGGGAATCGTTGTCATCTCACAGCTTTGGGGCTGCGTCTGAATTTGGTCCCAGCTCTTTCCCTGTGGAGTCTTAATGTCCTCCCTGTGTTCTTGTCGGTTCCTCTGGAGGCTCAGACTTCCTCCCACACTGCAAAAATATATGACGGGAGTGAGTGTGTGAGTGTGTGCGGATGTCTGATGGAGATGGATATCTGTCCTGTCCTGTCCAGGGTGGGTGAACCCTTCTGGCTTTTCCTGGACTGCCTCCGAATAACTGCAACACTGACTGTACCAGCAGCTGCTAAGAGCAGACAGACATATGGATGTTAGTGCAATTTCTGTGAACAAATTCAACAAACAGACTTTTGAAATGTTCAATTTTTCAAGAAGAATGATTACAAAAATGATCCTGCAGAAGTCTATTAAGCTGGGAGAAAGTCTTTCCCCCAGATCTTTTTCTCTGTTAGGAAACCCTCCATTCTATTCAACAAAAGGACACTGTGCGTATAACAAAACCTGGACAAGCTGATGCTCACATCACCATTACTGAGGATGAAGTGAGGTCCAGTAAGGCCCAGACATATCCTCCGAGCATGAGCACCCAATCTGAAAGTCAAATAATCTCACACAGCTACATCTGAAAACACGTGGAATTACTCACTGTTAGCAGAACCAGACTGTTGCTTGCTAATTTGACACTCCCTTATACCAAATACATGGATGTTTTTTCAATCGTAGCTACTGTAAAATGCCAGCAAGTGAGCCACTGATGTCATTGTTTTAATTACCACAGCTGGTTAAAATGAATACTGAGTTAGCAGGCAAGATATTTAAGTATCATAATCTTATTTCTGGATTGAAGGAGCAGGTTTCATTCATATAAATGGCAGATAGCTTTGACTTGAAGGTCAAGTGCAAGTTAACCTATTGTGGCAGTGGTGCTCTAGGGTGCCTCTAGTGGTAGGACCAGGAACTGAACTGTAAAAAGTTGTGCAATTCATGCACTCATGTTGTACAAGTGCTGGGGACTGTGTGTGATGAAACTGGGGTGAACATTACCCCTGCTGCTTCCAAGGACTGCTGCTTGAGGTGTTGGGGTGCTGCAACATTGGTTTGCCTTTGTGTTATAAACACTGTGCTATGGCAAAAATCCTGGTGTCTTTGTTTACCCCACTGTTGCCTACAGCTATGCTCAGCACACTAAGAATTAGCAGCAGAGTAAGAACACAGACAGTGACGTGCTTTTTCTATCACTCAGCATTTAAATGAACGGGTCACGTTTTACCCTCCTCACTGTCCCTTGCAATGACTGAATAAAAAGAAAAGACCACAGCAAAACCATGGATGCCAAGTGCAAATATATGTTTCCAATTGTCTCCATTTCCACAGTAGCAGTTATGAATGGTTAAAATCAATTATAAAGGAAGACACTATTAACAGGATGAATTCTTTATATAAAATACTGAGTGACAAGTACAAACTACAATGAAAAAAGATAGTCAGAGCTATCGGACTGTAATAAAGTTTCTGGCAACAATTTATCCCTGGATAATTGTTAATGGATTTTTTCTCTCCGGGGAAATGACGAAAAAAAACCCCACGGAACTTTCTGTGCTAATTGTATGGCTAGTAGCAGTGCAATATGATACAATTTGTATACTACGTATAGAGCTATTGGCTTACACATGAGGGCATCAGGGTTCAAATCCTATTTCCTGCTGCAGTATCCTTGATAACTTGCCCTGAGTTGCTTCAGTAAAAATTACTCAGCCGTGGGTAAAGCACTCTTAGTAGATTGGTGTACAAACACAGCATTTTAAGTGAGAAAAGTGTCACCTAAATAAATAAATCAAAATATAATCTACAGTTGTATACATACAGTGTAACTTTTTTTCTGATCACGTTTCTACCGAACCTCAACTTGAATGATGCCATATTTGCACACCGTACACCAACATGACACTAAGGTCATAAAGTGAGGATGTTACCAAAAGCTCGTTGCCTTGTTAAAGCTGGAGTATACATGAGGTACACACATTACAATGAATAGCTTTTGATATTGTTTACCTTACACATTTCTCCCTCCCCTGGCCATCATGGCTGCCCACCTGGCTCCATGCCAGGCGCCCCCCACTTGGCCACAGTGGTACATTTCCATCTCATTCATCACGTAAAGACAGATAATCAGAAAGTCATTACAGTAGCTTGACACCGCCGCTTGCTCCGGGAAGACAGAGTAATTGAGCACCGCAGAAGGGAAGAGAGCGGCCCGCGCCAGGGCTGATGGATAATGAATGTGTGATGTTGGCTGCAGAGGAGGTGTGTGTGTGTGTGTGTGTGTGTGTGTGTGTGTGTGTGTGTGTGTGGCAGGGTGGGTGGGGGGTACAGCACAGGGCGAGGCAGACAGGAAGACAACCATACACACTTGCCAACAAAGACCTTAGGAGATACTTGGGTGTGTGGCAGCCATTTCTCATAGTGAGGACATGGCCTAGGACCTCTCCTGAGGAAGGAAAGGAATGAGCCAAGGAAAGACTGCAAACAGATGGAGAAAAAGAAAAGAAGAAACAGCGAGACAGCATCTGTGAGAGAAGAACCAAAGCAAAGTCAACTGAGGCAAAAGATAGAACAAGTCAGAGAAGAAGGAAAGAAGGAAATAAACCAATTCCACTCAATCTGATCAGAATGCACGGGCTCCAAGCAGAGGAGCCGCTCCAATTTAATTTGTTTTTCTCAATCTCACTCACCTGCGCCTGAGACATTCTATTCGGCAGTGGCGTTTTGTCGATTTGTTGGTGAATGCCCTGCCCAACTCTGACCTCCTCTTTCATCACACCACACCAGGTGCTATCGGGCACTCCCACCCCACCACCCCCAAACACGGACAGACTCCATTAATAGATTGAAAAGAAGGAGGAAAGGGTTTTACAGTCTGCTCTTAATAAGTATTGCTGGTACAAAATTCATTTAGAGGTGAAGATTGGTGCTGTCACAAAAAAAGTCAGCCTTCCTGTCAGTTGTGGTCTCTCCAACAAACCCAAAACCCACAAATGTGGTGATCCTGGCTACGTTCTAAGCCATCATATGTGATATATTACCACAGCCAATCTTAGCAAGTCTTAAACAAGTGCTTGAACCTCTAACCTCCCTCCTTGGCAGGCAGCTCGTGCTGCTGGCTCAAGCTAATGCACAAGTTTCACAGTCAATGTCCTCCTGCCGATATCTCGTCGGTTTAAACATGAGACAATAATAAAACTTGACTGGAAGGAAACTGTAAGAAATCTTCCTTTAAGAAAATTCACTCATTAGCTTAATTTCTTCAAGTAAATGAATAGAGTTCACTGGGCTGTGCTATACATCACTGCCTGTCACACCCTGGGGACAAAGAGTGACCATTCTTCACAGAGACAAATCAATACCATACCAAAATCAATAATGTATCCTTCTTTTCTAAATACTAAATACTCTCACATTTTTATAATAATAATAATAATAATAATAATAATAATAATAATAGTAATAAAGCTGTATTATTCTTGATAACTTTGTAACTGTGCTTTTTTAGTGCACAGACCAGTGGGTAGACTCATCTTCTTAAGGAACTTAGTTTGTCACTTTGAGTTTATTCATAATTGAGACTTTGGTAACATATTTTATTTAATTCGTGTTAGTTATGCACCTGGATGTAAACTGGAACCTCTAGCCAGCATTAGTGTGTGCTGGGCTGGTGCCATGTGCTCCTGAATCCTTTTCAGCCCTTAAAAATTTTCTGATTTATACACGGCTCAGTGAAAGGGCTGAAGGTTATTTAAAACATAATTTGAAAAAAAAAAATGAAATCAGGTGTGTGTAGTACATTTTTTGAGGCAGCTGGACTGAATTTTTTCCTCTGTGAATATTTTAAAGTAAAAGATGGTGGCATCCTCCACAAATAGGACTCGGCAGCCTTTCTGATGGCTGAACCGAGTACTTTTAAAAGGACGTCCTTGTGAATGAAAAAAAGTACCCCCTGCTTGGACCACTCTTATCAGGGACATGGAGCGGAATCAGCGCCCCTCCTCGGACGGCCACGGCGGCTCTCCGCCTCCCCGCTCCACCTTCTGCCACTGAAGCAAACAACGGCAAATGCTGCTTAACAAAGCACTTCTGGTCCGATGGTCCGTCTTGACAGTGGCGCCCGGAAGAAAGAAATGCTCCTCATCTATTTTCAATTGTCACGGCGACGCCGCACAATAGACAATCACAGTTAGAAATCCTTTGCATAGAGGTTTGTTCTGAACTGGAGAAGCATGGAAGTGAAGTGACGGTGCAGTTTCGGATTTTGCCACTGGAACTTTTATGACCTTGATGTAGCCACAGTGGCGCCATTATAATGAGCATCTTTGTGCCACCGGCTGAACAAATACGTGCATTAGGCAGAGGAAGCACAGTAGAGGCCCCATTAACATGCAGACTGCACCTTTTTCAATAATCCAGAGAGGGCAAGCAGGGCCTATTAAAACATGGTACGATATGTGAAAAGTTCAGTGTGTGGATCTCGAGCTGAGAGATTTTTAGGTGTCAGGCTTGGATTGCAGCACTAAAGCAGGATAAATGGACATCAAAAACCTACACTCTATTATGTTTGAGTAGCTTTTATAGCTAGACTGTACATTCATTAATCTAAAGCCTCTTTTTTCTAATCAAAACCAATTGCGTCAAAAGCACCATAATGACAGAATCCGAGTCGTATGCGGCGCGTTTCAATATTTTAATGTGTCACTTGTGACATTATTTAGACTGTAGATTCTTGCTGCGGGGCGGGAGATGTTTGTACTGTCGCAGAAAATAGACCAGGTGAGGACAAAGAGGCAGGCGTGCAGAAAAATAAACATATCGTACAGTGCACTGTATCTTCTACAGTATTCAGTCAGCAGCCAGTGAACAATGACAGCCAGGTTTGTCTAGTAAGATGCCGGAAGTTCTTTGAACTGGTTTAAATGGAAATAATGACCGGCGGATACATCCTCACCTCACCATCGAAACGACCGGGTCTCCCCACTGCAGTGGCCACAAGCTACTGTGAACTATCATCTAAAGGACACCATCAGAAGCAGCGCTGGATCGCGCTTACCCCGGTACAGCCACAGAGACACGTATCAAAAGCAGCAGGGCCTTCTCTTTCTATGTGGTGCCGCTTTGTGTTCAGAAATTGAAACATGTTTTCCATCGAGGACATCGTGCCAACATGCATGTGCAGCCTTAAGGAATACATGGTGTTAACTGTAAAAGTCAGGAGTGGGACATTTTATACGCTGTAACACAGTCTGTTCGTGTACCTCAGTCCAGGACATGTCAAGACTCCTCTTTCAATTGATAAAAATGTTTAGGAGGTACAAATGGTTGTACTTCAGCGATATACAATAGTGAAATGCATGCTGCACTAATGTAAGATTATAACTCGAAGTGAAAGGGGTGGCAGCTGTGATGCGTGATACATGTCCCGTTGATCTCAAAGGGGCTGGGTTACATTCTGGAGAACAAAGCAAATGGTTGTTTATATGTGCAATATGGCACAGCATAAACGGTTAAATCTGCTTGGCATCCCAGTGTCCTTATTGTTTTCACTTATCTCCGTCCACACTGTGTTGAAGCGCTACACATAATATTTATTGAATTTAATTTAATTTAGCTTGGTTTTATATCATTTCTAATCTGTAGAGACAAGACAGACCAATATAGTAATGCTTTGATTTGTTATACCTCCCATTGCACTGTTTTGTGATTTCTTTTATTGCTTTTATTTCTTTTATTTCAGCCCCTTGACTACTTTATCATAGTGTTACCTTACTAAAAAAATTAAAAATGTAGAAACTATTTTTTTAGTTTTATATCTTACTCTAAAACAGACTGTTTCTGCATTTTTTCACTATTATTAAAGACTAAGACATAACTAATCTATTTTGCAATATGTTGAACATGTGCAGTTTTCCATTTATGTAATTTGCTGTATTAATGACCACAAACAACACTATTTCAAGTGCTCTGTTTCTCAAACACATATCTAGAATGCTAATAGAGGTGTCACTGTGTATGGAGAAACAGATGTAAATGCAGCTAGATGAAAAGTTTGACTGCAGTCAGGGTTTAACAGTCTACATTAACCTGAGAGACACCAGTGAAACAACTGAGGTTGTAGCACTTCTGCCATAATAAATGCGCGAAGGAAGACGTTAAGACCCGCCATTTTGAGAGTATCGCTAAGGTTCAACCAAATGGCCCACAGGCGTATGAAAATGAGTTTGAGTGGCGAGCACCACCCCACTGTGCTCTTCCGTACCCCCAGCGAACCGCTAACAGCAGAGTCCCAGCTTCGACAGGGACCGACACACGTACGCTGTCTGCAGACCTTCTCACACCTTCACCACTGTTCTGCGTTTCAGCTTCTCTGCCCCCGACAGACCCAGAAGCCATGCTTCAAAAAGGGTGTGGGTGTCAACGATGGCTGTCGCCAGACCACAGATTTGGCATCGTGTCCAGGGCAGATCAAAGGGAGAGAGTCACTGGCTGGTTTCCCACCGTCTTCCTGTGGTGCACAGTGGCCGGTGGCTTCTCCTTTCCCCAGATGACTGGCCCTAGGCGAGCTATGCCGCCATCTGACCCCCACCACACCCCCGCACCCCCACGTCCATTGCCAGCTGTCAGGCGCGGCATCCACACACGGCACGGCGGCTCTTTCTGAAGACTTTCGGCTGAATCGATCGTGGATACTCCCTGCCTGCATACGTCAATGCAGATTAGATTGGCCCTCTTTCAGTTGTTAGGGCGGTTAAAGCCCTCTGGTGATGTGCTCTGCCCTCTGGTGCCAGCCCCATGTTCTCACTCCTGTGGCATCGCCCCCATTTTGGTGGCAGCCTGACCTGTGATGGACGGAGCAGCATAAGGACGACCCTGTGTCAATCTGAGCTTTTTACACAGCACTTACACTGTGCGCTAATGGCTGCTGCTCCCTGACCTCCGCTTCAAACGCAATTTCTTTGAATGCGCTCGGCCCAGAGCACAGTTCCTTTTACCTCTACCCCTCCTACAGCACCACTTCACATCTGACCTCTCCCGTTATTCGTATAACAGTCACTGAGTGCAAAGCAGCTGTTCCATACATAAATATAAGCCACATAACATAGTCAGATACGCCTGCCCCACCTCAGGGATTCGACTCAGTAAATTCACTCACCACTACGCCCCCTGCCAGTGAAGCAGTCGTGCCGCCCCCTTATTACTCCCATCCTCTGCAGAGGGCGATAATGTGTAATGTGTGTGACCTGCTCTCCGTCTTGAAAAAAAAAAGTCTCCTGACATTCGGAGTCCTGTGTTCAGGCACCGGCCATTACAGTCATTTCCTGCTTTAATGTGCGTTATTAACATTCATTATTTATTGCCGATGGACTCATGACTTCTTTATATTCCTATTCTAAGAAGGGTGAATGAGACAGGGTACTTAGTCTGTGCTTTTTCCCATTTTTTTAAATGGGGTTCAAAATAGAGTGCCACAGTCATTCTTTAGAAACTCTTTTCCAGAGCTCATATACGCAGTATCCATTTCTGTGTGTGTAAATGTGGGAGCGCCGTACGTATCACGCGGTGAAAAACATAATACATCTATAGGATTCATTCAGAACACCAGTTAAGGTGCAGAATAAATCTGAACTGATTAAAGCTGAATTGGTCAGCATAAAAGCGAAAAACAGTGATTCCTTCTCATGCTCACTCATTTTCTGTGAACGATCCCTTCTTCAGGTTGACACGATGGGTATATTTTTGATGTCAGCATAGTTCAGTACAAAGTCAAATGTCTTCTGCAGTCCAGCATTATTACACTTTTCTTTGGTCAGAGTCCTTTTTAAAAGCATGCCATGTGGACCTCTCATAATATGGTGGGTAAATCACGGTATGGGGACAGAAGTCCTGCCTCAGCAGCATGAGAATTCTGCAGAGCCACATGCTTGTCTTTGCATTTTGATTGTTAATCAAACTAATAACCATTCATAATTAATAACCATTCATAATTAACATTAATTGAGGATGAGAACAACAGCACACCCATGACCTCTTTTGGTACTGTGCTGCATTACAGTGTCCTTCTACATTTCATGGCTGGGAGAAACCTCCTGGTTTTGGCCACTGGTTTCTTCCCGGAGAGCTAAATGGCAGCTGTTCCTACAGAAACTGTGTTTTAAAAACGTATAATAAATAATAGAACATAAAAAACTGGTGTTTAGTGGAGGGCCACTGTGACAATAGCCAATAGAAAAGAATACAGCAACGAGGGACAACGAGCAGTTCCCTTTCCCACCTCCTCCAGTGGCCCCTGGGGAGGTATTTCCAGCTGGAGCTCCATGGGGGCTCTTTCCCCTGAGCGTCTGTGCAGTGCATGTACGGCTCGTGCATCTGCAGTGCCAACCCCCAGCAATCCAACTTGCGCGGTCAGAATCTAACACAAGAACGGGCTCTCAGCTGATCTTCTTAGTCTAGCTGGGGTTCCAGATGTTTCTCCACAGCTGGAAACACAATATGGTGCCTGCAGTCAGGTGCTTTCAATTGGCCGAAACTACATTTAATTGCTTGGTTTCTTCTTCTTCGCCCTGATGGGTTATGAAGTCACCGTGCGGGCTAACGGCATCAAGCAGCCATATGCTGCTCCCCCCTCCCCATTTTCCCCGGTACATAGATAAATTAATCTCTTAAACAGCAATCACTGGCAAATTCCCCCCATGAATTACAATAGGAAAATAAAATGTCAAGTAGCTTGTACATCGTATACAATGCGAATATAACTCACATCGTCGCGCTGTGTACGACAACAGCAGGGTTTCTCGGAAAGGAGGAAAGATTATTCCGTGTTCTACTTCAGTTGGAACAACTGACTGATTCGTGCGTGTGTCTGCGAAGTAACGTGTTTCATTAACTCATTACAGAAGTGCCGAAGGGGTCTATATGGGAAAGTCATTTGTTAGTCTTTAAGGGGCATTAAGCTGGAAAGTGTCAGGCCAGCTGGAGCAGCTCAGATCAGGATGCTGTGGGAGCTGCTGCTTATTCTGATTTAGACTCTACAAGGTGGTCTGCTTGGAGGGGCTGGCACTGAACCTCGCACTGAGAAAACTACCTCTGGCCTTCAAGAAAATCCTTCTGTGCAGTTATTATGGTTCATAGGAAAGGGACGGGAGACAAATATGTTTGCTTTGCTTAAGACTCCGTAGGTGGTCCATGTATGGTAGTTACCCAACATGTGAGACAGTGCCAGAGGATCCACAGATGCTTCTCTTCCCCCTCATCTCAGATCATCGCTGAGCAGACACACGTTAATGTCAAACCCAAGGCACTTTTCAACATGTTGCATCAGTGAATTCTGCCCTGTTGGCACGGACGCGGGAGGGGTCGCGAGCCGCAAACAAAAGACTTGGCAAACGCTAGCAATCAAGGGCCTGGAGACCAGACCAGGGCAGCTGGAGCACGGGGTAACAGAGCACTCACTTTTCCAGCAGGGTCAATATTTGCACTTTCTTTTTTGTTCTCTTTGGAGGGCACATTACCTGGCTTGACTGAGGCTTGGTGAAGTGGGAGTACCCCTCTTGCTCCAGGTCAAAGGGAGCGTGACAGGGAAGGAGCCAGAAGACGCTGGTTGCCGGCTTCACCCCTGGTCTCCCTGGAAGAGCTGAACAAACTTCTGTGCTCCACTCCTCCACAGAGATGTTTCCAGCAGGTTCTATGCTTCATCAAATTTGATCCTACAGTTATGACAGAGAGAGCAGAATAGCACAAGGCTTGGATCTGACTGCTGGTTTTAATAATACCAGGAGAGTTACCTGATGTACCTGTTATCCTGTTACAATGAACAAACGTATTTTATAGCATTTAAAAACATACCGTCTGTATGGCTATAAAATACACATATGCATATTAACATATTTGCTTATATATTTCCTGCTGAGTAAAAGTCCAGAGATGTATTGCTTACTAATTTTGCAATACTGGGTGTTCTGGTACATTTGTTGCTTGCTAATGGCTTGAGCTGCCAATTTTTTTCTACAGTCAGAGTTAAAATACATTGGCTTTCAGAGGAAGCACATAATATGCTTTATAATTCATTTCATAAATAAATGCAATTTATGGCAACATAATCATCTCATTATACATCCAAGTCATAAACACAAGCAGCCACTTTACATGTCGTTTAGCAATACATAACAGCGAAAGTATTATTGTTGTTGTTGTTTTAAAACCATCATTACCATAATCATAAGACTTCCATTTAGAAGTTAATTAAGATTTTTAAGTTTTTCAAACTGTGTTCTGCCACCTATCGAACATTCAGATTGTTAATTTAGATGTTTGCAAACTTTTCCTAATGTTTGTTGTTTTGATGTATTTTCCTTTTATGCAAAATGTATGAGATTCCTGGAAAGAGATCTATATAAAATGCGATATTATTGTTATCCCAGCACACTGCATGACAAGCTTTCCAGTATTATGATATTGCAGAGACACCAAGTGAAGAAAACTGTGGAAATGTGCGTGTGTTTGTTTGTTGGCGAGGGTTTATTAAGAGACTGTACTCTTGGCACCCGGAGAAAGGCCCTATCTGTACTTAAACGGGAAATTACTCATACAGCAAGACTGTGTCATGGCAACTCACTTCGCGAATTATGGCTCCATTTGCATGAAATCCCACACAATGCAAGTGCACACAGGCGCACGGCCGCCGTGCCAATTTTCAGCCTCACCCAGCCCCTGATGCCGTTTCTCATGCGAAGTGTAAACGTGTGAAGTTAAAAAAACGGCACCTAAGCAAAGACAAAGTGCCAGAGACTCAGGATGCAAAGGTACGAGAAGCATTCCGGGGGCCGAGGCGCTACGTTGCAGGCCTGGTTTCACAGGGAATCCAAACCCCTTCAAGGGGAAACTGGGAGCTTACTGCACGCACAGCGGAATCTCACATCAACAACAGGGATCACAAAGAGCGTCAACAAGAGGTACCTGAGCTGCGCCCGAGACACGTTTTTGAAATTCATTCAGCAGCCTGACATTGGCGCTCTTGCCGGCCCCCTGGAGCAGGGGACTGAAATAGATGCACGCCTAGGAGTGTCAGTTCACATATTTTTAGGGGAGAATGGCAAAGGTTTTTTTTTTGCAAGAACAGATTTAGACGAGACACCTGCCGAGGGCGGAAAGGTGAGCTGTTACAAGGAAAGGGAGTTTAGTGAACTTCTGGAAAGTCAAGTGTGGGAGGACCAGACATGCTGCAGTGTTTGTTTTTAAACCAGGCAGAGAAAGCACCAGACAGCAGTGGAAGTCTGGCTGTAGATAGTGTCATTTTTATCTTTATCTTTCTGATAAAACAAAGTTTGTTCAAATCCCTCACACCTTCCTACCTGCTGTTTGCCTACCTTGCCATGACTGGAGGTAAAGTGTGTGTCTTGTGATGGAACTATATTATTCATGGTTACTACGATGCGGCTGGTTGTGTTTTTTTAATGCGCAGACTAGTGCATACGCTCATCTTCTTAATGAAGGCACTCTTCTTAGGTAGATGTTTGTCACTCTGAGTTTATCAATAATTGAGAAAGGCTTTGGTAATACATTTAATTTAATTTGTGTTAATTATGCAGTTGGATGTAAACTAGAACCCCGGGCTTATCAGCATCAGTGTGTGCTGGACCGGTGCCCTCGTGTTGCCAGTAACCTTCGTGCGCTTCCGAATCCCATTCAGCACTTAAAAAATTGTCCGATTTATACGTGGCTCAGTGAAAGGCTGAAGATTATTTAAAACAATATTATTAATTATTATTTTATTATGGTATTATTATTTTAATACTACATATTAAACATACATTTAAACATGTTTAAAAACAACAATGATAAAGTAATATTATAGTATAATAGTACTAAAATAATAGTGTAATATAAAAAAATAATAATTACTTCCATTACGCTGCTTCTCAGGTTAATCAAAAATGCACTTTTTTCTTTCTTTATTACTCTCCTCTTATAATCTGCCAGAGCCACTGCTAAATTACTTCCTGGTACTACTGCAGGATTTTTTAAAAATTAAGAAGTGTAAGATCTTGGACTTAATTTAAGGTTGCGAGCACTCATTTGAAGGGACACCAGAGGGTTTTCGCTGGACAAATGCCACATTTTTTTTTCCACTAAAGGGAAACATAAAAACTCAACAGGAGGTCCCTGTTTTAAGGTGCGAGCTCCACCTTTACGGCTTCCCCTCCGCTCCACATCCCGTCGAGGAGTATCGGGTTTTCTTGTAACAAACAATGTACCATGTTACGCGGAATGCAAAACACTGCATACCAAAGTTACCGTAACTCAAATGAAATGAACCCCGCAGTGGTTTCGACTAAGTACCTCCGTCACTGCTAGCGGTCCTACTATGTTCCCATTAACAACGAAAAAAGCTGTACGATACCAAAGACACACAAATGTCATATTACTTAGTGGTATCAGAGAATCCACTCCTCTTTCATTTATTGCTGAACACAACACCTTTCGCATTTCCATCTCAGAACAGAAACAAGTCCCATTGTGCCTCTTCTTTCATTCCCCTTTTCTCCCCTTTAATCCTTAATCCGTTAAATCCTTAATGAGAAATTGACAACTATTATGAAGAAAATCAAAAGGGTTTATCCTGTGTTCCCAGGGACAGTTTACCATCACACAAATAATAATTAGACACACAATTAGTTCAGCAGCAAAGCAGAGAAGAACAAACACCATTAAGGGACAGAGATAAATTTCAGATTTTTTTCTTGTAAAAGGTTGTGGCCATTGTGTTTTATTGTTAGCTTGTTTTATTTTGCAGTCAAATTTACAAAAGGAGGTTTGAGGCCCAGGTTTACCTTTTACACATAGTGCCGCAGAGAAGCAGGAAGAGCCCATTGGGAAAGGCTGTCCTTAATTATGCATGTAGAAGCCATCTGTCTCTCTGCATCTCCCAAGACCACACCCGTCCTTTCTTGTCACAAATTGGGAATTAATACGGAGCTGGGTTTGTCCGGAGCACTACGCAGACACCGGTGGACCCCACAGCGATGTGGAGTCCATTCTTTAGCACAATCTGACCACGGCTCTGGTGGGCCGGGGGGGCAGGCACGATCTCACACTGCGATTGGGGAACGGCAGGAGACCGAGCATCAATCTGTTCCTAGATGCGCTCATACAGGAAATCATAGGGAGTTCCAAAAAGTGGTATTATTATGTCTTTTATTTGGCAGATGACCTTTCACATGGGGACATTCAGATGGTGTAGAAATAAATAGCACATGATACACATTGTGTGTCATTCCCTGTGCCTCCTTCAGTTGACGAACAGGAGGGACCAAAAAAGACCCACGGTTCTTCAAAGCCGTGTTGGCTGGGAAATTTAAAGAAGAGAAGAGAAGAGAAACAATAGTAATGATTTACGAGGCTTTCTTAAAGAAGCAGTTTCACCCCAAGAACCTTCTAAACTGAAAGGTATCGTCTGTCACCAGCAGCAGCATCAGTTCCTTCTTGCTAGAAACAAGCATTAGAAGGAGGTATTAATGTCTGCGATGACCTACTCTTGTTTGCCAACAACGTAGCTTCTCACATCTCACCCGGCTGTGTTAGATTTGCCTATTGATAATTAATAAAGGATTACGCTTACACTTCTGCACCGTCCTGGTACGAGGTCTAGCAGTGCTGCCGAAGTCCTTGAGGGCTCCTAGGTGTTGCAAAAGTGTCAGAGGGCTCATTCCTGGCCACCAGATAAAATGAGGCCTGCAGAACGAGCACTCGCCTGTCTCCCCAATACGGACATCGCGGCTGTTAAATAGCACTACAGAATCTGAGATCTATTATCCGTGTTCCTCTGGAACGAGGTGAAGCGGCGGTTCCCCAAGCTCAGATCTGCTTGTTTTATATGCGTATAAATATTAATAAAAGTACTGTACAGGACTAAATCCTACTATGCTCCCGTAATCTCCTGCAATTGAAAAACCTGGGCTCTCGGGAGGAAAGGGGGGAGTTATGTGATTTATCATTCTGGAAATGTCTCGGGTCTGGATATGATGCGTAATCCATCAAGATCTTTTTTCTTATTAAATTCTTAGTGATACACTTTATACACCCTCAATTCAGTCTGCTGTCCTTTCCTGTATGAGAAATAAACAAATGAAAAAGGTCCAGCCCCAAGTGTTTATTTTGACATGCTTGTCAGATTCAGGGGTTTTAATCCCATACGACTGTGGAACATTCACTGGTACAACTTTGCACACACCAGTCCTGATGGACCGTGCAGTTTAGCACAAGGGTGGTGGCTGTCACGGGCCAATTCTTAGCCATCCACTCAGAAATGAGCAAGACTCAGAACGGCCATGAAATGAAAGACTTATTTTTTTCAAAATAGTAGCATGAACGTGGGTGAAAGACAAGAGTTTTGAGGGGGCAAGAGAGAGACTCAGATAAATGTAGCTGGCTGCAATTGTTTAAAACAATGGCAGCACCGGAGATTTCATCCCATTCATTGGGCGCATGCGAGCGAGATGGAGGAGTGCGTTTCTGGAGAACAAGACCGAACTCGGAGCCTCTCAACGAAACAAGGGTCCACTCGGGACATGGCAAGCACCACAGCCCTGCATCGTTCAAAACAAGTTTCCATGGATACCAAAAAGCATCTTGAATTCCACTGTTTTCTAAAGAGGCTGCCTGCTGGGGTGGGAAGGGACGCATGGACCTGGGCCTCGCGAAAGAAGGAAGGCGAAGGAAGAGAACATGGAGCACCAAGAAATAACGTGGCTGTCTTCCAGTGCTGTTTTTGTCCTCTAGTGTCTCCTCTGCTGGTACAAATATCCCATTGTCACACATATTCTCCCTGCTCACGAATCTTAGTCCCTTGTCCTCCTCCCAAGGTGACTAACTACCACATTGTCTCTGGAACACTTTTCTTTCTTTCTCTGTGTTGCTTTCTTTCTGCTGATATCTATGTCTTTGCAGTAACACCAGAGCGGTCAAGCTGAGTCATCCCACCCTTATCCCCCAGGAGTGACCCAAACCCACAGAGCTGGGGGCCATTCCACCTTGTCTCTAATGTGTACAGATTGGGCGGAAAATGGTCTATGTGTTCTGCTAATTCCTCACGACGGGCCCCTTAATTCAATAAGCATGCAGCCTGCCTTGGTTTGCTCTTGCAGCAAGAGCAAACATAGAGCAACTAAACATATAAAATACACGGACAGATAAAAAGAGGGCTGGGTATAAATAGAGAGCCTGTGACAGAGGCTGAGAACCACGGTGGGATCTTAATGGGCAGCACCTCTCCATCTCAGACAATTCCGTCACTGTGTGCCCAACCGGCACGCGACAGCGGTAGCGAGGCTAAAATCCACGCGTCGGTTTTTGAATGCACGTTTAATACAGCGCGTAAGCACACATCATTTAAACATGCCCAAAATAAGGGGAGAACAGGGCTTTCTTGAAGACGGATAGGTGTGTTTGTTTCCATGTACGGCATCTGTCTCTCGATATTTCAGCTGCTCCACTGCCATGTGACAGGCTTCTGATTCACTTTTCCCCCGGCCCTCGTTCGGTAAATAAAAATGCATCGATCAGCTCGACTTCTCCTGAGTTCACAAACAACTTATCATTCTCTCAGAAAGGCAGCCCCCTCATTACGCTGACTGTTTATAACAGTAAATGCTATGACTAGAAACGTGCTAATGGATGGTTGGGTGGTAATAGACTCACTGCAACAGCGGCTTGAAGATTATATTATTACCAGTGAGATGGCACAACCCAGTAGCCTCTAGGCTGGCTTTGCTGAATGCTGCTATGGCCATACATCCTAGTGGTGAGAGGGTTAGAGATAGCTCCACGTTAAGCACTATGTAACACGAAAAGAGTGCTATTCACAAACATTCTGTCACATAAATAAGAAAGGCATTAACCCCTCGGGGGCTGTTTTTAAGTTTCCTCGAAATTAACTCAATGCTGTCTTGCTCAAATGCCGGTGGACATAACATCAGGCAAAAACGAATAATGTCTCGGGGCAAAAGTGAATTTAAAATGCTTTGCTCCCCAAGCCACTACAGTGAGAGAGAGGCAAAGGAATATGATGTATGTACAATAGGGAAGGAAAGCTGCAGCTTTCACATCATCAGCTGTTGTTTCAGAGGGTCCTGCCAAGACAGTAAGTGAGCAAGTGAATAATGAGCTTGTGGTGGACGATGGTCTCATTCTCTCAGCACATGCTTTAGCATGTCTCAGAATTTCTGCGTCGCCTAGTACAAAAACACGTATAAAAGAATGTAAGGAAGCAGTTGCAGGATACCCGGCATTGCTCATCGGTCCAAACGTATCGTCTGCCTCGCTGCTACTTGTGTTCGGAGCTCTGTGTGATGAGGACTGTGGGTAGCACTCAACTCCCTCATTCAGCATCCCCTGGTACCCGGGATAAGCCTGCCTTCCTGCTGCAGTCGTAATGCATTACCTTTCTGTCCTGGGATTGAGAGGAAGGTGAAACGGCAAGCGGCCCGATAACACAGAAACTTAACAAATGTTATCAGGACGTCTTTATAAATGTCAGATAACCTCATCATCATCACTTTATTGCACAAAGCGGATTAATGCACAAGTCGTGCACCGTGGAATAAATATAACATTCGGCCAGAGGACTGAAACAAGTTGGATGTACTCTGCATTGTATTCTCAAAAAATAAAAAGACATAAATGTATAAGTGTTCTTACTATAGCCTTATCTTAATCCAGCTTGAGTCACAACTGCTTGTTGTCTGGTCACTGACACCTTAAGTTTTACAGAGGTTAAATCTTGGCAGATCTCCATCTCAAGATTCCTGAACTCTCAACTGAAGCACACAGTGTCAATAATGCAGAGCGCATCAGCCTGAAGGAGGGATGGAGCCAGCGACACGGGAAAAATACAAACAAGTAAATAAACAAAAAAACAAGCATGCCAGAAAACAAACAAACAAACAAACAAATAAATAAATAATAGGTAGTCCAAAGACATTCGTGCCCTTGTTGTGGCTGACTAAATTGGAAAAACGTCATTGTTGAAAGTGAGCTCTTGTACCTTGCCCTGGGTTTAAGAATCAATTTTTTAAAAATAATTTCAAACTGAAACTTTATCTGTCACAAAGGATCCCTATCAATTGTGTTGACACCGCTGTGCATTGATGCGTTTGGAGAACAGTTTCCGCAATAATAAACTGTTGTACTTTCTTATAAGAGAACCACTTTTATTTGATAGTCAGATGCTACAGGATTTTGAGGGAAAAACCTGAATGCTATAATTTGGTCCTATAGTAAAATCACTGCAGCTTTACTACTATAATTCTTTCAAGTCTGAATCTTAACTAAATGCACCTATCATAGATTTTACTCAAGTACTGATAAAAACATTGAAAAAGCATAAAACCTGAACAAAACTTGAAGTTTTACCCTGGTGGTCACTGGATCAGAATTGCTCTGAGATGCTTTGGTTACTTCTTCCAGAGAGCTGCTATTCTTATGAATAACCCTTAAATTCCTTTTGCACTTTTACAGCTGAGAAATACATGGCTAACAGCTGTAATAATGTAATTTACTTTGAATAAATAATTTCGATTGCTAACAAAATGAATCAAATCCAGTGCTCCTAAAATACAAGGACGACTGTTTCTATATCATTGCTAAAACTACTGGATTAAAGAATTTAGCTCTGAAGTACAGTAAAGATCAGCGCTTTCTTCAAAATGGTGTGAAATTTACATCTGTTCAAACTTATCTGCTGGTAACTCAGATGGAATTATTCATACTCTAATACATAATCCATTCCAGTCTAAGTAATTAAAGCACTGAAGTAAACCGGAAGCAGAGAAAAATAAATATTGATATAGTTCATTCCATTGAAGCCTATGTGAAGTATCTGTAAGAGGAAGTTTGTTACTGAAACATACTTAGTTGGATATGATGGTCATCCAAGCTCAGCAATGGATGGTATTCACATATCATGTCCTGAATTAGGATCTAAAACTGTCACAGTGTGTGAACTAAGTTGAGTACCCTCAAAAAATGTTGTGGATGCAGTTTTATGTGTCAGATTTTTTCCCAGCAAAGCAGTTGTCAGAAGCAGGATGTGCTTTGTGTGAACCTGCTATTTTAGATGGTGCTCTAGATGTTGACTGCTCTTGTTGGGTGTTTACTTGACCTACTTGTCATTTCATGAGAAACCTCTTCTGAGTGATGTCATCCCTTCCAAAGTCCTCTCATTGCTACACAAATGGTCCTGACCCTTTAACTGCTCTCCCATTTGTGCTTTGGACAGCTGGTAGAGATCCGATACATGTTCAGCTGACCTCAACAAGCTTTTAATTGCACACCTAGTCAGTCTCCCCTCCCCTTTAATCCCTCCCAGTAAGACTTGGTGTTGGTGTACCCACTTATGGCCTTCAAATGTCCCAACCCAAGTACAGCTATTTAATACATCGCACAGTGGGTCCTCATACTTGACCTCACTCAGATCCAACACCCCATTTTCAATGTACAGTAAAAGAGTGCTGCTCAACCTGCACAGAA
Organism: Arapaima gigas; assembly: GCA_900497675.1. Classification (NCBI taxonomy): domain Eukaryota; kingdom Metazoa; phylum Chordata; class Actinopteri; order Osteoglossiformes; family Osteoglossidae; genus Arapaima; species Arapaima gigas. Next base: position 21,931 of record UFQX01000020.1, read on the forward strand.
AATTGTCTAACTTTTATCATTCGCTGTATACTAGAATTACAAATAAAAAAAAAAAAACTAAGTGTCGCCATTACCTTCTTGCGCACACTTTTGCAAACCCTTGTTTAACATATACAGGCCAATCCGGGGAACAGCAAAATTACGACGCTGTACCCTCAAACCTGGCTCTGTGGAAAGACTCCACTCACAGGGAAAAAACTGAAGAGAAAAGAAATAAACACACACACACACACACACACACACACACACACATTTTATATAAAGAAATGCTTGAATGTGTGTTTGAAGGTGAATGTGCAAATGGTGTCGTTCACCTGTTCACGTGTGTCTGTCTATGTGCGGGTGGTGTTCACACGTGGCTGCGCGTTTACTGTATAATCTGCCGATGGCCGTCTGTCAAACCCGGTCACGTGCGCCAGATCCTGCTCATTTCAGCCACGTCAGAAAGCCTTTCTGTCCTGGTCCAGTTGATCCTGGCAAGATTATGTTCTGTACAAGCTGTTCGCAAAACGCCCCATAGTTTGTCCAACCAGCCGTCACATAATGCCCCATTTAGCAAAGCGCAAATTTGGAGGAGGGGGGTGGGGGGGGGTTCGATTTAAAACTGCCCTTGACCTGCGCAGTGTGCTTCAGGGAGCAAGACATTGTTTGTTAGGGCTCTCCTGATGCTGCAAAGTTTGCCGCTGACGGCAAGGTCGCTCCTTTCGTTTAACACCTCACCTTTGCTGGCATTCGCAGGACCTCGCATAATTAACAAGGTATTTACAGAACCCGCTTTGTGTTCTAGCGCGCAGCAAGCCCTCCGTGCCGCATCCGCAACATTTTCATCTTTCTCTCCCTGGAAAAATTGCTTCTCTGCTACAAAAGCACAGCCCTCGCTCTTTACTACATGTTAATAACGCTGCATTTTTACGACTGAATGTGATTAGCACTGCATTTTCCCCACTTGGCTTCACTGCTGCTTATGCATACAACATTTTCCCACAGCCGTGTCTGTTATTAATATTCCCCTTCTCAGAGATGCGTATTACTGACGGTAAATGACAATAACGTATGATTTAGTCGTTGCATTTGTGCTGCCGTGCGTTATGACCGTGTGCCCCTGCTGCACGGAGCCCACACCGGTGCCTGACAAAACTCCGCCGAAGGCCACAGCCGGCGAACTGCCGCTGACTCGACGTGCTCTACACTGCTGGCTGGAATACCGTCAGTCCGGGCCCTCCTGTCCCCCTTGCATGCTATCAAAGTTTGTTTGTAGTTTTGCTCTGCACTCAGTTTTCTCAAGAAAATACCGAAATTATTTGCACTACAGAGTACAAGCAAGTTTTTTACTCATTAATATAGTACCAGTGGAGCTGGAGTTTCAGTCAAGGTCTTGAAAAATATGCATTTTACAGTACTGCTCACTGGAAAGCATGTTTTTATATTCTGCAACAATGCCTGTCTTTTCTGGAACAGACATTATCATTAACTATTATTTAGCTGACACCTTTGTCCAAGGTGACTTACAATGTCAGGTTGCATACTAAGTGACCTACAATTATTTACCCATTTCTACTGCTGGATAATTTCAGTCTGTCAGTTCAGAGTAAGTTCCATCCTCAAGGGCACTACAGCAGGAGTGCGGATTTGATCCCGGATCCATTGACTGTACAGCAATGCCTCTAACCACTACGCTACCTGCTGCCCTTGTAATTCGGCAACACTGCAGAGCCTGCAATAAACCACACGGGCATGTAATTGTCCTACAGAGAGTCTGCAGTGCAGCAGAGGCCTGAAGCAACACTGCAGAGGGTCTCAGCCCACGGTCCCATCTCTCTACAGATGCAGTAGCACTTTAAAAAAAATCCTCCAAATTGAGGTACACATACATATCCATCCTCCGCTAGGTTTATACCTCCACGCCCTGAATGCTGGTTCCTGCTTTAACAAGAAACCATGCGTTAGAGGAGCTCATTACAGAGCAGCGGGAATGTCCGGATGAAGCCGAGGTCTTAACAAGAACAAAGGAAGCCTGCAAAGGTATGTCTCTATAGCTTGCCGGCTAAAAATAAAACCCACGGGAAGGAAAACACCCCCCCGAAAACTGTGAGCTGGTAATCCAAGAATTAGTGCAAGTAACAGAAACATCTCTAACAGAGGAAAACAACTTGGGAGAGAAGGGGAGTGTGGAGCACAAACACTGGAGTCAGGTAAGGCTGGGGATGATTTATATATGTGCCTGCTCTGGCCAGGAATTCCATGTCCTCGCAAATAGGGGCCTATTAAATGAATAGTAGGGTCCACAGACAGATTGGGCGATTAATCATGAGGATGCGCTGCCAGGCTGTGGAGGAGACCTGGGGGGGAGGGGCAGACGGCCACCTCCTAGCCTGTGTGCTCTCGCTGTCATTGTGACCTCTGCCCCATGCAGGGATGTGTCTCCTTCTATTCACCCGCTGCTAGACGATTGCCAAAATTCTCAGCTTCATCTTTGAAAAAAAGTTGCCTGCCGGGTCACCACTTTTGGTTTTCCTTTCCTCCTTTTAACAGCTTTTCCCCTTTCCTTTCCCTGTCAAATTTCAGCTGTTAAAAAAAAAAAAGATTAGGATGCAAGTATATGCTGCAGCCCACCATATAGTAAAACCCTCCGGCATATCTCAAGGAAACTAGCCATGCAGAAGTATCGCTTCCACCCTTGATACCGCTCACCCCTGCATCTCACACGAAACGGCTCGCATTGCAGCTCCGCGCCGTTCCGATACGCGAGCGAAGGCGCTCCCGCAGCCGAGGCGGCCCTAATTGAGGCTGTCAGAGACGGGCGCATTAGCCGCATTGACAAGCCTTCGTGCAACGCGCTCACAGGCGGAAGTGAGGCATAATTCTTGCGTCTGAAAAGTCTGGATCTCCGCCGCTCCGCCAGATTTTCAGCACTCTGATCCGAGTAGCATGACACATCATTCCCCTCCACGGAAACAAGAAGGGAAGAAGAAAGACGTGAGCAATCGGAGCACTTGTACATCAGTCCTCGAGCCACAGCGAGCCTGCTGGCACCCTCTCGTCACGCTGCTGTAGAACAATGTCGCCGGAATTCCGTCTGCCTCCGATCACTCCGGAGGGGGGTAGCCTCTGAAAAGCACATCACTCGGGTGGAGGTCGAGAGCACTCCATAATGAATGCAGCGCTGCTGCGCATTGTTTAATGTGTACACTCACCCGATCCTGGGATCTGGGGGCGAGATACTAAACTCCATGTGCACTTCGTACTGCTGGATATCTTTGCGGTGCCTTTGAAAAAAGGACACGGTGGCAGCTGTGTGTGTCTGATCCTGCAGCTATTTTTCTGTAAGGCAAGTGCCCCACCACCAGCTCCACACAGTCATCACCAGTGTGAGCATTGCCTTCAAAATCCAACATCCCTTCAACATCCTGGGATATTTCAAACACGAGGAAAAATTGCATGACTGGTAGGGTCGGAGCATCTTGCACCCCTATTCCACTCATAACAAGAGAAGGCCTAAATACAGCTAGGGTAAACCATACACTGGGAGCCTATCATCTGAATTCATAAAATGCAGACTGTACGGTTGAGGGGGTGCTGTTTTGCGACATATTTCCCTGGAGGGCATCCGCCTACTGTAAACACGCCGGGAGATGAAATTAAGGTGTCGCTCCACAAATCTCTCAGATTACGGAACCGTCGCTTGGCGTTTACACAGGGGAGGGTAGTGAGGAGGGAAAACACATCCACCAAAGACACACATGCACGCACAATGTCTTCGAGCTTGTCTTCATAAACCCCCCCCCCGCCCCCCCGTGTTTAAAGGCAAGGCGTAAATCCGTCTGCGGTGACACACCAGGCGATGTCCTTTACAGAAGACAAAGCATTCTGCTTGTTCAACTGCCTGTCAGACCTCAGGCTCAAAAAGATATTGATGGAGAGGCATAGCCATCATTTTCATTTAATCTATTTTAAAATAAAAAAATAAACACGCTACGGTTGACCCGCTGCCAATATTTGCGTCAACCTACAATCTAATCACACATTTAAAATTTGGTCAAGAAATTCTGGGTTATCAGATTGTCTGCAGTTATGATAAGGACCTGGTCAAAGTTGGCATTCTACTCAAGTCGTTGATTCAAAAAGTACGGTATGTCTCCCTGGAAACGGGGGAGAACAATGTCAGCCGAAATTGCCAGAGCTCCAGCAAAAGAAAGGCTTACGTCTCGTTGCCATCAGTTCCTGGAATGGAAAGCATGCGTAGATATATTCTGAATGCCAAGGGAGACAACGACCAACACTTGTTGAGATGTGCCAGAAATGACATGACTAAACAATCTTTTACATATATACACATGTAAACATATATGATGCACAAAACACGTGTCTCGTCTTATGTATGACCTTCACCAAAAACATCAAGCAGGGGATGAGATGCACTATGCGGGAACTGGTTGCGTCCCACTCATACACTGCTTACCAATAATGTTACATTTTCTGCAAAAGTCAGCCTGTCAAGAGAAGCAGACCCCAATAATGCTGTACACATTACATAACGCTCTGCCTGCCTGCATTCATATAGAGGCGCAGCAACACAAAATGTCACGTGTTTGATTTGATATTTGAAAAAGTCTCATACTACATGCAGTAGCTCCTAATTCTTTGCTTTATTTTCAGTTTTGGCTCAGATCACAAATTCATTTTCATGTGGCAAAAATAACCCGACTGTGATGTGAGCAACTTTTCCCCTTTTAATCTTTCCTGGAGGAGCCACTGTGCAGATTACATTCCACAAAATATGTTTGTTCATCATTACTTTTTTTGATAAGATGCTGTAAGACTAGGGTTTAATTTCCCAGCACCTTGCAATTCTTTGTCATGGCTTGGGTGAGGTTTTGTAGACACAGGGAACTGCCATGGGCTGATTCCACGAGTAAATCTTGTCCGGAGTTTATATTGTGTGTGTTTTTTGCTTAGTGGATTGGTTTGGGGGAATTATTAAGTCTATGATATATGTGTCCAATCTCAAACACATTAAAGTGCTGAAAAGATTTGGGTAATTTATGCAGCTGTCAACGTTGTTTCGCCCCGGCGATGCATTGCGGCTCAGCGTGGCTCTGATGGCGGACAGTGGCTCCGTTTAATGTTGGTTTTTCCAGTTGTTTTTCATCCATCTTAATGGGACGGAGGGATGGGGGCTGAGCTTAATTGTCCTGCTGGCAGTGGCGGAGTGGTGACGGAATAACTCATCGGGAGGAGTGAAAGCTAACATGATGATGAGGAGAAAACACAGCCCATACATAAAGAGGATGAAACAGTGTGAGGAGGAGCTGAGGACATCAGAAGGAAGCACTCATATCCTCCCACGTGTCTCACCGTGACTCCTCAGGGGGAATATGCCCTGCTCCAAAGCAGAGGTGGCAAACAGGAATTGGACAATGTCAGCTTGAGCTGACTTACTGGGCAAATGGTTGACTCAGTAAAGCAACCAACAGCAGTGCCGTACAGCTGTCCAGGCGATGCTAGGAAAGGTGTTTGAGGGGAGCATGTGGTAATTTGTCCTGCCCCTCCGTCTTTGGGGGCCGCTCTTATTAGGTGGTTGACAAGTCACTACTTTATGTAATGAGTGAGCAAGCAAACCCTGAGTGAGTGGATTAACCCGCAGTGAGCTTTGCTGAGAATGTCCGTTCCCATTGAGTTCTGTCCAAAACGGCTCACACTGTGATGCAAGGGGGTGGTCCGCACTTTAAGCAAGGCTCCTTTGATTTACCTAGAAAAATTGAGCCTGAGAGTAGCGAAGGAGGCCGACGGGGCTGGGTGGAGAAGAAGGAGTGCCAAGCCTTTGTTGGTATGGAAATGCCTGTTCCTCCACTCAGAAATATCACGATTAGATTTCCAACACCAATTACGACCCATCCTGGGCCATAGACACCTGCTGCTAGTGCTAGTCTAAGTTTCCTATTGAGAGTTACAGGACAAAGTGCTACAAACTACTGCGGCTGAGAAGTATTTAGCACAAGGCATATGAACAGATACTGGCTGGATTTGGCTGCCGTTTCTACAGAAGCGTGACTTGAAGATGAAACCCTGCAATTGTCTACTTCTCATCAGTTATAGTGAAGCACTGACGTCCTGGTCAATGATTCCAGCAATTTCACACGGCAGCCATTAGGAGGGTTAAAATACGAAGCCTTTTCTATCTCAGAAACAAGATTAAAGAGAAAAACCAATCCTTTGCTACTAATTGAGCCTGGCCTGAAATTAATGCAACTCTGTTTTGCCAAGGGAAATGTTTTAAATGAAAGGACAATGTTTTGAAGTTTAGAGGTTTACCTTTACCAGGATAAGGGCCTGTAGCATTTACTAAGTCCCAGTTCAGAACTGATGAAGGCTCTGAAATCAATCAGCATTATGCATCCTTACAAGCCAATGGCTAACATCTTTTAGCACAACAAAGCAACATATAACAATGGACCCTCTGGTCTAGCGAAGCAGCAATGAACTGAGGTACTGGCATCACAAGTAACAGATTTGCAAAGCGAAGAGGAGATAATCAGACAAAACGTACAAAACAAAAACCTCAGTTAAATCTGCCCTGCATTCTCGACGTGGTCGTCGCATGCGGGCCGGGACTTTGGTGCGCTGGTGATGCGAGGTGAAAGTTGCAAATAAACAAGGTTACTTTATAGTAAGTTTTAATGTTTCTGAGACAAATCATCGGATATGTAGTCAGACTGAATCAGTGTCCTGATCTAATAGGGTATTTAATTGTAACATACTTGAAAAGAAGAAAGGAGTCCAAAGGCAGACCTAAAACAAGCGATGTAGCAGTTACTACCAGCAGCTGAAGATTGTGGGTTCAAATCCTTATTCCTATTTTGGAACACTTCAGTAAGGTACTTATTCTGAATGGACGGTTTAAAAAATCATCCATTTGGACAAATGCATAAACTGTAAGTGGCTTAGTTTGCAAGTATAACATTGCAATTACCTTTGGAAATGAAATTAATACAAGAAAAAAAGAAGAAGGCTCCCTACCCCTCTGATTTATAAAGCTCCATTCACATGCCTTCTTTAGCATGCTTTGTGACAGAAGTCTTTTTTCCAGAAGAGCATTGAATAGTTTGACACCTTTGCTTGGAAGTATTGACACGGGCAAGTATTTTCCAGATGTAAAATTACTGAAAAACAAACCCGTCACAGAGCGTGAAAGACAGGTCACCCAGACACACACACACAATGGCCCGGTTGCTGCACTAGCTCCACGCCTGCATTCATTCAGCTTTCTGTTTTTTTTTTTTTTCTGTATTTCTGAATACAGAGTCCTTTTTCAAGCTCTTTATACTAATTGCTTGTTTGCTAATCAGATATATGCCCCTGTTTTGCTTAATGGATGTTTTACAGTTTTTATGCAGCCACTTTTGCTTATTTATGTTTTTATAGGCTCAATTATTATTCACATATTCAGAATACCTGCTGGATATTTTTTGTTGTTGCTTTTAAAAATGTTAAAAGACTTGTTTTGAGAGAAAGGCAGGGAATCTATAAGAGGAGTGCTCAACGAGTGAAGAAAGAGGAAATGGAGGAGAAAAGGACCAACACTAATTAAATGTGAAATGGGGTTTTTGTGAGACCACGCTTATTATAACATGTTGCTCAAAGGTGAGGCCAAAAACACCAATGCAATTTGCAGGTTTGTGCTTAGGCTGGATTGGCGGCAAATTTCTTCTTTCTACACATAAGGCTTGTAAATTTAGTAAAGGGGACAACTTCATTAGACTCCCTCTAAAAAGAGTTTGGGTTTTGATCATATCCGTTATTCCCGTTCCGCCTTGCAAACACGTTACTGTCATACAGTTGTGGGGTCTTAGCCAAGAGTGCGACAGCAACGCTTCGGCCCCCTGTCAACCTTTGTGCAACATGAATTTAGGGTAATGCCACCTATTAGTGCAGATCCACACGCATTTGTTCTGAGCAATGGCACTGGTGCCTCGCGTGAATTTCTTTCCTCGGGTGAAATGTCCAACATCTCAGCATCTCATTAGTATTTTCTTTCTTTCTCTCCTGTGAACATAGATGTGTTTCTTGAGACTTCAGATCAGCGTGTTTTCCTTGTTTAAATGAACTCGTCTGAAGTGGTCAATTATCGGTACAGATTTCAAGGGGGTCAGTTCCTCGGGTGTTTTCTTAGCAAGTGACTTCGCTGCTTCTCACACGGGCTCCTGCACTTGGTCGTTTTTCAGCAGAAGGAAAACTGCACTTGCATTCTCTGTCTCGCTCCTGGAGCGAAACGAAGATGATTTGTTTCAGGTTCACTGGTTTGTGGAAACTTCATTAGGTGTCTGACACCAAAGAGGTTTCGAGGTGGGGTGGGTGTTATCTGCATGAAGACAATCAGTGATACACTGCAGTAGCAGGTCAGCAAAACGAAATATTATAAAAATAAATGAGAAAAAATAAAATCCTCTCCTCTTCTGAGCCCCGGAACTTCTCAGTGTGCTGAGTGGGTGAAAATACAGTAAGTGTCTCATCCCCAGAATCCCAGAGGGCGCGAGAAGCCCCTTTAATTAGCATTTGTGTGACTCCGATGTGGACATGTGGCAAGACACCACAGATTTGGTGGGTGGCAGAGCTAGAGGAGATATCTTGTCTAGGCTGCTCCACCGGGAGATGAACCAGGACCCTTTTAACAGTAGAGAGAAAGATCCCATCTGCCCCAGCCTGTGACAGAACACTTTCAAGCATTTTATTATCAAGTGTAAAAAGAAGCCCCCAATGAGAACCAGCCCACAAAACTGTGCTAATGAGGTTAAAAGGGTCCTCTGTATGACCTCCCCTTGTTCAGTTTCTGCCGTGCCTGATGGTAAGTATGACCTGCAACACTCTCACCCCAGTTTCCTTACATGAGCAGAACCATGACATCTGGCACTGTGCAGCGCAGGTATTTCCCTCTTACAGGCTGGGATATTGTTATGTGTTATTATGTAATTTTCTGGCCAATATATTAATCCAACACAACTTGCAATTTACACAGCAGGATATTTAGCTTTACAGATGCGGATGGCACAGATTTTTCATGCTCACATCACCATCGTTCCTCCTGGGTCCCTCACCCTTCATTCATCAAGGCAAACTCATATTCTTCAAGTTGCACATGTGTTCACATCATCATTGCTTTGCCTAATGCGAACGAAAGTCACGTCCGCTCGTTCCTAAAAAATACATGGACTGTCCCCAGCCAGTATTCCCTTCATGGAAACAGCATTTTGCTTACATATACGGGGAAAATAAAAGAAGGCAGGACTTTCAGCGCGTTTTTAATTAGCACGCAGGACACACAGACTGACACACATGCAGCTCTGCTTACTGTAAATCCTCTGTTGCAATAAGTCACCTTAATTGAAATGTCAAGATGGGCGCGATACTGCGAGGGAACACAGAGCTTTTCTCTGAAACGCTTCCAGAGTTTCTATCTGCTTTTGCGGGTACCAATTTAGGGGTTGTTTTTTTGTAGTTTGAGTAATTCATCATAGTAATTTAACCACATTTTTAACATTTTCAAACAATTTTTTTGGAATTTTATTTCTGCTATCCAGTCCGGCATCCCATCCAGGTGTAGTTTCAGAGCTGTGTGCAAAACTGCTTCCAGGATGAGCTCTGGACCACAGTGACCCTGCTGAGAATGAAGCAGTTAGCGATAATGGATGGATAGATGGATTTTTGGCATCCATAAAATAGACTGGGTTCTGTGTTTATTTTCCATTATTAAATACATAACTAATCTATTTTATATTATGTTGCACACGTGCAGTTGTTCAACGTTCATTTATGCAATACACTGAATTAATGAGCTCTTATAGCAATGTTTCATTAAGCATTCCATTTCTCAAGAGCCTTCTAGAGTGCTAGTGGAGGTACTACTGTATATTGTAAAATCACCACCAACATAGCTTTCCTCGCCCTCATTCGGCAACAGATTACAAAATATTCCTGAGTGGTAAAAAATGGCTTCTGGTGGAAAAAGACACGCTGTGGCCCCTCCCTTGAAAGGCATACCATCCTACACACTGAGCAGCGAGTTCCTGGAGGGGTGTATTTCGATGTGGCTGTCACCTTGAAATCTCAATAAAAAGACCAGTGGAGGACTTTAACAGCACAGCCTCACAAACCTGAACTGTCCCAGAGTTCCGTCACTCCCGTTCTTTATTAGCTGTAATTGAGGTAACAATTACATTTTGACCCACACGACAATATAAATCTCTGTCTCCCACTTTCTCTCTCAGTGGGCTTCATCTGTCTTCATTAGCATTGCCCTGATGTGGTGTTTATTATTTGCTGAGTGGGATCCCTGTCTCCTACAGCATTGCATGATAAAGATGTAGTCTAAAACAATGAGGTCATTCTGCTCGCCGTCACCCCCCCACACACTCACTCATCCTCCATCCAACTGCCTTCCCTTGGTTTGAACCTAAAACCGAACCTAAAACTGTCTGGTCACAAGGCCAGTGCTAAACCACTGCAGCACTTTCCTCACCTCCACTCCGAGACCCTCAAAGCCTTTATCGGCCGCTCCATCGCTCACCACAAGCCCACCAGTTTACAAAGCTGTCTTTTACAAGGAGAGAAATTGAATCCCAGCCTGACCTTAAAAGCATGCTGAGAAGATTAAACCACTAGTGAACCTACAGCAGCAGCAGCACCAGCAGCTCTGTTTCACACAACTTGTCAGGCGTCAAGGAGTCACTGTGAAAACAGCACAAGAGATCAAACTAATAAAGGGTCTAACCCAACTGTAAAGCAGGGCCCACAGACTACATGTAGCAGTCAGGTACTGTGTGTAATACCTTTAAGAAAATTAGAAAGTAGGATACTGAGAAACTCTAACAGGGCTCATGGCAGGTTTTTAGCTTAAATACAGTATAAACAGAGGTGTGTAGAGCAGCGAGAAACATTAATAAACATGAAAGTTGAGTTGCTTAAAAACATTCAAATGAAAGTACGTGTCTAAAAATTTACTCGAGCAAAAGTAAGAAGTGACAGACCAAAAAGCAAGTATTAAGTCACTCTTATTCAAAGTAGGCATTTTAACATCATGACTCACTAGCGATGCACATAGCATTGTATAAAATTTTAACTTGTACATACGATATTTTTTAAAATAAATTAAAGAGTCTGTACCAATAAAATTAGATACTGGGTAGACTAATCGAAAAAATGCAAAAAAGTTAAAGACCAGTTATTATTAACCATTTTAACCTGACACCTTTGTCCGAGACCACTTATAATGTTAGGATTGTTTGCAAAGCTGCATAATCATTATACCTATTTGGGCAAAATTTACTATATCAGTTCAGGGTTAGTGCCTTGACCAAGGGTAGTGCAGCAAGGATCGGGATTCAATCTCATTTGACTGCAAGGTAACAGCTCTATCTATTAGACCACTTTCAGCAAAAAGTTATATCTTTTAGCTTACACCTTTAACCAAACCAATTTACAACTGGCAGGATGGAAATTTAAACCATCAAAAACTTAGGTTGCAAGTCATTATCACGTACCACTATGCTATCAACTCTCCCATTAAAAGAAAAAGACACAAAATAACACTATTCAAATACCCGAAAAAGAAGAGAAACAGAAAAGTAACCGAGTTAAACCCTACAGGGTTTGTCCCTTTCAAGTCATTGCAGCTGATTTGTTAGTTATCCACTTAGTCATTTAGGACATGGAAGGAAGACAGAAGCAAGCATTCGCTTGAAAACTAGTTATAGAGCTAGTTTACGACAGCCAGCTAAACAGTGTCCATCTTAGCTGTTTAAGACATACTCCACTGTTAATGCTGACAGTAGCGTTCGGGCTAGAAGTCACGCTGAGCTTGTTAGCTTATCAGAGACCAGTTGGTTACGTACCTACACAGCAGGAGAAGAGCAACAACAACTTATTGTAACTTTTTTTTATTTTATACTGGATCTGGACTTCATGTACAGTGAGACTGACATCCCTTTGGCAGATAAAGATGTGAGAAGCCAGCATAACCTTTAGAGTTGGGATGAAATGATGTGGTATGTAGCCAGTGAACTTTCAGACTCGATAACCCAGACATAACCAAACCGTTTGTTCCGGTACATCCTAGTGATGGGCTTTTCAGAAAAACGGGACAAATGCGGGAAAAAACTTTACAGCTTTACAGTAAAATTGGGAAAATGTGTTCAAAGTGTTCAGAAATTACGTTCACGTTAAACTGCAATAAACTGAAAATAAATTCAATAAATTAGCTACGAAAAACTTGTAATAACATTATTGTAGGTAAGTGTGTCACAAAACTACCCTGGGAGCGGCATTTTTGGTAAAATAGATAATTCACCAAAATAAAATAAAAATAACCTTTACAACATCAGTGTACTGCTGCTCCTGACTGTTACGCTCTGGTTATAAGCCATGTGCAACTAGAATATTAATGATCATATTAATTAACATACATCTACTAACTTTCTACAACTTAGTTGTAGAATTTGATGTTAAAATGCAACTCTCGAATAGCAGCAACAAGGTAAACTTCAAACTTACTTTGAGTATATTTAAATGAGCCACACAATTGTTCATAGCCAGTTTCTCTGGCTCATTTTTGGTGAGTGGGCTGTGCTGACATATTCTGAACAAGTAAAATTAGTGTAATAAAGTTAAATATTTGAACAAAACTGTGAAAACTTTAAGGCATGCTTAACTCTAAGAAAATTCAGAAAAAAATTAAACGTTTAAATCCAGGTTGTCAATATGAAGGGGGAAAAAACTTGGCTCAGTCAGTCCAGGACCTCTGACTAGTCAGCACTGAATGACAATAAAGAGTAAAAGTACCTTTTTTTTAATAAACGTGCTTCAGGAAAAGTAACATGTTTCAATGACATAAAATACTGTGAAAAGTACAGTTTCTCCTTAAATTTCCTTAAAAAGCAATGAAGTAAATTTGACTACCCATTAAGGAATATTTTATTTAAAACAAAAGCTTTTGCAGTTTTTGCTCACGTTGCAGATGGACTGCTGTTTATAATATAGTTACAGCAATATTTTCGCTGCCCGTGTCCAGACATAAGGGGTTGTAATCATTTAGTTTGCTGGAGCGTCACCCTCCTGTTCTTTCTGATTTTAAGTACAGTAGCGGTCAAAAATTTGAGTACGCACAGAAAATACCTGTACGGTTGGAACTGGAGAGAAGAGTGAAAGCAGCGCAACACAACACACAGGGCCTAGATCTCGGGGAACTGCTGCAGCAGATCGAGGAGATATTGCTGCTGATTTCCTGATCAAACTTGTTACTCAAATGCCTCGTGAAAAATTAATTTTCAGCACGGGTACTTAGAGCTTTTGAACGGACAGGGACGCAGACGTCGAGAGGGACAAAAGCAGTCGACGTCAGACTTCAGCAAACCTCCGCCACGCTCGTGAAATACAGATACACCAAAGAGTACTCAACACCCCGCACGTTCATCCAGCGGCGTTTTGGGGCTTAGAGCAGGATAAACAGCCCTGTGGTAGCAATACACACCCTTGGCACTCATTACCATGACAGCTATAGCCTGATCACCGGTGGATGTTTAAAGGCCACAGATCCCTGTACCCCCCCTCCAGCCATGTCAGCCTGCTGTCAGTCCGATGCCCACAAAAGCCCCAGCGGATGCGGATGACGGGGCACCGCAGCCCTGCTCCACAGAACCAGGCCCTTAATTAGATAGTTTTAATTGCTTGTTTAATGGCTTCTTCTGCGCTGCAGAGACCCTGCCGTGAGGAAGCCTGGCTGTAGCTGTCCTTAGTCATCGCACGGGGCGGGACACAGGCAGAGGGGCACCACAGGAAGCCCGCCATCATCAGCACTGGCAGCCAAAAAGGAAGGGCTCCTAATTTCCTCCTTCTGTTCCACACCAACACTCCTGGCTGTTCTTCCTTTTGGCACAGCAAACACCGGGTTCTGTTTTTTCCCCCCCCCATCGGCTTCATTCAGCACATTCACATCACCAGTGCGTGATTTGGATTTATTAGCTGTCAAACCACATTACACAATAACTGCAACAAACGGTAAACAGTGTGTCAAGAAAGTCAAAGAAATTAACACCTTAAATCAAACAGGTTCTGTAAAGTATCTGAAAATACTCGTTCATCTTCTGAGAGCAAAGCCTTCCATCATGAGCCTGATCTCTCAGCGGTACGACACTTTTTGTTTACCTGGCATTTTGGGAATCTTTTCATCCTTTCGAAGGAAGACCACATATATACCATCTGTGCACGTTTAATATAAAAGTCTGAGGATTTGTTGAGGAGATCAAGGAGTATCGCAAGCGCCGTTCTCTGCATTCAGCGGCTCTTTCTTTTTACAGTGGTCCGCTGGGCGAAGCCGTCGCGCAGACCCTATTGAAATGCAATGCTGATGCTCGGCAGCGCTAATCTGAGAGAGACGGTGGCCGCAGGGGGTGGCCCCCGCACCACACCTGACCTTTTCATAGAATCTCTGTCAGGAGCCATCGCCTCGCGCTTTCACACCTCTGGCCTGCGAAAGGCAGGGGGGCCGTGGACGGCTTAGCCAACTGCGACCTTGCGCTCCGGAGGGGAGGTCAAATCAAATTAATGACGGGTGTCCAATTTCCTCCTCAGTGAGTGGGTGTTATTCGATGAGACAGATCTGATGGAGATGCAGAAAGTTAAATATAACAACATTTACCAAGTGTAAAACACACCTTAGGCTTTTTCCCAAAAATAAATCAAGGACACAGCAGTACATAGCTCATTTTTTTTTGCCCTGCTTCATACTGGCATTTGACACTTAATTAAGTCCTCTAAAAAAAGACGTGTAATGCGTCATGTTTGGCTGTGTCGATCATACGGCATGAAACTTACACACTTATTTGCTCCAGAAAATTACTTCATTAGACTTATAGGTACAGTCCAAATGTTAACATTCATGTGGTGTAATAAAACTCTACAGTAAGAAGTTCACGAATACTATTTAGTAACATTTTTTATTAGCCAGACAAAAAGGGGACGGAGGGCTTTTAATAGGCAAAAGGAGAAGGGGCGGTTTGTCCTTGTTCACTTTGTCTCCTTTTATTTCCTTTGGTTACCGGACACAAAGGAAAGCAGTTTGCGTCTGACTCACGACGAAACCCAGCACACAGGGAAACATTTTAAAGACGGAGGTTAAAAGTGCAGTCCCGCGCGATGGGGGCGGTGACCCCTGGTCTTCACGCCGCAGGGGGTCCAGGTTCTCACTGCAGCTGAGCTCTTAATTACGGAGCCTTGATTGGGGTTTTGATTAAACACTCAGCACGATTCCAGCTCAACCCAACGTGTGAGGATCTGTAATGATAACTCGAGTAACAATGAAAACTAATTATTGTTTTATTTATGTTAATCAATGACTTATTTATAAATTCTTGGCCTTTAGCTAAATAAAATGAATATTCAGTCTTTCCTACCACATTTTTCAACTTTATTTATGGAGAGGCAGGTAATACAGTGGTTGGAGTTGTTGTCCTGTCAATTCTTTGTCCTGCTCTGGGGGGCCTCGGTGATGCTGCAGCTGTGGAAACTTGCAAAGGGGTGTATGTTTGAACATACCGGTTCCTGAGACCCGCTGCTAACCAAGTTCACACTTTTCACCACACCACAAAGGAAGACCAGGAGACCGTGCAATCTGGCTGGCCCATTTGGCACCAGGCCACCTCTGGAGTTTCAATTCACCTCCATTAAAAGCGACCAACCTGGCCAAATTGGTAAACCATTACATATTATTTGGAATTAAAAATTCTTATATACAAAGATTACATTTTGCTTTGGAGAAAAGTATCAAACGCATAATTTTCACAAATGACCAGACTAAAATAATGACAGATTATTTGCAGATGCACAGGTACCAGGTTCTGAAATTTCTTTCAAAAATGTGGCTGGCTGCTTATTATGCTCACCCATTTCGGCATGATTTCTATCATGCAGTGCATTAAATCGAAAATCCCAGTGAAAGGAACTACCAGACAGCTGAATGAGAGCGGCGCCATCACCTCAGTTCTTCCCCAGACATCAGATCACAGGCCAGTGGACAGCAGCTGCACTGGAAAGGGTCAGCAGCTTCTTGTCTCAAAATACGGGTGGGCCGAATAACAGTAATGACTAGAGGAAAGTGGCTTGCACTCACAATGCTTCTGAGGTGTTAAGGTGGGAAACTGGGGGAAAGAAAAAACTTTGCAGAATAACATGCAGAATAAATCCAGTATGAAATAAGAAGAGCAGAGTGCCTCCCAGCTTCCACAGGAGAATGAAACACTGAGGAAATCCCTTTAACAAGGAGCAATGTGTGTTGCCAATCAAAGGACACCCCCAGAGCATCATAGCATGCTGGGCTCGATGTCCACCATTCTTCCCTTTCTCAAAAATCCCTTAGGTTTACTTTTGTACTACGGCTCCTTTTGGGGTTCAGCTCAGCATTTGGCACCACAGGTATTTCTCCAGAAGCCGTGCAGAATGGCCGTGAGCATTTCTCTTGTGGAAGAGTCTGGTCTCACGATCGTGGACACTCTCTAGGGAATGTGGACGGTGTGGATTTGTGACCACTGATATTTCTCCAGTGGGAGTGTGAGGATTTTTGGTCATGACCCCTTCTCCATTTGGTTTGGACAGTGTGGATTGATGAGCACTTTCAAGAGAGAAAATGGATGAGTTATATCCTTAGATGTGAAACTGACTTTTCCTGGTGAAGAGTCTTATTTTTGCTTTTAGCAATTGCAAACAAATTAAATCAGTGTATGCACATGTGTGGGAATGTGTGAGTGAGACACAGATAACACCAAAGTTTGGGAAGGTCTGGGACATTCAGATGCAATTCCACCAAGTGAAGTGACTCACCAGGCTCGACTCCAAAGGCCGAGGGGAAATTTTGCTCCAGCCCAGCGACCATACGGAGCACAACCTGGTTGGCAAGTCTCACAAAGTAGGGAGCACGATATGTCCTCCCCCGTGTCCCCTCACAACAGCGTGGCACAACATGACAATCCAAGAGTGAACTGCCATAAAATGCAAGCATTCCTCTCATGTTGTAACACAAGGTCTCTGCTGTGTGATTCTGAACGACATGCTCACACACAGTTGCATCCACATACGAAAAAACCAACTGCGGATAGAGTTTGGAGGGGTTTTTTTCCCTTCCCATTTCTTTAGCCAGACCCCTTCTGGGCCTGTCCTTCCTGCTGTAAGAGAGAAATGACAAGCTGTTCTCCCAGGACCAGGAGGGCTGGACAGTGAGCCCTGTCTCTCGCTTCGCTCCTGTGTGATTTGTCACAATCCGGCCTGTTTCCCCTCATCCTGTCCTCTCTTATCACACAGAAAATGTCCTGCTGTGGGGCCCAGAGTCCCTTGCTGTGACCCCATTTCAACTGGAAAAAAGACATTTTTCCGGGGGGATAGACAGAGATAAATAAGCCACTAAAATAGAGCTTAAAACACCAACAAAACACAACAGTTAGAAACAAGTGACGGTTACTTGTTCATTAAAATATTGCAATTTAACAACTTGCAGTAGAGGTTTCCCTGGAGATAGGAAGCTTTGACTTTCCACGTACAGGAGTGAAAATATTTAATACCCTTTACTGAATTATGACCAAATATGAGGCAGATTTTTCATGTTTACTAGTAATAAGAGCCATTTGCACAGTAATGGTAATTACGTCTTCAACTAATGAGATTTCACCTTACAAGCCCATTTCCAGGAATGCATTTTGCTTGGATGTTGGAGGATACCTGTACTGAGATTTCAATATTTGACGCAGTTATTCTTTTTGGGTTTCAAGTGAGCTGATAACCTTCTGGATAGAAATATACACTTGTAGCCTGATGGTTGATGCTTTAAGTTCCGAGACTAGCTCTGGTGTTGTACCCTTGAGAGATACATTTGAACCAAAATGAATTGCTCTACTTAAGGATATCTGGTCAACTAAACAAGGTTCTAATGTCTTGAGAGGTACCGTGACCTAATATTTTCTAAAACCAAACCCTTGTTGTCACACTGTATTCAGAGCACAGCCAGCATTTTATTATAGAGTCACCACATTAAATTAACACATCAGATCAATATCTCTCTCTTGACTTCTTTCAGTTTATTTATAAAATCAAATCAGTTCACTCTGACCATTCTCAGATCCTCGTCTAGAAGCAAAGCTCTTATTATGGGAATTGGACACTCGTGTGTGGACACAAATTTAATCTCAGAAGGAACTCTTATACCAAATGAGATGGACACAGATGCAAAGAAAGTCACCGACTGTACAACAATAGACTGATTTCTGTCGACCATGCGAGTTCGATAAATACTGCACAGGTTCTGAGCACAAAATGAAACTGAAAGGCATGGATAATCCTCCACCCAAGTGACAAAAAGTATTTCCTGTGAAGTACCGGCGTTCCGTGCCACTTTAAACTGTGTTCATTCTCAGCCGTGCAAACAGCTGCTACGGAAGCCACCGGAACGATCTTGGATGAAAAAGAGACAAACCATTAAATGAATGGAACCAAACACAAACCATCCTCAGGCAAAATGATCACTGCATGAATGCAAACACTAATATAGTTTACATAATAGAATGTTTAGCTACATATTTTCAGAGTTACAGCTTCAGATACGTTGACTCCTGATGCTGATGCCCTCCTTTACTGAAGCCCTTTCCCACCCAGATATGAGCCTGAAATTTATGGAGGACAGAACAAGCTTCTTGGAAATAAAAGGTGAATTTGCACTCAAGGACAAAACAAGCATGAGTAGATTTCAGAGGGATCAGAGAATAAAGCCCTGAGAAATGGAAAGAAGGTGACAAACTCATAGCAATCATTTACCAAAGCAGCTGAAGACCTGAAGGTGGCAGCAGGGTAAATAAGGGTCCTTAACCTTAGCAAGGAGTATGTAGTTTGTTTAGTTAATGCATATCCTTTACCTTACTGAGGTATGCTATTATGAACCTAGTGGACATCTCTGTCCAGGGTACTTAGAAAGTTAGCAAAATATCCTCACGGTTATGCAATGCTGGCTTGTTTGCCGCTACACCTACCTAACTTGAGTGATATTTTAAGGATACCTGAGAGGAAACGCTCTTGATTTGCTGTAATCATTGCCATTCAGGTGCTGATAAGAACTAGGATGTATTTGCGCTGGGAGATTTTGTGCACCAAAGCACTCGAGTCACCTTTGCTAATAGAAGAAAGCAGCTCTTTGTCGATTAGCAGGCCTGGATGCCTGCTGCTTCCGTTAAACTCCTCATGAGATGTAATACTGGGATAATCCACATTGGAGACACACACCTGCGCACTCTTGGCAAACGCATCCCGGAGTCTTTCATGTCTTCCGCTGACACTGTGGTGCCCGCTGCGAAATTTCGCAGTACGGTGGCAGGACAGACAGCATTGCCAGGGCTTGTGCACCTGAGTGTGCAGGATTCAAACTGCGGAGCATGGGGTACTGCACCAGGCATTACACCTACTTAACCCATTAATCGAAAATACACTGGGTGCCAAGACCTTGTATGAGCAGTGGGAAAACAAGGGAGCGACACTGAAGGGATAAATGAGAGGTGAGTGGGTATCGGCGGATGTGAAAGCAGAGAGAAGGATAGTGGTAAACTCAAAATTACCCAGCTGTATAAATGAGTAAATCAGTGCAACATAGTGCACAAACCGAACATTTTAAGCTACTTTGTGCAATGGTGTCAGATAAATGAATTAAAGCAAGGAAAGATAAGGCAGAGACAGCAAGGTGGAAGAGAAATAATGGAGGACAAGCAGAAAGAGTGAGACAGGGCAGTTGGCTTGGGCAGTTGAAAGGAAGGATAACACAGCCAATGAGTGGAAGAGGAATGAGTAGACAGGGGAGAGGGACAAAGAAATGAAGAGACACGGGGATAGGAGGCGGAGAGGAAAGGAGCAGAACTCCAGCACAATAACACCACAGGACCATCTCACAGTGTCTCTATAAATCGACCAGAGAGTCTCTGGCTAAGAAACTGCAGTGGCAGCAGAGGGCATTTTGTCATGCAGATGCAGCACAGCTGAATTCCACTCGTACGAGGGATGAGTGAAAAATATATTCACAAACAAGTGTTTTGGCAGGGACAGGTTGAGGAAGCATCAGTGCAGGTGGCTGTTTAGATAGAGGGCAGGAGATACTGCCTGCGCAGATGCCTGCTCGGGCAGGGGGAGGTAGGGGAATATCTGCACGCGTGAGGCTGGAACGGATAGGCCTGGACTTGTGTTCAACAGGAGCAGGTGCTCCCTGCAGGGCCTGGATGCAGACGAGTGGGCAGAGAAGCCCCAGAATATCATCACACCGTCTCGTAGCATCAGGCGCCAGAGTGATTCCAGACCTAGTAAAGATTGCAAGCATGGGCCAAGAGGGGATGGCTGGGGCTTTCGGGCCTTTAAAAACAAACACATCTTTACCCTCCCTCCACAGCCCACCCCACCAAGCCCCTTCCTTTTCGCTCACTTCTGAGGGAGACGAATGGCTGCTGTCTGTTAGAGGAGATGCTGTGATTTGTTCAGCTGGCTTGCGAAAGCTCCTGCTGTGAGATTGCAGGGTGTGCATGAGTCTCTGGTGGAACAGGAGGCACGTGTAGGGCTGGAGGGTGGGTCGTCTCGCACCTGTCCTGGCAGACAGCTGTCGGAGACGAGGACTCACCTGTGAGAAGTGTGGACCGAGACCCCGTCCCCATGTGGGAGAGAGGCCAGCAGGGTGTGACCTTTCACTGTATGAGGACTGCTCAGCTGCCCAGGCCCCTGCTCTATGTTTGTGCTTTGGCCAGTAGGGGCAGTTATATATATTTATGCCTTTTGCATTTATGCCGGTGGCAGGTGTACAGCTCAGGACAAACAAAATGCACTACAGACAGAGCTTTAAATGATATCTTAAGTGATATAGTTATCAACACATTACGGAACTATGTATCCTCTAGAATATTTACAGTTCGTATATACAAAACCTGTAGCAACATATGCAAACTGTATGAACTGAATCTGTGTTTTTACATCCAGAATGCTATAAATCAGTGATTCTCAATTTCTAATTTGCTCATTTTTAATTTAAATATTTACCTAGTAATTGCAAAGTCAATTTAAGGGAACATTTTTCATACTCACTGCGACTTTTGAACAGGAATTTTTACCAGATTCTATTTGTAGGGAAGGAGGGGAGTAGTAGAAGACTTTCTTAGCATATACACTGAGTTTGGCCTTCAGAACAACCTGAATTTGTATGAAAATAGATTCCATAAGATGCTGGATGCATTGTGTACAGTCTTGCTGCAAGCAGCCCTTTCCACCTCATTCCAAAGATGTTCAATAAGGTTGAGATCTGGAAACTGTGCTGGCCACTAAAGCAATAAAAACTGACTGTCATGTTCCTGCAACCATTCAGTGACAATATGTTCCTTGTGACACAATGCATTACTATGCTGGATTTGTCCATCTGAATGTGTATATACTGTAGCCATTAAAGAATGAACTTGGTCAGCAATGATGTTCAGAAATACAGTGCCATTCAGATGCTCTTCAATAGGTATTGAGCTCTAATGTCACAAAAAACATTCCCAACACCATCACACTGCCTGTACCGTGTAGGGCAGGACTCATGCTATTTGGACCAAGTTCTGACCCTTCTATCAGTATGATGCAGAAGGAACCCTCCTCAACACTCCAGTTTTGATGGTCCTGTGCCCACCGGAGTTGCACTTTCTTGCTCCTTGCTGACTGCATCGACATCTGACATGGTCTGATAAGTGGTGTATTTTGAGATAATATTATGCAGAAAAGTGTTCAGTTCAGATGAGACTTGCCTACCTGTGGTGCATCTGTACCCTCATCATACTCCTTTGACCCCCCGACCCACAAGGTGTTTTTGTTCACAGGATCACCAGTCACTGATACATTTTTGCTTTTCTCACCATCCTTGTGAAACCCTTGAAACAGCTGTGCGTGAAAGGACAAAAGGCATTTCGGATTGGTGCACACCCTGCACCACTGATCACGCCACGTCTGAAGTCACTAATGCCACTCATTGTGCCCATTCTAGCGCTCAGTTAAGCACTAACTGATTTAAAAAAAAAAGTTGGTCTGCCTGATTTGTACCACCCACCATAGTAATGTGATACGTGACTTGCTGGAATGTCATTTTGTGTAAAGATGGGGGGTGTACCTAATAAACTGGCAACCCACTTTTTCTACGTATGTGATGCCAGAGCACCTACTTGATCCTCGATGGGGTACTTTGGTCAAAAATGTTGAGAACTACTGATGTAAACTTAAGCTAAAAACACTGCAATGTCCCTCGCAGTGATTTCTTTTCAGTACTTAAATGAAAATCTATTTAATTTTTATTTGAATACGGGGAAACTGCTGGTATGTAAATATGCCAGAGCTTTAAATCCTAGAGGAGGTGGGCAGTTTACAAACTCACAGCAACAGCTCAAAATACCGGGTCCCTTTGTGCCACTGCAAGGTGACAAGAGGGTAAATAACTACCTGCTATCTGCCCCTCCGTCAGGGAGCTGGGGGTAGAGACAGAGTTCTCTGTACTGGCAGTGTGTGTGTGCAGACACACGTGTACAGTATGAATTATCATGAATGCTGCACCTCAGGGGTTGATAGGGCTCTAAGGCTGTGCATTATAGCAATCTTCCAAGGTCATTTCATGTTTGTGAGAAATGTGCGACAGCATTTCAGGCAGGTTGCGGTTGTGTGTGTGTATGTGTGTGTGTGTGAGAGAGAGAGAGAGAAAGTGGCCCAGCATGTGGGAGGCAGGATGGGAATGTGCTCCGGAATGAGCATGATAGCAGACTGACGGAGCGAGATAGGGAGAATGACCCCAAAGACACAGCAGCTGGCGGGAGAGTCACTGCCGTCTGGATCCATTACATCTATTCCAACACACATTCACATGCTAATTCAGCTCCTCCACCCATGCACATCGTAGGCCCTGAAAAAGGTACTCCCATCAACACGTCTTAGAATATTCATTCACTGATAGATGAAAAAAGTTAATTAAGGAGAAATACTAGAATTTTAATGATTTCCTTCGATGTAGATTAAACTGATAGAAATGGATGAATGCCTGAAAGAATGAAAAAAGAGACAATGAGACATGGATAATTTGTAATTAATATCTCTGGATTACTTTATCAGTTTTATAGAGCACCTTTACAGTCCAGCAATGCACTGCACTTCTCGCCCAGAGACAAGAAATGTACTTTTTTTAGGTTCTCTTCTTCATATGCAGCTCATGATCGGACAGTGCAGATGTGGGAGGAAAAGAAACAAGCATGTTTAGATGCTGACTGCCGCAGAGGGATGCTCCTTTTTTTCCCCAAACAGAGAGCGAAGGCCAGGATGTCATGGTCTGTGTCCATTGGGCATGGCGTAAAATTGCCAAAAACGCTATTAAGAAAGCAAACGGCTCCCACTGCCAGAGCAGCACGAAAACACATGGTCACCACATAATTAGACATGGCCTTCCAAATCAGACCATCTTGGTGCAAACAAACAGAGGGGAAAAAAGCAAAGAAAATGGCCATCCTTCCTGCTAGCCCGCCAAGCTGGGGGTGGTGGCGGTAATGGGATCTGACACTGGCCGATCGATGTGCTCCAGGAAACCACAGCCACACCGCTGCCTTGTTTCACGAGCCGAACCTCCGGGGTGGATGGATGTGGCCCCGAGTTCAGACAAAGACCGCAGTAATGTAATACCCCACCGTGAGCTGCCAGTGCCCACCATGCCGTTACGCAGCAAGTGTCATCACAGCTGCCCCCCCCCCACAATCTGCTTCAGCAACATGTCACTGGGGGTGACCTTGAAAGGAATTGTGTGTTTTTGTCCTACAGCTTGACTGGAGACTGTTCACTTTCACCAATAAACAAATGCCACTCAGCCTTTGTTTTGCTTTTTTTGTTATTTGACAAGTACCTGAGATCATCATCATCTTTTCCTGCCACCTTGGGTCCCTCTGTCTCTTTGGAAGCGCCTGCAGCAGGCTTGTTGCCCCAGGAGGAATCCATGGGAGCCTGTGTTCCTGTCCGCAACACTTCAATGGGCCCAGCAGCTCTCCTTCAGGGGATGCCGTGGGGCAGATGGCTGAAACGTCTGCAATAGCATTAATAAAAACCTTGCTTGGGCCCCTTGTGTTCCTACAGCATAGTGTTATGGGCTATCAGGGGAACAAAGTACCTACTGGAAGAAAATACAGGGACCACAATCACTGAGGGCAATGGAATCAGTCCTAACAAAAGGTCTAATAATTTTATGCGGTACTAGCTGAGTTACCTGGCACTGGTCAGGTCAGAAAGTGGAAAGGTAAACAGTAATAACACATTATATATCACCAAACTGTATTAACTTTAAAGTAGTCAGGCGGACACAACAGAGAGCGATGCGTTCTGAGA
The DNA here is from genome assembly GCA_900497675.1 of Arapaima gigas. Lineage (NCBI taxonomy): Eukaryota > Metazoa > Chordata > Actinopteri > Osteoglossiformes > Osteoglossidae > Arapaima > Arapaima gigas. The sequence continues at coordinate 46,360 of UFQX01000020.1, forward strand.
AAATTAACAAACTATACGTCACCAAACATCAAGGTTGTAGGAATTTTTCTGGGAGGGGGTGCAGTGGTAGATTTGCATTCAGAATTAGCGCAGAAGTCTCCTTTTGCATGCAAAGTTTAATTTCTTGCCGATTTGCATATATTCAATCAGGTCAAGTAATTGTAGAATGAGATCAAGGATACACACATCGTAAAGTCCCATCGCCTTTCCCCATGTGTTTAAAGAAGATGAAATGGCCGCCGTACAGATTGAGCAGATAATTCTGACACTGACGGATGTCTCCAATCACCAGCAGTGTCCTTTCGATCAATTTGTGTACAATCCACCTGCATTTCCAATTCGCTCTTCTCCCTCCTCACCTAGGAGTTACACAACATCAATGTACAGCTGGGCAACACCTTGTCAAGGCAACCAAAATACATGCAATTACTATGGCAGGATTATGGCAAGAAACCTCAAAGAGATGGAGCTCCCAGATGTTTTGTCCTCGTACCTTACGGTACAACACTAAACACTAAATTGTCATTTTAACCCGCCGGCTTATCTTCACAACACTATAGCAGTTTCACTATCAGCGGTAAGGAGTGGTTATCCGCTCTTGACGGGAAGAGCTCTGTGATGCTTTCTACAGCATGAAACACCAACTAGCAACTTCTGACTCATTTCACCTACACGGCGGCAGCACTATCCTGGGAGCCTTCTTAGTTGCCATTAAGCCCCGGCACTCTGTAAGTCCTCAGTAGTTCAGCTGTAGTGTAGTTTTGCAGCCACCCCATCCATCCTTCATTTCTTCCTTCCTTCAGTCAATCAGCCAAAGCCCGGCTTGTTTTGCTCTCCTGGGAGATTGCGTTTGCTGGCCTCCCTGGGTTTGATGAGATCTGTCTGCTACATGTCCCCATACCACCTTCATACCCACTTCCAGAGATCTGGCAGAAAGACTGCCGGTCTGAGTTATTTAATTGCTGAAATCTAGCAGTTGATGTCTTTTCCACCCAGCAAACCCCCCTTCTTTCCGGTGGCCTTAGATTTTTTAATCCTGCAATGACAGCTCACGTCTCAAAAAGGAATTTTATCAGCCAATGAGCGTGTGTGTGCATTAGTATGCATGTGAGGATAGGGGTTTGTTTGAGTATTGTGTATAGGAGAGTTTCCTTAATGGGAAAGTGTACAGGTTGGAAGCAACTTCAAGGAGAAGAGACCTGGGTGAAACAATACTAAACAAATTCACGATTATTATTATTATCATCAGTGTTCTAGCTAACAATTATACAGTCACATGGCAGCGTAATTGGTAGGTAGAATCTATGATGGAAATTTGCAACAGCCCTGGTGGTAACTTTGGAACAGCACCCCATTTAGCTAGAGTCCTCCAGCAGACATTTTGTTTGTGCAAACATCCCTTAATGTTTAACTAACGTATTTCAGCGCCAGAGACAGCCCCCCTTCCATAGAACCTCCAGCTTGGCAGGGTCACAACCAGTGCTGGGAGATGAAGCCACTGTTAGTGAGACCGTGTCCAGGTGTGGAGTCAGAATTTTGCAATGATCTCCTAGTGCAAGACTTTGGGAGTCCAACTAAAGTTCTGTTTTGAGCAAAGAAAGCAGAGTGGCACCTGTTCTTGGGACGGCAGTGAGGCTATGACAAATTAATTAAATATAAATCAAAGTTCTCCTTCTACCCCAATAAGGACTTTTGTTGAACAAGTAAGTCTGGTCAGTAAAAGAAATGATTACGTGGTGCAAACTTGAAAACCAGTCATATTACAGCGTCACATTAGGGGAATGAGAAATTACCGCTACCATTACTTATTAGAAAAATAGTTTTTACACACTCCCACATACAGACGAGTTCCATAGAGATTCTTAAACTTATCCCTACTGCTGCACAAGCATCCCAAGTTGACTGGAGGGCAGAGTGCAATACACACTCCGCAATGCTCTGCAAAATTCCGTGCCATTTTAATAAGTCCCAGCATGCACAGAGCTGAGAGTTAAAAAGCGCAGCATGGCTGAAGCACAGAGCTGAGTACAGCCAATGATAACTGGAAGATTTCAAGTAAAAGGCTCTTTACACAAAACAGGGGCTGTTCATGGGAAACAGAGAGCCCAGGTGAAGGATGCTGAAAATCTTGCTGTGCTGGAAATAATCCTTACATCTGAGAAGGACTTTTTAGAAGTCAAGGAGGACAGAGAAAAGGAATCGTTTGGTGTTCCTTTTCCCTCCCTCTCGAGGGACATTACAAAGGAGTCCAAGGTGACCTAGAGGCAATGTATAAAGACAAGAAACAATAATAGTATTTTTTTTATCCTGCTTTGATGCAAGGGAACAAAACAGAACACTAAAGAGTTTAAAGGAGTGGAGTCAGTTGGGGAACAATGGCTTAGGTCAGTGCAGTAACCTCTGCTCTAACTTCTCTTGAAACATGTCTTTGTATAAGTGAGTTAGAATGAGCTACACGTGCTAATCGACAGACAAATGACAAGGAAACAATACCCTGTTTTACTGGTCAACAGGTTTCTTGGCAAATGTTTCCTAAAGAGAAATAAGCATCTATATCAGTGTAAATGCCCATCTTTCAAAGCTTGAGAACCACAGATTTTGTCCTCTATACTAAGACCATCTAAAAAACAAAGCACCACCACATCAGTGCAGGTGGAGGTGCCACATTCTACATTCACTTGGTCATGGTCTGGGTTAATGTGACAGACCTTACTTATGGACACTAGATCTTTGACAGGTTTGGACAGAACAACCTACCTTTTTTCTTCAGGTTACTTGACCCCAGCGATTTCAAAGGTCAGTGTCCAGAAATCACCTCACCAGGGGTGCAGCGGCCTGGAACAAGAGAAGGAAAGAGTTGTAAGAAGGACGGCTATGACCTCCCATCTCAATGTGACATTGCCCCCCGTGAAGCTGTTTAATCGCTTATTCCTTTTTCTCTGAAGGATCTTCCATAGACACAGGTCTATGATTACAGCACAGGTGCTATAGGAAAATAGGAACACAAGACGTAATGTCTGTCCATTGACCCATGTCTTCAAAATGGAAAAAAAAAAAACAGACACTGCACACACGAAAAGTGTGAACCCCTCTTGCTATTTAACCTTGAACCCATCTCAGAGGCAGTCCTTGCTGCGTAGCTCCTATATTCTTCTATTATTCCTTACTTTTTCTGTTTCAAAAATCCTGTGCTGTGAGTATTAAATGACAATTTATATTCTGCAGTAAAGGAACACTGGTGTGGAACAGAATATAATTCTTTTTTCCTCAGGATGATGTCTAGGGGTTGATGGCAACACATTTGCTTTCTGTGTTAAGTCACTATACTCATTTCTGGCAGAGAAACTTCTCTGTACCTTTTTCACACCTCTGACGCTGTGATTCAAGTTCAACAGTCGTCGTGCGGGTTAGCGGCCAACATCCCACCCTGGCTGGGTGGTGGTAGAGTGAGAAGTGTAACCCTGAGTGATTCTGACAAGCTTGATCGAGGAGGGGCACAAGCCAGGCTGTCCTGATTGCTAGCTGACACATTAATATGTATGGAGCCCTCGCCGGGCAGGACATGTCTGTTATTATCATAAACATCAACACCTGCACCTGACAACCTGGGAGATCTCCACCAGTTCACACACCCTGCAGTTTAACACAGGGCTCGGAGTGCAAACCTTTCGCATTATCCCTTCCTCGGCACCTTTATGCATCTGTGTGTATGGATGCAAGAGCTCGCGAGTAGGAAGCGTGATGCAGAGTGAGACAAAAAAGGCATCAGGACCAAGGACAGTTCCACAACGACGCTCCTTCCAGCGCCTGGAGCTGTCTGGGACTGACACACCTGAGGCTGATTCCCTAAACAGCCAGAGGACTCAAAGGCGCGAATGCAGACAGAGCGAGGGAGGGATAGGGAGACAATCGCGGATACTAATTTTTGGTGGTGTCTCCCACAGGACTTTGAGCTGGGGCCTTGGAGAACTAGCAGTTGAGATGGTGAGGATGAGAGCAAAAGTAACTCAAACAACGGCATGCCAGACTGGTAACTGAAGCCACGTTACTCCGACATGCACCGCCGGACCTTTCGACAGATCGAGGAAGCATAGTAGGAAACCCCAGGCCTTTGTTACCAGCATCCCTGATGACATCATCCTGGTTCCAGAGTACATGTGTGGAATCATTTTGTTACAAGCATAAAAAAATAATATAAGACTGAAGCTTCGGGAATTAAATTTGCACAGCTAACTGTGTCTTGACCTGTATCTACCTCTCACCAACGTCGCAGCACATATCGCTTCCTCTACTTCCTCTCAGAATATCTGTGTTTCCACTTTTTCTCCCCTCCATCCCATTGGCCTTTACTCTCCATACAAAACAATTTAGCTTTCCTGGCCTTCACTGGTTCTACTACTTCCCTACAAGTGCTGCCACCTTCTCCCGTCCTCCAACACGCCTACGGTATTAGGCCACATAACGTAATAGTCTCTCTGCCCCTGTCAGAGTTAGTTTTTCAGATTTGGGGGCTCGATCTTCCTGCGTGAACAGAATCCCCACCATCAAGCTGTCAGTCAGGGTCATCCTCAGACGAGATTGTGACTCGTGGAGGACAGATTTCGACTATCTGGTGTGTGGGAGATAAGAAATGAGCAACGAGGAGATCAGCCTAAAAACACCCTCAGCGTCACAAACCGAGGTGCATCTGTGATCTGACTGAGCATAAGTGCTGTGGGAAGTCTGCTGAGCTCCGCCCTGTCTGTCAATAGGAGCAAGACGGCAGGCAGCTGAAGACAGGAATTGTGCCCATGTTTGCGGTGGTGTGTTTCCCAGGTGAAGGACAAATTGAAAATGGTAAGTGGTCAATTACAAGTAAAGCAAGACAGATAAGAGTATGAAAGCCCCAAAACCTCTCCTGTGGGTCTATAGTGAACACAAGCTCGGGATCTCCTCAGTCAATCCAGGCCTCCACATTTTCTATTTTAACCTAAAGCTTTCTGAGTGGGGAACAGGTGGCATAGTGGTTAGAGCTGCTGGGTTTGGACTTGGGTTCAAATCCCTGCTCTTCATCTAGGATCCTCAGTCAATATTCTTTATTACTCTTTGTGCATATGAATGGTAAGTCACTGTAAGCAGGTTGGAGAAACATAACATTGTCAGCTGCCTTGGAGAAAATGTGACGGATAAATTATTAAGTATATTTTTATACTGTTCGTGCTACCTTAGAAAGATTTCCTCCCAACAGGAACTTGCAACTGATAATAATTCTATTAAAAACATAAATGTGTGCAAATGATTTCATATACTGGTATATCAAATGCATTCGCCAAAGCTACTCAATTAACAGATCTCTCTTAATATCAAAGTCATCATCCCATAAAGGCTTAATCCAATATGAAATATGTTGGTGTTAAGAGATAATGTCTAAATTGCTTAACACACATCAAAGACACTATAAATCCCGTTTTCTTATTCTGTGCACGTATGTTGAAAATAAACGTCATAAACAACTTTGTAAAATATTACAGCATTGCAAAAAATGAAACGTAACCATGTTGATTTAAACCAGATTCATACAGTTTCAGTCTAAAGTATGAGTACAGCTTCGCCGTCCATCTTACTGTAATGCTGCACACTGTGATAAAAAGGAGACTCCTTGTGTAACTCCACGGGGAGCAGGGGACAGAGTGAATTTGAAAGCTCGTGGACTGTACACAATTGTAAGAGATATAGCAAGGGGACACTTTAAAAGAAAGGTTACTTTTGCCAACAGATCTGTCGTGACTTTTATTACTGTCGCTTATACTTGGAAATCCTTATAAAAACGTCATTAATAGTCCTTATTCAAATGAAGGTATTCATATACGTGAATGTAAATATAAATTTAAGAATACAAATTCATATACAAGCACGTCTCCAAAAAGGTTCTCATCCCGTTTGCGTTCAGCGCATTTCTGCTTGCCATCTTCCACATCTGCAGGCCCGCTGCGTGTGAGCACAGCCGCAGGACAGCAGCGTGGCGCGAATGTGGCCGAGGGCTGCGGGTTCAGGCTACATTAATGCGCGGGGATTAAGATGGCGTGCAGCTGCTTCTAAAGTTTACAAGCTAACCCGTCTGTTCGGTGATTAAGCAGTTCAGCTCGGATAAACAAGACCATCTGAAAAGGAGATCCCTAACGCCAAGCAGAACGTGGCGAAAGCTGCTCAGCGGAAATGTTTCATATGTAAAGAGGATTCTTTCAATTCGTGGGAGTAATTCATCCATTGACCTGAAACAATTACAGAAAAGGGATCAGAAATAGTTTCCCATTCTTGAGTGAACAAGCTTCTCAGATGCTCCCTCCCCCTCAACTCTAAAACAAAATAAAGCGCGCCAGTGTCCTGCTGCCCCAAGCTCTGTGAAATGCTGAAGAAACCCGTGAAGTCTTACAACAGTTTAAGGTTTTCCTACAGGGGTTTATTAGATCTCCCACCATCTGCCTTTTCATGGCCACATTATTGCAAGTCAAAAAGAATGATGTTTTACAGTTGAAAGTTCTCTTTTTCTTGCTGAGAAAAATCATTAAATAAGCTTTTGTTAAATGTGATTTGTGGCACAGTGAATAATGCTGCCGACTCGCAGTGACTCGGGCTGTTTGGGTGTCGGTTTGAATCCAGCACAGTCTGTGTAGCAGTTGCTTGTTCTGCCCGCGTCTGTGTAGGTTTCCTCCCACAGTCCAAAGTAAGGAGTATTTGATAAAGGCATCAAATCCTTTCAGTGTTTTTTATTATATAAATCAGGTAGTCAGAGAAAACATTAATTGAAAATGCTCGACTGATTCAATAAAGCAGAAAAAAAAACGCGAAAAACGGTGGAATTCTCCCTTAGTGTAATTTCCACCTCGCAGGCATGTTGTGACTAGAATAAACCGGCTGATCCTGCATGTGGGAGCTGTGATCAGCCAGTACTTCTTGAGTCTTAACAAAATCTGCTATTAAAGGTGATTTATAGGTCCTGATATGTTTTAATAAATTTTTGTGTTAATGGTCCATGGGGTTTCTGGGGATGACAGCGGACATGACAAACACTGAAGCTGTGTAAAAAACTAATTTCGGGAGGATAGTTTTAGAATAAACCCCTGGCCACATTCAGATATTCATCAGACGCATTGGCATATAAGCACACTGTGCTACCTGCACCCTGTGAGCACTGTTTTCATTCACCCACCACTTCTGTCTCATTCATGAGTCCCAATGGGGGGGGGGGGGGGGCAAAAAACTNGTGAGCACTGTTTTCATTCACCCACCACTTCTGTCTCATTCATGAGTCCCAATGGGGGGGGGGGGGTCAAAAAACTTGTCGGACAGCAGGTGCGAGCCCTCAAATGGACTCCAAGCCCCAATGGACAAACACCAAGCTTCCTTCCAAATGCTCAAACTGGTCTAATACTTTCAGCTCCTGAAAGTGCAGCTGCAGAAATCATCCAGAAGTGTCAAATGATCATCTCAGTAGCATAAAGTGTATCTGTTTCATTTCCATTACTAACTCTGCTAACAGCTAATCTTTGTTAAATTCACTTTGAACGATGAACCTTATTTGCATTATTTTTGTATGTTTTCCCATAAGAAATACAATTCATCATGATTAATCCCAGAAAATCCTCCATTTAATTATTTGTTCTGTTTGATATTAACAACAACAACAACAACAATAATAATAATAATAAAAATGGGAGCCAATTACAGCCTTCTGTTCTCCATCCCTTTCCTACCTCTCCTTCCTCTCTCCCTTCTGTCACCTGCTCAACCCGGTGACCCTCCATGCCACGCTTGTCAGTCACACCAGTCCGACCCTAGACGAGAGTAAAATCTCCTTGGGTGACTCCCACCTGACCGCGGAGACCCCCACCGTTTGTTCTCATTAGCCGAGCAGCATGTAGGAGCATACCCTCTGTGCGACTCCCGGCCCCGGGCGCCGCACCCAATCCCAGCCCCACTCATTTCCCTGGTCTCTGCATTCCTCTGCTCCCAGCATGGCCACGCTACAATGTGGCTTTCAGCCTGACCGCTGAGGCCCAGGGACCGGAAAAGAAGCACGTCCCCGAGGCCTTGTTTCCAGCTCAGCAGCTTTGCTTCCGCTTTGGAAGAAAGCATTCCTGAGGCCCCTCACCTCGCTTTTTAATGACCCTGTGGAACAGCATGGGCAGCAGAACATATCCCCACAGGTGGCGTCTTCAGTCCTCAACTCCCTTATCGGTAAAAACAAGAGCAGGACTCCTGTTTCAGAAAGCCCAGTCCACTGGTACCCAATTGATCACCGTCTGGTTCTGCCACTATTATAGTTTCTCTGTACCCCCCACACACACACACTTTCATTCTCTTTGTCCTTAATACTGAATACCTGCGTTAGAGGGGAGGTTAGGAAACAACGTTAAGGTTTTCCAAGCAGTCAGACCACAAGTGAGAGCCCCCCATCTGTACTTTCCCACTGACCGTGATGTGCCCACATTCCAAGGAATGAATCCCCCCAACCTCCACACTGGTGCAAGTCAAAGGCAAAACATCACAAAACATCTGACATTTCCACAGCTGATTGAAAGTCAGAATGTTCTTTTACATTTACACCCACACTTACCATATCACTCCATCTGTAAGAGGAGAGGAGATGTGCTACCTAAATGCCACACACCAGAAATATGCTGCTGATTTATACTTTCCTCATTGCAAATACACTTTTGTATATAGTTCTACTTGTAATTGGTTTTCATACATCAGAGATGTATTTTATTTTAATAGCACTTTTAAAATAATTTTATTAACATAGCAAGTTTTTCTCTCACTTATACGTGCGCTTGGTGGGCAAGACACACCGAGCTAATTATGGCATTTACTGCTATTATTATTGGTTTATACAACTGAATGTTTTATTGAAACAACTTAGGTTAAATACCCAAGAATACTACAGCACTTTAAGCTTGTCTTGGTGTCCTCAAGTGTCTGTACAATGCTCCAGAGTGATCATTCTTTTCTATATGCTTGCATATTCTATAGATTCTGCTGCTCACTACACAGAAACTGCTTTTTCCGTCACCAAGGTTCACAGTCAGTCACTGTCACTTAGTGTTGTGGCCAGGAGGCCATTCCCTGTGATGGGCATCTGAAGCCCAGACGAAGACAGTGGACTACGGAGAACGGCGATGCGCTGTACCTCAGATCTGCCATCAGAGATGGGAGCAAGTGAGATGCAGGAGGTGGTATCTATCATCAGCGCACCCCCGTGGTGGACCAGTCGTCTCACCGCCGGAACCCCGCTGAGGAGCGCTCAAATTATTCATGGACATGGAGGTTGCAGCCACCCCTTAGGATATGATTCATCCTCCTCTCAAAAGGAGCGAGGGTCTTTAATTCCTCAGACCCTCCTGAGTTCCACTGGGACTGCACACGTTCTCCCACCTTCTGCCCAGCTCTGTTTTATCTCCAGGTCTACACGCGGGATCGGCCCGCATCACATCCCTCTGCACAGGTGCTGCCCTGATTAAGGGACCAGGTGGTGACTGAAAAGGTAGCCGGCTCCGGCGCCCTCGAGCGAGGCACTTACAAAGAGTGGCGTCAGCGAGACATCCTGCTGCATCAGAGTGTGATTGCGAGAGTCAGATAAGTGACTGCCAAGCTACTAAATACCTGCAGGGATACAGCCACATTCTGCGGGGGGGCGAGAAAAAAAGCTACCAAGTTTAAAGATTCAAACTTCCCATTCTTCCATGAAGAGATGCCACAACTCTGCCCTTGCCCCCTCTTCTGTACTGACAGAAGCAGCACCCCCTAGTGGCGATGCTGGAACAAAACCCCAGAAAGATTATTTAGGTGATGTTTCTCTCCAAAGCAAATTACAAAGATACATTTTTGTACCGAGCTACTTGCAATCATGTATACATCTGGGTGCTATTTTACTATAGTACCTTAGGGAGAGTACTACCTTGTTCAAAAGTACCACTGCAGGAGTTGGGATTCAAACCTGGGTTTTTCAATTGCAAAGGTGTGGCTCAAATTACTGCTGCACACACTGCAGCGGCAAATAAACAAATTTAGTTAAAAATCACTTATTTAGGTGCTTTTTCACCCTTGGTTACAGAAGGAGACAAAGCAGGTGTTGGTAAGCGAGTCCAGTTTTTCCTACCTTGCAGGGTCCCTGCAGCTTTTCATGGAATCAGCTGGCAGGGATGAACCTAAGCAGCTGCTGGTGTCCTCCACAACTGTTGATCCTCCAGCAGAGAAAATTCACTTGGTTCGTTCACCCCCCCACGAAGGCACTGAGACAGAAACACGGTATCCGTTTGTGGTAAACAAGGAAACACTACTCACCACTGTGTCTGGTTTATGGATCAAAACTACCTGCTTTTGTTCTCAGTGGTAGAGACACCATGAAATCACTAACAGGTCTTGTAGAGCAGATGCAGCGAGAAGTCAAGAGACAAAAAAACGGAATTCGCAGAGACAGGCGCGGCCGACTCCGACCGTCAGTTACTACTTATCCCCCCAGTTACTAATGGGGTGATCACATTTATTCTTATTAGCTGCACCCGCTTAATACAGCGATCTCTGATCCAGGAACCTCCATCACGTCGAGCTGTAATCAATACCTCCGGCGATCTCTTCTTAATTAAAGTAACCCAGTTTGTTAACCGCTTGCTGGTCCTCTCCATGACCATGGGTGTGATTCGGGCCATGGCTCACTTCCAGTTTTAAAGAGGGAATCTGTTCTGAATCTGTCAACGTCGAGACCAAGAAACACCAAAGGAAAAAATGGATTTTCTATCCCCAAATAAATCAGTAAGTGTGTCTCGGACTAATCAAATAAAGGAGCCCCGGTGCACGTCCGCTCTTTCCCTCTGATCACGGTCATTTCCTTCAAGAGCACACGTGCATTACACGTTTCAGAACGGCAGTCTGGCCCAGAGATGGGTGTTTCAGTGCCCTGTCTTCCACACACACTTGTGCACTTGTCACATTCTGACCATATGTGCCAAGTGAGACCATGATCTGCGTGATGCTAAAATCGCTGGTTGCTCCAAGGACACTTATAGATACTGGACTTGTCACAACTGGCCTTTTTCACATGACCTGTATGCCAGTAGGATATGAAATGGCTTTTGCAAAAAAAAAAAAATAAACAGTAAATAGGACTGAACTCCTGGACCTGAAATTATACCCAAGTGAAAATGGGAATAATAGTCAAATTACATATGAGACCGTGTAAGCATTTATGTGTTGAAAAATCACAATCACAGATCTTTTTTTGTCCCTCACAACTCAGTGGTGTAAGTATCTCTGAGATTCGCTCGAAATTTATGAATCCTTCTCACTTTTAAAAAGACTTGAAACCAATTCCTTGATGCAGCATTACAGCCCAGATTTGTTGTAGTTGTGCCCTTACAAAACTGTGTGTGTGCTCATCGTGTATCCATTTGCGCACTTTGACACACTCTTACTGGATTTGTCACTGTGAGGTGCTGTACCTTTTTGTCACTGTGTCTCTGGGATGAGCCTCCTGCTAGCGCCCAACTGTTAGTTCACTTAAACTCTGATGCACCATATGGAGCCAGACTGCCTTGAATTCATTGTTCATATCGTGCCTGTTAGTGTATATATGACCTCCTGCTTTATTCTAATGGCATCATTTCATCTGTGTGCTCTTATGCTCTAACTTACTTTGAACAAAACACATCTGCTAAATCAATCAGAATAAAAAAATAAAGCATGCGACACCTGATTGCTCTGCGAAATTGACCGTTTCAAAAGCTGTTCATGTGTAGCCTGCAAATCCACACGTTTGTGCTCCCCATTTACCGTGGCAACAAACTCTCGTCTTCACCAGTGTGTATAAATATCTTCTGTATCCAAAATAAAGTTCCCGTCCTTCTCTTACTTGTTAGTCACTATAGCAACAGTGTCTGTGGCTGCAGTGCTGCGAGTCTTTTCTCCGTAACATCTGAATCCTTCCTTTTACACTCGGGCTTTGATCCTGCCTGACATACCACCTCTGTGTGCTTGTACGCGACAACATAAAATGTATTCCCATACAGTACATGACTCACACGGCTGCCAGTTAAAGGACAGCAGTGACCGGTACTCAGAGCTTGTTGCGCGGCATTGACCATAATGGCGGCCGGAGAACAGAAATCCAATAAAAACGAAAGCCCAAAGTATTGAAAAATTGCACTAAATAGCAAAATTTCGGGAAAGGCAATTGCTTTTTTAACACATCCACTCTGCGGGAGCGAAGTCCGTGTTCCTGAAGAGGCCTGAATTGCACTGGGGGGAAAAAATAGCAGGCTGATTACAGGCGGCGTTAATACGCTGCGCATTAGGAGCCGAGTGGAGTGGAGAAGAGGCCAATCACCACCGATCATCTCCCTCCGACGGGGAAGCAAAGGCACATCCGGAGAGCAGGAGGCACGGACTCAAATTAAATCTTGGCCGTGGTAACGCCGGTGCAGGCCGAGACACCCCGAGTCCACTATTACACGCGGGTGTGTCCATTCAGTGGGAGGGAGGACAAGGCAAGGAGACGGACCACGGTACGCGTGGAGCTGCTCCAAGGCCTGTGACCGGTTTGCTTAATTGAGTAGATGGCACGTCTCTCTTTCTGAGCCCTGGAAGGCGCCGGACGCATCGCAGCTGCGCCCGCTGAGAGTCCGGGGGCAATAGGACGCTGCTCCGGTGCCAAGTACCCACAGTGGGGCCCCACCCTGGGGGTCCTGGCCTCAATAAATCTCTGTCACTCATCTCAGATTTGGAGGGGTTTGCTGGGGTGAATCTGTCGGAGTTGTATGGGGAAGTTACATCATTCAGCTGTATGGACAGGGTCATCTTTAACGCGAGGAATCATCAACAGCAGTGATTCACAACTCACATTACTGTGAATATAATGGGAGCGCAAATTCAGGAATCCCTCACTATCAAAATCTAGCTCATCCCTCAAAATGCATCGGCTACTATTTTTGGGATCCTGCGTGCCTGTTTCCCAATTATTTTTATGGGAAAAATAAATGAAAAAATGCCCCCCCTGCTGATTGGAAAGCACCTATGTAAATATTAACCCATGACTTCAGCATGAAAAAACACTGCAAACGCCAGTTACCTAATTAGAAAACACTTAATTTTGTCATTAATTTGTTTGTTTATACCAAGTGGAGCAGTTTCTACAGTACAGGACATTTCACTTGTTAGTGCCTCCCCCAGTGTCAGTGCGTTACACTCGGCAGATGAGAGGGCGCTTGGTGGGGTTCGCAGCGGGAGTTCACAACATCCTGCATTTAATTAAATAGGTTTATTTATTGTTTTTAAATTAAATGTGGAGTAAGTGTGGTACAGACATATTCAGACAAAGCGAAACAGGCGGGAACAGCTGATAACTCCCGTGCACATGCATCTGGCTGCAGATGAATTTGTGGATAAAAAAATCATTATAGTAAAAGTTTCCGTTCCGATATCGATACATCGGTATTCGTTCTCAAGAGGTGTCGTCGGAAAAATTTGAATATAGAGAGCTCAGATACTACGGGATTGCTGGATATACACAGATCAAAACACTTGTCACCGTGCATTTTTCTTAATTTGGTGACAAACATGCTTTTGTGCAACACAAGTCTGAATTTTACTCATTTATGGGCAGCTTCCTTAACTTACGTACATATATCAAGTGTGCGGCTGCAGAATGTGAGTTGCAGCTTCAACAATGATTCTTCAAGTTATGTTACCTGCTGACACACCCAGCACCCTACTGGACCAACGCAGACCAGCATGAACTGGGTCAGAAAGTGAAACGGCTGAGCTCTTCTGCACCGAGTTCAGGAGAGACACGCGTGTGACGACAGCTCCTCAAACGCATTGTGATGATGCTGCCACGGTGTGCTCCTGTCCCACGGTTACATCTATTGTCATCAGTTGGGAACCGCAATCAATCCTTCAAGTTCAGATGCATCACCCAGCGAGTGAGCGCGCAAGAAAGAAAGGAGAGTGAGTGAATCAACCACCACATGAAGGCGCACAGCTGGTGGACCTGCACGTGCAGTCCTACAACTAGATCCCCTCACATGTTCTGTCTTGCTGAATAAAAAGTTATTAAAACGTCCCCCCACTTGGACTCACTGCTTCTGGCATCTGTCCTCCATGTTGCCTACCAGCCTGGCCAAGTGCTACACTTAATGAAAAGTCTCCCTTAAGCTCTGTGTTCTGCCAAACAACTGAGTTAACATCCTTTCCTAATTTTAGACATATGCGAACAGAGGTAGGAGGAACAACCTTTTTGTCACTAAGAAGGAAAATGAATGTCTTCTGCGATATACGCAGAAGATCATTACACCCCTTCACAACGTTTAAGTACTTGTATCAGTGGAATTCTAATTTTTTTCTTAGTCAAAAGACTGCGTAGCGTGAATCTGAGTAGAACGTGGGAAAGCTCACAGTGTGTGTATGTGTGCGCAGGGAGCGCCGGTGCTTTGATGGTACCATGCTGCTACCTCACCGAGGAAGAACAAAAAAGGCACGGTTAAAAATTCATACCGTGAAACGCTTATAAAACAAACCTGAGTGAATGTCGAGAAATCAAGATCAAGAAATCAAGCGATTCCACACATGGGTTGGCTTCAAAGTGCTAAACTCTTAAAATAAAGGGAACACAAAAAAATCTTACAGGCTTATGTAATACTTGCACATGGTTTGTGTTGGTGTGTGTCGGCACTTTATAACTGAGCACCGAAGCAGGCAGTAGTCATTGAGTTGAAGAACCCATTCAGTCTAAATGAGGATACAGATAAGGCAAAATCACATAAACAAAGTAAATAATGGGGATATACTGTATCGTAATGAGTATTCGACCATATGATCCTGTAAACGAAGAGGCGCTTAAATAGACCCCCTCATCCTTCCTTTGTTTTCCAATATGCACATTATGCTCCATTTTACCATCAAGCAATAAAGCGAAACGCTTTGCACACGGCGACTTGGAAGGAAGGCCTCGTTCTTTCAGGACAAAACACTCAATGCAGGTGCGCCTCTTATTCAGGCTCAAAAGACGTGGAGCTGAACAAGGTTCAGTGTGGGAACCCGGGCATTTCCGTCCGCGTCTGCTGTCTCTTTACGAAAGGCGGCGAGAGGCTGATGGGACTCGGCAGCGGTGACCTAGAGGCTGTTCTTCAGCTTTCGTTTTAAAGCAAAGATAGGCTTTGTTTTGCCGCCAAGATGTTAAAATTTGATCAGCTTCACAATTAAATTTTGAAAGTAAAACTTTCCAAGACGACAGCCAGAAGTCAAGCCGAACATCTTTTTCCCCCCCGCGCTTTTTTAATTAACACGTAATTCTACAGATTTGGGATAATGCATCGCTGAAGTCAGCGCCATCCCAGGGAACGCTGTTTTCTGCAGCACTGCAATCACCAGGACATGCATAAAAAAGGAGGAATGGGAAGGGAACAACCCCCTCCCAGAAAAATATCTGATCGGATTACACCATTTTAGCACCACGGGGGTGAAGCTGCCACCAGGGTATGTTTAATGAGCTCCCATGAAGATAAGACAAAAGTACAAATCAATGGCATCTTTCCCCTCATTAATGGACCTCCTCCACTGGGTACAGACAATTGCTGGGAGGAGACGGGGGGAGACCCGAGACGTGACACTGAGGGTGGGAACAAAAGGGAGGGGCAGTGGGTGGTCCGCCATCACCCGGCATGGGATCAGTCTGTTCGGCAAACGGGGCTCTCAATTATTAAGATGTAGCTCGAGAGCGTTTGCCGAGCAGGGCTGGGGAGTGACAGGTTGCGAAGAGATGAAGCCTGTGGGACTCCCGAGAGACCCGTCACCAGCAGAGGAACCGCAGATGTCCATCAGCGCCAAACAGACCGGAGCGGGCTGCGCGTGATGCACGACCCCAGGTCTGAGAGCCTACCTGGAGAGACTGGAACCACTTTTCAATTATGGAGTGATTAATTAAGCCTGTGGGGCAGATTCTGCTTCTAATCCAAGTAATGAGAATAATTAAGTAATTAAGACCTGAGGGCTGAATGAAGGAGGAGCTTCACAATGCTGGAGATTCCCCTTCTCTTGTGTTTGAGACTTCTCCTTAATCACAGATACAGGGAGAATGAGAGATGGATGGATGGGATCATGTAACAGCACTGAGCAAGGGTCACATGGAAAGTTTACAGCTCACTACCTGTGGCTCACATTGCCTACATCACGCCTATAGCTAATGTCTAACAGCATGGTGCCACTACGGGCACCGCTTGTGGGGTGTGTGTTTGGCTGTAGTTTTGAATGTGACACGGTAGTATACTTAGCGATCGTAATTTCACCAAACCTATTTTTACTCTCGGTCTTGGCCGCGACTTCTGGCGGCTATATAATTATCTGCAGTATTTTTCACATCATAAACCCTTTCAAATGAGTGGGGAACCCATCGGTACCGAGACATCCTCGAGGATGTTCCACTTCTGAACAAGTGGACCTACGGAAAAAATGGTGAACGGCACGGTCGGTTAAACCAGAAAGTTAGCACTCAAGTAAGAGACGATACAGTGGATAACACTTATACAGAATAGGCAGTCATTAAAGATGTGTTTCTTTTCAAAGAAGACACAAAGAAATAAATAAACTTGCAAAATAAACACCCACTCAAGCTCCTCTACTGTAAGGTAAAATAACTCCTCAGCACAAAAGGGCTGAATGGAAACAAATCATATTTAAGCAAAGCGAGCTTGCTGGGGAATGTATTTGAAAATGGCTGCAAAGTGTTTCAGAGGAGCCTTACGAATTATACGCAGCGATAAAACCTGCTGGGGTATGATGGTAGGTCCATAGAGCCACAGGACTGAGTTAAATATTTAGACCCATAAATGCACAGGGAATTCCTCGAGCGCACGGGAGCCGATGCTGCCCGTCTCCGAACGCACGCTGTGTACTTTTCTGCGAATTTCCCCGAAGCCTGGGGAGGAAATGTTAAATAAATAACACAAGACGGTCGTTAAGGGATGTACACAAAATGTTTCACATTCTAAATTTTATTTGCTCCATACAGTCTCCTGTGCCAAGGAGCAGATCCAGCAGCATCAGAGGGACAACAAGGCAAAATGATTCTCCTCATTAAGAAGAGAGGGGAAAATAGCTCCAGAAATGGAAGTGAGGAATCTTTGTTGAGAATACTGTGTTTCAGTTCGGGGGGAAGAACTCTGGGGGGGGGGGCATACTGAAGAGTAAGCAGGTTCTTGGCCCTGGCCCCCCAGAAGCGAAGCCTAAGGCGCAGCGGGTGTGGCAAGTCCAGGAACACATTCATTGCTCCCAGGGTGGGACGCTGGGCTTTGAGCGGCATTCTGGCGTTCCGCTTTAATTGGACAGGGGCTTTGGCTGCAAGGGCCCCCACAGGACGCAACAGAAGACTCAGGGTGAACTAATCAGCCAAGGGTTTATGCCACAGCAATCCAGCATGCGGCCAGCGCTCTGCTCCGCTTATCTCAGAGGAGCGAGACATAAACAGTGGCTCTGTGGGCAATGAGATGCATTAACAGCACAGGGTTCTGTCAACTCCACACTGCTGCTACAAGATACTTTACAGTTAATCTACGCCTAATGGAAAATCACTGGAAAGACAAACATAGCTTGCCTTTCACTTAAACCAACATCAAACTTGCCTAAAGTTATTGATCATAACATCAAAAAATGACTTTTTTTTCTCATTCTATGATCTGCGCAGTGTTACACATTGGTATCACTTGATATTTAATTGGCTTCAGGCTAAGTACCTTGCTGAAGAGTACTGAACAGGGCTCCTTGTGGAAACTGAAGCAGCAGCCTTAAGGAAATACTGGAAGTCAGAGTCCACATCCGCTATGCTGGCTGCTGAATCTAAAACAATTCTACGGTGATATATAACAATGTAGAATGGGCCTTTTGGAGGCAGGGATCTTGTGACAGTTCATTCTTTTCAGCTATAATTTACTGATAGGCCATTAAGTTCTCACTTTGATGACAGAAACTGTATAAAACTAAAAGACGCGATCAATAGGACATCATACCCACGACATTCTGCTCAGACTCTGAGTGTGTGAAGCATTGCCCATTAACCAAGTGAACTAGAGTTCTTTTAGGCACTCATCTGTTCAACACTGTCACCCTCTTAATCCTGCTCAGGGTTGCAGCGGTCCTGAGCCTATCCCAGAATCACTGGGTGCCAGGCTATGGAAGTACACCGGGATGGGACCCCAGTCCACTGCAGGCTTATATACGCATGTCTGCAGTGAGATATGTGACACCAAATATGGGTCAAAAACACCACACCTTTAGCTGGAACACTATCATTTACAGTTGTTTGTTTCCTTTTACTCAAGTACAGATTTAAAAGAAATCTTTGTGAGCACTGGGGGATGGTGCTACATTGGCAGCGGTGGGGTTGAACTGATGGACAGCTCTTCACTGCCCCCCACCCCCAGCTGGCCTCTATAGGCTCAGTTAAGACCTGCTGCTGTTAGTTAAGGAAAACAAACTGAGATTTTTAAGCCAGCTGGTCTGAGGACTGAGAGACTGTTTTTTCAGGGGTGTGAGCTGCTATAAATGTCTTATTATATTTGCTTGCTTTATTAAAGCCCTTTTGCTGGTCCTGCCTATGTAGCTGCATCTGCCCCACAATTGACCACGCTTGTTTTTTTTTTTTAACTCCATGCATGTTATATTTATTGAGGTGATGCTTTTCTCCAAAGCTAAATACAATCATTTACCTATCAATACAACTGATTATTTTTTACTCTTTTGCTAGTAGTTTACAGTTTGTACCTTGTTGAAAAGAATTGCAGCAGGATGGGGTATTCAAACCCGGGTCCTTTAAGTCCAAAAAGCTTTAACCACTTCGCTACCTGTTTCTCCCTCTATGAAAAGAACAAAGTGAAACTCAGAAGTTGGTGATAAACCTTCAGTGACTAATCGAACATCCAGAATCTGAATTATCTTTCCTGCACATGCTCAGAGTTTTCTGGTTTTCCATATAAAACTACCCCCAAGTTCTCTCACCAGAAGAGGAAGTAATGCTGCTCTCCTGTGCTATGTAGCCTTGGAAGCACTTTCATTTATCTACCTGCAACTCGCTGACCACACACTGGCTCCAGCTCATCCCCTCCTTGTTTCAGCACAATGAAAAGGACAATGAAATGAGGGCCCATAGTGCCTCTTGGTCCAGACCGCAGGTGACCCGTGATGGCTGCTCATTACCGCCTCTGGTCCGGATCAGCACCACAAGCGTTCATTGCTGTTCCTGTCCACGGATGGGGCAGGGAAGTGGGTGCTGCAGGGAATTTGGGGAATGCATGGGCCTTTAAAACAATGCATTAGGAAAGCCAGGAGAGGTATGTGTGTAGCGGGGGGGAGTAGGCACAGCCTCGCCTTGCCGTTTGTCTCCAATTAGCCGCCCGCGGGCACCGCGTGGAGAGCGGCCTGTCATCTCCAGGTGATCGCTGACTCTCATCCTGAATATTTCAGAGCTACTTCGCTCCCCTGCTGCAGCAGGTCAACAGTGACACCGCAATGTTTAAACACCTATTAAAGGGTGGAGAGAGAGAGAGAGAGAGAGAGCGAAGACATGGGTCAGGTTCCCTCCTCCAACCTCACCCATGGCTGCTTCTCTCAGAGAGGTTAAACTATGGAAATAGAAAACAGCAAATAAAAAAAGCAGCCCAAGCTACAGAGATTTTTACATTCAAAAGAAAATGAGATGCGTTGTACATATTCCAGCTATACAACCTCTTTTCTGTGGTTACCGCCATTCATTCACTTCAATGGGCAGAAGGTACTTCAAAGGATAGCGATTGAAAACTCTGCTCCTGCTGTAGTGCCCTTGATCAAGATACTTACCCTGAACTGATATAGTAAGAATTACTCAGCTGTGTAAACGGGTAAATCATTGTAAGTACTTTAATACACAAACCTAACATTGTATGTTGCTTAAGAGAAAATCGTGCAAAAAAATGGATAAATGTATGATGAGTGTATCAAAGGACCAACTGTGTGCTTCGGGGCTCCATAAATTGTTTGTTGTGTGATGTTAGAGGTCAGTAAAGTGACCTGCTCTCACCGTTCACACCAGATCCTGCGTTTCAAACAACACACTGTGGTTGACCTGGACCTTAACAGTGACTCCACGACATCTTTTCCCCAAGTCTGTGCTGTCCCCACTAGTCAGAATAAGTGGGATTTGTACGTTTTAACAATTGTAGTGGATTTAGCGCAAGCACACAGTACTGGAAATCCAGAGGGCTCGTGCGCACACACTGAGATGCAAAGAGAGACACACGGCCCAACACACACGCAGTGCCATAAGCCACGAGTGACAGCGACGTGATCCGGAGCAGAGGAGCTGCATGGCCTCAGATTGGACAGAAATGCAAGTTGTGGATTTAAAGATGGAAGGTATCCCATTCCCGGAGCACCCTTGGCGAATCCAAGTATCGTCATCAAAGAGTTAGGTCTTTGATCAACTCTTCAAAGGCTCCCCTGTCATCAAAGTCTATCAGGATGAAAATTGACAGGGGAAACTTCAGAACCTCTGGGAAAAGAGGAATGGATAAAAAAAAATACAAACAGGATAGATAATTATTAATTAGAAATCAATTTAGGAGAGCATGGATTAGGGTGACCGGGTGAATTTTGGGTGTTTCTGGCAAAGCGAGACGGTTGATGGAGGGAACGGTGATTCGCCTTGTTTTGTTCATCCTAACCACACGAACGGCATTTACGATACCGCCTGAAAATGAGAGGACGTGGTGGCTTATCCTGGCCTATTCCCAGCATCAGCTTGAACCTCCCACCTGAACCTCCCAATTTTAAGGAAGTACGATAGTTAAGTGCATTTAAGACAAAAAGATAGGGGAGAAAATCGCCACGCGTCACCAGAATCATGCTTTGAAACAAGGGCAAAGGCATTCTAAAGAGCAGACAAAAAAGTCCCGCTTCCTTAAACGGCTGTATCAATAAGTGACAACTGCCCAGCAGCTGTGTGTGTTCTAAAAGAGACAAATTTACATAGAACATGTCCCCAGCACTTAGCGTCTTTTCCACCACTGAAATATGAGTGTGATGTCACCTAAGGCAGCGGATCTGGCATGTGCAGGAACGAAGGCAAACGTGGGAGAAGTATAGTTACTCTGGGGGTTAGTGACACACACGTGTGGATGAATCTCATCCCGGAAGACTTCTTTGTAAAAATTAATGATCTTAGCCATACATAATAGAAGTTCTGGTGGCTGGGCAAAAGGTTTTTTCCTCCTCTCTTTCTCTGACTCTTTGTACTTAGTGAGATATTAAATGGTCCCGGGGCCCCCTGTAGCGATGTTACGTGTATCCATTTGTTTAAGCATCGATATTTCACAGCTTGAGCCGGAGCAAGTCGTGGGGCATTTCACAAAAGGGCTGCAATCAGGGAAAAAGAAAGAAAGAAAGATTAGATTAGAAAATGTGGGGAGGTGTAAGGAGGGGACAGAAGTGAGAGACATGCTTCCATCCCTCCACCCCACGAGGCCCTATCTGTACAGGCCAACTGAATGCCTGGGCACCAATAATGGAACGAGGACTGGGGCTCGTGTGAATTCTGCATGTCCTGCTATCTGCTCCCATGTGGCTGCAGCAGAAACATTGTTTTTCACTGGAGGCACTGCGGAGATGAACCGTAGCGCATCTGCGTGGGGATGGACAGTGCGACACACAACTCCATCAGTGTGACTTGCCCTTATTGGCCGGCCAGCCAGCCCCAAGAGGGACAGTGGTTTGGACATCACGTGCGTCTCCTGAATCCCCAGTGGGGACCTTGGAGGAGGAGGCCCATCTGAGAACCTATATTAAGGCACGGCTTCACAGTCACCGTCGGATGACAGAGAGCTGGAACACACACGTTTCCCCTTCACTCTACAATGTGGAAAGCTCATATTACAGATAGATTGCACTGTGAAGATGCAGGAGATGTGAGACAAAGAGGATGGGCATACTTGAGCTGTGCCTTAACAACTTCACATAGGTCTGTTGCTGCGCCGGCTTTCAGCTCATTCTTTACAACACGCACCGTAACCGCACACACCTGAGGCAGTTACCGCCGGCCTTCTTCTCTCACATCTCAGGCAATCGCGGCGTCTCCTTTCTTCTATCACAGTTGGAAAACCTGTACTATGGCACACACCTGAGACACAGCGGCTCGCACACTGCAGACAGCTACTTGCTGAAACGGTAACCCTTGCAGGGAACACGTGGCCGAGCGCAGTTCTAAGACCAGGTCGGAAGGCCTACTGAAGCCAACGGGATTTGTGAAAAAGGCTCTTTAATAAAAGGTACAAATCACTTAGCACGACAGAGCTTGGCCCTAACCTGGTTTAATGCTGGCAGTTCACAGTCCTTTATCGCCCACAGTGCACCTGGGCTCTTGTGATTTTGTCACCCTAGATCATAAAGTAAACAGTCACGTTTCAATCACACTTTGTCATTGCTGTAATACAAACGACTTTATTTAATAGGCTGAAAAGCCCATTCTGTCCAGCCCACAAGATGCCTGACACAAAAAAACACATTTAAATTGCAGTAATAATTCCAGTCAATGGATCCGTTAGTAGATTTTTAAACTGTATTTTATTATTAGACTTCTCTTATTAAAAGATAAAACTTTCTGGCGCGAGTCACACAACCTCTGCACACACAGACCCTTTTAACAAGCAGCAACGTAACCCGGCCTTCTTACCTTTACCTGTAAATATAAGGTATGAATTTATTTTATATATATATTCATCCATTATGATGAATATATAAGGCAAAGAAAGTGAGGCATGGTAAATCCTGGATTGGGCGCTAGTTCACTGAATTGCAATTACACTCGTACAAATAGTCTTTCAGTCACAGATACAGAAACTTATTGCCATTTACAGTTATAAGTTTCCATCAGTTATGTGTCTTTGGACTGTAGGAGGAAACAGGAGCATCCACAGGATCCCCAAATAAAGATAGGGAGAACAAAAACTCCAGAATGACAGCACTAGATCCAAACCCACAGCCATGTAGCTGTGAGGTATCAGCTCTTCCTGCTGCATCACCATATACCTATATTTTGTATACCTATGTTGTACTTTAATCCAGGTCCATTTAGAATACAGGCATTTTATAGCTTTTCTTGAAGTCACCTGAGGTTGGTGATCCATGGTGGTGAAATCACAGCCAGCAGAAGAAAGGCCAGGCTTGACAACAACAACAACAACAATAATAATTCCTTCTGCTCACCTGATTCTGTATGTTTTTGTATCTTTAACATCCAGGAAGCAAATCCACAAGAAACTGGTGCAACTCACTGCTGAGGTGAGCCAACACTTCTTTAGGGGTTGAACAGACGGACTTACTGTGTCCTCATCTCTATCCTCTGTATGTTGTCCCTTGGAATTTGCCACATTGCCCCCCCCCTACCTCAGTCAAGTCCCTCTTTCCATCTAAATCTCCTCTTCCTTGTTTTCCTCCTTTTCCTCTGAGTTTCTTCCACTCACAAAAAGAGATTCACAGAAATTAAAGTGGACCTTGACTTTGAGCATGCCACAGCCAGAATTCTTCAGTTCATCCTTCACATCAACCATGGGGTTATGCAGTAGAAACCTATATGTCCTTATGCCCCTCCACGCAGGAACGCATTCTAACATTCAAGTAAACATCTCAGCTCTTTTATGTTCAGAACAAACCAGTCATTAATCAGAAATTCAAGTTGCCATATTTCTGTCTGTTTTTTGGAACAGCGTAACAGCAAGCATACGCAGTCCAACACAGGTGTGGGGTGAGGGAATTGATCCCACTGCAGTGGTCCTCACAGACAAAGAATTTATACTCCACCCTAGTACTTAGTTTACTTAAAAGTGAAAAACTGATGTCTGTCAGACCAGTCTTCACAAACCAGTCAGCGCTGCAAATAGCACAGCCTCTTCTGTGGCTCAAGATCACTTGAAAAGCAGCAGTTTCCGTATCCCATCCCTGAAAAGAGACCTTCACCTTGACCTTAGTTACCAACAAGCCTCTTCAACTCATAAACCCCAACAGGAAGGAAACTCCAAGGTGGAACATACTAACCTAAAATGTTAGTAAGTTTCAATATACCTCACATGTGGTTTAAGGTCAAAACCTGACAAAGCAATACTCCTTTTTCTTTGTTTAACTCATCACTGCTTCATCTTTATCTTTAAGGGAGGATATTACATGATATGCTCAGCCTAGACCACACATGATTTTTAGCAATTGGGATGCATGAATTAAGTTCAAATTAAGTGTGAACTGTCTTGCTGACTTTGTGGCTTAACAGAACAGGTCTCTCCTTCATCATGCTTCACGCCTTAACTGTTCGCGAGGTATTTTAGCAGCAGCCCTATGAGTGACAGGAGTCGGCAGGGGCCTTAAGTGAAAACGAAGCCGGCGTTAATGATCTCTGTGCTTTTTTTGTTTCTGTAGGAAGCAGACAGTCCTCCTGCAGAGCTCTACAGAGCGTGCAGTCCGACTCAATATTCCTAAGTCACATCTTAGCGCACTTCATCATCTAATGAAATATTACGGATTCCCATGGGGAAATGGGAGAGAGGGATGAAACCGTGGCTAAAGCATTAAAATTAATTCATGCCAGGATGATTTAATCTATCTTTCCCAAGCCGTTTACAACCGTATCGCAAATTACACTCCTAAATAAAAGTGCCAAAAAAAGAAGAAAAAAATTCAACGGGCATATACTGGGATGATCCAGACGATGACGCCTGCAGAATGTGTGTGACTGTACTCCTCAGGTCTCAGGTAGGGGAAGAAAGACTGTGACCAGGAAAAGGGACAAGGATGTCAAGGTTGCAAAGGACAGTTCAAAATGCCTTCCCAAAGCAGCTGGACAAAAGAGACAAAGTGAGGAGGCTGGGGAGGTGACATGGAAAAGCTTTTTCAACAGTCGGGGGAGATGATGACGTGATTCCTTGTATTCCTACTTTAGAGGGGAGGAATGAAGCCTTGGGAGGGGGGGCTCATTGACCAGTAGGCACTTACATAAGGCTGTCTCTCCTCCCTTCCACATGATCTGTAGGGTTCAGTAGGAAGTAAAAAAAAAAAAAAAAAAAAACTTTCCAGAAAACGGTCAAGGAGGAGAGTCCAGACAGTTCTGACCGCCAGCTGCCTTTTTTTGTGTTTTATTCATTTCTTTCTCCTCTTACCTTGTTCTTCTTATTAGATACGAGCAGACACT
This sequence comes from Arapaima gigas, assembly GCA_900497675.1. Taxonomy (NCBI): domain Eukaryota; kingdom Metazoa; phylum Chordata; class Actinopteri; order Osteoglossiformes; family Osteoglossidae; genus Arapaima; species Arapaima gigas. Next base: position 71,588 of record UFQX01000020.1, read on the forward strand.
CTGAAAGAGCAGATCGATAACCTGCATACAGAACTGCATTACGAATCGCGGTGGAAAGGGGAACTGCAGACAGCGAACTTGTAAACCACTTGTATCTCAGTCCAAACTTCTCACTTTTATAAAGGACACATTAGGAGCGGGAGTCAACTGGCATAGTAATTTATGTAGAATATAAACAAAAACAATGAATTACTGAATTAGAATTACATCTTTACACTGTAAAATATGTATATATGCATAAAGACAAATGTGTTTGATTTTACACTAAGACCTCATTTGTTTTATAGGAAAACTGATTAAAAACATGATGAAAACATACTTTTTTATACAGTGGCATCTTGGCTCCTTACATGATTATTTTAGTTCTGCAACAGGCATTTTATTCTGTATATTGGCTTGTATCAAAAATTTGATGCCTTCAATTTATTAACTTATAGAGAACACACAGTATGTAGCTGTTTCCTCCTATCACACTAACAGTTTCAACCAAACCTTAACCAACAATTAAATTAAATCTTACATCACCGTTAAAAAAACAATACTATCAATTTGTTTGTCTGACGCGTTTATACGTATTTATCCTTTTCATGCAGCTGGGTAATTTTACTAGCGCAGAAATAACTATTTGTTAGTAATGCTGCACAGCACCCCAATGCAACAGTGTCTGTATGCTTTGCAGAGAAATATGTAGGCAGAAAACTTTTTTCATGATAAACAGCTGAGTATCAGAATTTCTTTATGCAGTTTGTAGCCCGTCTCATGGCCCAGGACTCTGGAACAGATTCTGCAACCTTGCAGTGAGCAGGTGATTTCTGATAATGAATAAATAAAAAATATGACATTAAAAGACAAGCTTAAAATTCTACAAATATTATAAAATATGGTGGGGGTGCTGGCATCCATAAAATAAAAGTTATTTGGATAAATTCACCTCAAGGAATTCACCTAACGGGGTCACTTCTTCAAACAAATCAAGCCTGTTATGTGAGAAACGGGTGTGTATTCATGTCACTACACGCTATTTCATTCGATAACACGCGAATATCTTTATTTTTATACACCCCAATTGTTTACGTCCTCTTGGAGTCTCTTTCCGTCTTTCTGAGTCTATCTCAGCCCCATCTCAGCTCCACTGTCACATTAAACCAGTGCATTAGCACAAACCGATAATAAATACTGCCTCCATAAACCAGTTGAGTGCTAATGCACTGCAGATTCTGCTACTGACAGCACTTAGCGTCAACGCGCTCTCATTCGCGGCCTTCGCGCCGCACAAGCTATCAAGCGTATGCTGTCTTGCCCCCGGCCTCTAAGGGCACTCGGAAGTCCGCCTTGATTCTGTACGGCTCTGTGGCGTCAGCGGCGGCTGCTCCCTCACTTCTGTGTGCCGCCGCTCAGCTATACACATTCGTCCTGCTTTTCTGTCGCCTCCTGTTCCACTAAACGCCTTCGCCGCCTCTCAGCGGGCACCTCCGCCGGGATGCGCACACGCCGAGCCATTTCTGCGAAGCTCCCCCTGGACGAGGGGTTGGAGGTGGGAGCGCGAGACACTCCTCTGCCAGCCAGTTCCTCCGAGCCGCCCCACCGGCCTGCTGTCCGCCTGCAGCCTGGCCCAAACCTGCCTGGCCTGACATCCATAAATGGCAAAATTGTGCAAATGCTAGAAAGAATAAAAGGGTATTTTTAAAATTTTTAATTTGTTTTAATTACTAGTGCTTTATAATAATATTAGTAACAACAATAACAAGCAGAATTGTTATTAACATTTTAACTGGTATTTTAATGTCAACGTTATGGCATTTATTGCTGTTATTCTATCCTTTTTTATGTTATCTGCAGTGCAATTCATTTTTTGCTGGTATCTTTAGGTTTACCTATTATTTTCATTCTTATTTTATCTTTTTGTAAAGCACACTGAGCTGCAAAAGTTGTATGACAGCTGCTATAGAAAGTTATTGAGTTGATAACAATAGTAATGAGGAGACCACCACACTCTCCGCCACCACCGGCAACAATTTGTCCGGTAGCACTTCCATTGTGTTGTGAGACAAACAAGATCACCTAAGTTGCAAAACACTACAGGAAAGTATTTTTGGTTTTTCCATTTTCCATCAATTTTGGCATTTTCTTGCACAGAATAAAGGTACCTGTGGAGTGCATTAGCACACAGGCGCAGCCTCTAAGGACCATGTTTCTTCAACTGCATATTGATTGGAAAAAAGAGCAGCATTATCCTGTAAGAGCTTTAACTTTCAAGGTATTCTGGTTTGACAGAAAGATATAAAATAGTGATGCCAAGTCAACCTGAGGTTGGTGATTAACAGACCAGCATTAAAAATAAATACTCTTCTACATTTGACTCCAATTACTTAGACGAAAAAAAGCGTTGGTTAAGGTTAAGGGCTGTAAGGTCATTGTATAAAAAAAATATATCTTTGCTTCCTCTGCTCATTATCAATTAATGATTTCATTTTAAATGAAACATGTAATTCCATCAAAAAAACCTTGTTCATTTGAAAAGGACTGAGTTTTGTTAGATCTGCAAATAAAACAGAAAATTAAGTGGCCTTCACAAAGCAATTGCTTTTTCTCTCTTTGTTTACTTTCTCAAAACTATAATGATTCCTTGGTTTTAAACTTCGCTTTGTGGGGACCACACAGTTATGCACATATTCCATCAACCACATTTATTACACTTTTAGCAGTAGAATTAAATTGAAAGTTGACTCTTTCCTTTATGAGAGTTGGCAAACCACATGACTCTTAGCGTTCTGTTAACATTCAGGGCACACCGTGAATAACGGTTGGCTCGTAATGTGCTATATACTGCATAGTTTGAAAAATGCAGTTTTGAATTCATCGATCTGGGCAGCTCATATAGCGCTTGTAACAGAGCCACGGAGAGTGTCAGAGAAACCTGAGGACTCACTGATTTTGGATGGTGAAGATGCTGGACTTCGTGCCTCATTCACATCCTCCAGGACCGCTGCCCTGAACATTCTCAAATGTGAATTTGATGAGAAATGGGCAAATACCTGGAAGATGAGCAGATGTGAGGCTGAGCGAAAACCAGGAAGCTCTGAAGGCCTCGAAGGCTCAAATTGTCAGAACCGGAACAAATGACGCTGGGCCGACTCAATTGTGGAGAGCACAAACGCAGGTGGTCTCATGCATCACTGAATTTCCTCAGGTGGAAAGTCTATACATCAATAACCCTAGTTCTTCCTCATCCTCTTAACCAACTGTCTTAATTATCACTGATCAACGCTTAAATTCACTCCTCCAGAAATGGGCCATTTAGGCTGATTTACAAGACAGCCTTGACTTTGAGATCTCAGCTATGGAATTTGAGAGACCCTGACCTACAACATTTAAACTCCCTCCGAACAAGGTTCTCATTTAGTCATCAGTAAAGGTAGGTCATCCACGTTTGAAAATGTTTTCCCCCTTTTCCGATCAACTAAATCCTGCAACAAAAATGTTATTTCAGTTGACATTTACCAGGTGGGTCCACTGCCAGCAAGACATTTAAATGATTGACTAAATACAAGATGGGGGTCTTCGCCCAGTGAAACATGGTCACCAGGAATCAATAAAAGTGATAAAGTGTGAACGAACTCTACATTTTATCTGGCTTAATGTTGGCAGTCACGCTAATGCAGGAGCCTCCATCTCGCCTGTTGTCATTTGCTGCAAATTTATGACACCATCAGAAGGCATAAATTAATTTGAAAAGACAAATGAGTTTATTTTTATTTATTTATTATTTACTTATTTATTTCCCAGCTGCACATTTCCTGGGAAGGCAACTCCTGAGGGAGAAGCGATATGGGGCGAAAATGATGCTTCGGAGGGTAAGTCATCCAGCGGGAACTTTGCCACTAAGGCCGACTACTCGGTTCTCTCTTGACCCAGAGGGAGTCCTGCAGCGCCTGAGCTGGATTCCCTCACAGGGGCTCCCATGTCCCTGAGGCACCAGGCCTATTTCATTAGCCTACTTCATCGGCGGAGGCACGTTCAGTAGCTTTAAAGACTGCTGAATCCACACCAATGGACTAAGGCTGACACGTGGCCGATGGATGAAAGGTCCCACCGTGGTCAAAATCTGCTCTGGGTCATCCACTTCACATCTGCCAAAGTCATACCGTACTGCTTCACTGTGTCATGTATAAACACCAAAGGGAATTGCAAAATTCACCACTGGCAAACCAGCCAGTAGATCAAAGGTTACACTAATGTCTGATGACAAAAAATAAAAGTCCCAAACGGTTTCTGTGTTTGTCCACTGAACATAAACATTACTCTATGCCCTACCGATAAGTATTATTCGCACATGTGGCAAAGGAAACGTTTTTCAGAGTCCAACAGCGTGTCAGCTATAGCTCCAAGGCCCTGAAAGCCGACATCACCATTCCTGTCACTGCTTCAGTACCACTGAGTTGTTTGTAAAAATCTGCAGCAATGGAGGCGACCACAACACCACCCTAAGCGAGATCACATGAAACTACACCAGAGGTCAAATTCAAGGTGCCGCATTTGAAACGACCCGCAATGTGCAAAGATGGAGAGTCCCCCGGGATGTATAAGAACTTATGAAACGCTAAGCAGCATGCGTTGAATGCCAGCATTAGAGGATATCTGTACCGAGAGCAGAGCGACGCAAGTTTTTCACCCTGGAGACCCAGCTCTGAGAGGCTCATTTCTGCCCAGGCACACACTGTTAAATGTGTCATTTTCCTACAATTTTGGTAACACACTGTAATTCTGTGGCAAAAAAAAAAAAAAAAAAAGATTTTTGCCCCTGCAGTTGGCATGTCTACAAGACCCCTTGGAAATGTGTTTTGTGAATAACAAAGAAATCCCGGGAACGGGGAAAAATGAGTATGCCGCCAGAGGAACACGATTCAGGGCATCTGAGAAGCGGTGACACTTGTGGAGGGCCAGAAAGGGTAGGGTGTCACATCAATCCCGCACCTGACAGGTTATTTGCTGCAAGAGGCTGTTATCCACCCCCCAACCTGATCCTTCAAAAGTCAGCTGACACCTTGCCTCTGAGTCATTTGTCCTAAATATCACTCGCCAGCGAGTGTCTAATCTCACATTCAGTCTCAGTATGTACACCAAAGTTACAAATTACAAACCTTCAGGCAATCTGTTCTGATCTGTAGCATACAAGTAATATTTTAATTTTCACACACTGTTTCTAAATGGCAGTATAGTATCTGTCATAACGCTTGGTGTTTATTACTGCGGCAGTTATTATTTCTAATGGAAACACATATAGTGGATAATATTAATATTATCTTATGTTATCATATATATGGATGAAAGGGAGGAGAACTGCACACGTGCACCTTTTTTCATCTTGCGATAATGAAGCAAACAAATGAAAATGAATACTTGATGTCTAATATTAAGCTTCTTTTGTACCCCTCTGCAGATGGGCTAATGGAATATCTGAATGTGCTGCGAACAGCCAGGTGCCTGAAAGCGGAAGAAAACAAACTGCTCAAGCGGCAGATAAACAATGCGATTGCTGCACCCCCACCCACCCCAACCTCACACACCGTGTGCGACTCAACTTCAGCAGCTAACCTGAGCCGAGCGGAGGGGGCGACTGAGGCCCCTGCGCCTTTCCTGGCCTTATCGTCTGCATCGGGTGGGTTGGCCAGATTGGGCTGTGGGAGAGGCAGGGGGCGAGGACAGAAGGACAGACGCGGCTTAATTCCCGGTGCGCGGACGGGTGAGATTATCGCTTCCGATCCTCACAGCTTGTCAAAAATGAATGAAGATAAATAAATAAACACATTTGGAAACTAAACAAATGCAACTACAATAGCTCCTTTCATTTTACCTATATAATTTATTCAAGTTATCTGGCAAGGTAACACAGGGAATCAAAGAATGAAGGGGGAAACAATGAGGTGGAAAGTCAATAAACAACAACATGAAAAGGAATGACAGATAAGTTAACTGAGCAGGACTGTCAGCCACCTCATTGCGACAAACATTCCAGATTTCAGCCACCGCTGCTCATGAACTGCGATACTTTTCCCCATTGCGTCACCTCACTGCTCTGAGGGGTAGAAGTGGTCTTGGCTTCACCGTGAGGCTGGACCCCACCACTGCTGCCAGTGCAGCTGTATTGAGCCCGAGTGGGTGGACAGCAGCAGAAATGAAAGCCAGGATATCAGCCAAAAAAAGGATGTCAAAACAAGGTTTCCAATTTCAAACATACCACAGAAAAATTGCTCCCAAAAAAGTGAGAAAAATGTGATCACATCCACACACTGCAAGACTTCTCTCCAAAAAATTAAAAATAACAGTTTAAAAATATTGTCAGCACTTCCATCTGTAGCATTTGTCAAGAATAAAACTCCCCTACTGAGACATTCACTTCTCCCCTGGAGAAGTGAGTTATGTCAACAGGGATGCATATCACCCTGACTAGGAGGACATGAACTATGCATCTATTACATGGATTTATAGACAAAACACACTACAGGATGGTTTGACATTGCTGGGGTAAGGAAACACTTATTTTGCTCACTGAAAAACCTCAAACAGAGAAGTGGAAAAGCTGTCTTCACCTTTTGCAATGTATAGCCCAGACGCCACGTCCACCCCCATCACTGTGTGGGCCTAACAGGTGCTCTAAACTCCCCATGACTGTTAGCATCATGCAGACACACAGACCGCACAATCATCTCGCTGGCACCGGCCGTCCAGGCTGCAGCAGCATGACGCAAACTGGCAACGTGTCCCTTATAGCACTCATGTGTGTGTATGTGTGTGTGTGTGTGTGTGTGCATGTGTGTGCGCGCCAGGAGGAAGATAGACCAAAAATGAACACACATGCATTTCCTTCACTCCCCATGCAATGAGTAGCCACAGATTAACTCCAGCAGTCTGTCAGCAAGTTGTTACCCCCCATGCTGCTCAGTTTAATGACACTGCCCTGCGACAAACCACTGGGGCCTCATAAACCGGGCCCACATCAGACCAGGGACAGTTTCAATGGCTTCTGCGTCTGTCTCGTCTAATTCAAGCGGATGGCTCAACAAAGGCATGCTCACGTTTTTCCCATAAGAGCTGTTTAATCCACAATGCGGATGACATTTTTCAGCGGTACATCACTGCTTGGGTGACAGGTCTCATCACCCGGCAAGACACTGGCTAAAGACACATGGATTGAGACTGCTACTAAATGAGCTCGCGTGTCAGGGACCGATGTGGTGAGCCATTACTCTGCGGGATGCTGCTGCACCTTAATTCAAATCAACGAACATGTCACACAGACGTGAATGAGTCTCCCCATAGAACATTACTGAACACGCTTTAAACTAATTACTAACTAAGTGGCACCTTCACTTAACTCCCCGAAAAAGCTTCAGTGCCACTTGTGGTATTGCACAACAACATCTGCACACGTAGGATGCTTTTCGTCGGGCGATGCAATCCATTTCGGTTGTCACACTGTGCCCATCCCCCAATGCACAAGTCTTCATCATGCAGGGCTCTTCTTCTTGTTGAAGGACTCTGATGCAAATGAGAAGTGGGCAGAGTGAGGGTTCAGCGGGGCTGCGGACTGGGCGGTGTGAGCTTTGAATGAGACCGGGCTGTCGCATTTTAATTAAAGGAGGGAGATGTATGCAAGAGTGCTTGAGCATAAACACACACACACACACACACACACACACACACACAAAGATTACAATACAAATAACCAAGGTCATTGAGTCAATTTGGTTTAGCGTAGTTGGGTGTTGCTAAAAATTGCAGCCATAAAATATTTCTACTGAATCTTTCTTGGGCTGCTTTTTGTCATTTTGTACTGTGTGTATATTCTACATTTGTCTTTTCACTTTGTTTCTTCTTCTAAAAAGAAAAAAAAATTGATTCTTTCCGAATTGTCCCAAGGCCCATCCAACTGATGTCCGCAGAGGAGCAAAGGCCGGGAAACAAGGGCTGAGGCGAGACCCAAATGAGGAGAAGCTGGGAGGAAGAGGTGTAGGTAGCAACATTGTACCAGACAGACACGTATATCCCACAGCTCATACCAGAGGTGCTGACAAACTGAGGTTTAATGACCACTTAGGGCTAAGGGATTGTCTGTGTGAACACACTCCTGCACCTCTAATAGAGGTTACTGGGAAATAAAGTAGAGGGGATGTAATGCCCAGCCATTAAGGACAGGGATGCGCAGAGTGTACCTCATCTCAGTCCAGACAGATCCATGCTCAGGTGGGGGTGGGGGGGTGATTTATCCAAACACCAAGGGTACCGTAATGGACGGTGGCCATCCGGACATCTGTTGTTGGAGTCTGTGAAGAGCTGCAGCCTGGGAGGGGGGGGTGATGAGGGCGTGAATCAAGGTCCACATGTCATGGTCTGTGAGGGATTGCAAGACGTCCAGGAAGGCAATTGCAGCACAGTCATCCCGCGGTCAGGGGCCTGATTTGTGTTCTTCCGAGCAAGCGACCGGGGGAGGTCTGCGTACGTCCATGGTGACCACAACCGTGGAGGACAGTGCCGACAGCACATCTGCTTTTGCCCTTCAGTATGTAAACTGGTATGCAGATGCGTGCCTGTGTGTGCGTGTTTGTGTGTGTGCGCGCGCCTGGCGGGCTCTGAGTGATGTCACCTGCATTTATTTGAACAGCGCCGCGCTCGCGTCACAGAACGCTGCGTCTCATAACCTTTTCGGCGGAGGCTCGCGGCGGTCTGCTTCCTTATCTGTGCAAACATTGCTGAGGAGATAAGGGAGGCTTTCATATCCTATTTGTGCAAATACCCCCCGAGGACTAGCCACCCGGCTGAGCATTTCAAAATTCACAGAATGTATCCCATTGTAAAAGTTGTTTTACATTAATTTGCTGCTGATAAAGATAATGACAACGGAGTTGAAAAAGTATGAAAAAAAGGAAAAATCAGTTAGAACCTTTAGCTTGCCAATACGGAGCATGCGTACATGGGGGGGTGGGAGTCAGGCGACAGAGGGGATGGATGGGGTGTCTGTTTTTTGCAACCATGCAGATTTGAAGGGCTAAATGCACAATGACACGACAGGGGAACTGGAAACGAAGCGCAATCGGTGATCCATGTTAACCTAGTTAGTGGCAACGTGAGCCGGGCTGCGGCGTCACTCACACTGACAGCACTTCATTTATTAACATTCATATCTGTGCTGCTCATGGCAGCCAGGACAGGTGTGCCGGCAGAGAGGCTCTGCAGGAGACATGGCACTACTTGGTACATCAGAGAGAAAATTAGCTTTAGGTTTGGTTGTTGCATCTTGACTGCAGTAGTTACCCTGCACGCGGTACAAATCACACCCTGCTCTTTTTCTTTATTTCTCTCTAAAAGAGGCTAAATAATTTCACCTCTGAAAACTATATGGAACATTTTATAATGTGCACAAATAAAACAATAGTGCAAAAATAACTCCAGGGGCAAATCTAAGCGCTACTGGCACTATTGGACTCACAGGGAAAGCAATTACTTAAACAATGGGACATGTAAGGCACTCGAGCAGGAAAATTATGAAGGTCTTAACTTTAGCACAAATAAAAAAAAACATAAAATAAAGATATTTTATATCATTCTACTATTGTTTTTCACCTTGCACTGTATGTATTTGCATTGTTGTTTTTTTAATGAACAAAAAAACTGTTTTTTTTTTTTTTTTGCAAATGTCAAAACTAAATTGTTCCTGAATTACAAAATGTATTATAGAATAGTCAATACTTCGCAGGAATAACAAAAACACTACATATTTTCCACTAAACATGCTTTATCCCTTCATCATTGCTCAAGAATTCCATTTGTATATCCTGTCTCAGTGTGAGTGAAATAACGCAAATATCCAGTAATAGAAAATATTACACATTAATATTTACCACTGGCTCTTACATTTTAAAAATCTGCTTTCTACCCTGACATTTTCATCAAACGCAGCAGTAAAGCAATCTGTTAGGTGTGCAAAGAATGCTAATAAAGTGATTTTTTTAAATATATATTTTTTCCTCCTGAGTAGACACAGCATGTGAAACAGCCTGCTTCTTGGACCCAGGTTCGAACCGCAAAGAATAAAAGTGGTTTAACACATTCCTGTTTCTAAAGACTGGTTAGATCAAAAACTTTTAAGCACCGCATTTCCGGATTCCCTGAATATGAAAACTTTCTGCCACATGAAACTGTTTACCGCTCTGAATATGCCTTTTTCAATACTTTCTCCCTACTCATTTCCCATCTCCATAAAAATGCCCCGAGAGGCTTAGCTTATTAATATTATTTACCTTGTCATATTCTAAGCTCAGTGCAACAGAATACATTGCCAAGTGACAGATTAAGTGGCAATGAAACGTGCAATAGAAATAAGGGCCGATTACACATCTACACCAGCTGACAAGGAGAGCACATCAGAGACATATCAGCAGATCAGAAGGCTGAACAACGTGATGATGCTACACAAGAAAGCTGACTCTTATAGATCCCTCAATCTGTATCACTCAGCGTCTTCTGAAGACAACCTCTTTCCAACACCTCAATCACGCACACAGCACACACCTGTGTACTCCTGAGAAGAGGGGGCGAATATGATATATAAATAAGATATCAGGCTGAAATATGGTAAGTTGGTTGTCACTGCAGCTTTGCCCCAGTCATCTGAGAATTAGTCTTTCGGTATGTAGACAAACGTGTCGGAGAATCCCTGGAGGAGCCACCCGAGTTCACCCAGGCCCTTCTATCGCGTTATTCTGGATATTACACAGAATGTAAATACACAACATGACAAGTGACAGATGTTTTTTATGTGAGAACTGTGTAGGTAGATTAGTATAAAGAAGGAAAAGAATGAGATATTTACGTACGTAAAAATGCAAAAAAGAAGCCAGAAATTTTCTAAATTCCCGTGGTCTTACAGCACAGGACCAGATACCTTCCCTTGCAAAGAGTTAACATAATTACTTTCATCTTTCAGCCTCCAGCTTCAAGCTCTTCAAGTTGACCCAGAACATGATGGTACAAATTGCATGCGACATGCCAAAGCTTTCTCATGTATCTCCCCTCCTCATCTCTCTCTACTCACTTTCTGTAGCTGCACAAGTCAAGTTCAAGACATTTGATTATGACCTATGAGATGGTCAAAGAATGATCACCCTGATACCTACAGGACCTCATCATTCCCTACAACTCAGCAAGGCATTCGTTCTCCTCCACCGCTGGCTACTTGGCAATCCCACTCTCAAGGGGTTAAAAATCGAAAGGTCGTGGGTTCTTTGTTTTGCTTCCATTGAGATCAAATGAGCTCCCCTTTTCCTCACAACTGCTGAAAACTTCCAAGCGCACAGAGAGTGTTTCAAACCCATGTCTTTTGAAACTATTATACTTCAGATCACCTGGCAGTGAACAACTAGAACGTTATACTGGGAAAGAGAAACAAAAGGGGACAGGGGAGCAGAGAAGGGTTAACTGGAAGGTAACTAAGTTAATTCAAGATGCAGGGTTTTCCTCCTTCCAGTTTTTCTGCTTGTACAATTTTTTTTAGTGGCTACTGACCGGTTAAGCTAACATCTTGTAGTTGCCATTTGTACCTGCATAACTTCTACAGACGGCTACGAGTAAGATATACAAGAAAAACATAAACATTGAAAAAAACTTGTCCTTTCATAATTTTGTGTCTGCATCTAAAGCCCTTTAAGAACTATATATTTTTTCTATACTAAGTTGTATGTCACTTTGGAGAAAAGCCAAATACATAAATGTAAATGCAAATTACCACAACGGATGTCTAAGGAGCAATTCATCATTGCTGCAAATAAAGCAAACATTTCAAAAGCAAAATGACATACTTTTTTGTAATGTACTGTACACACATCTAACAGGACTAAAGCAGTAAAGCTGGTCTTTGTAAACAAGGTAATTACTACTACTTCATGAACTTTGAGCAGTCTTCCCTGCAGCCGAAACAAATGACACTAATGTACCCCTAGTCTGCTGCATTTCCACATCATACTCCCACACGCAACCCACACAAACTTTCTCCTCTGTTCTGTGTAACATGTGGATTACTTATCCATAAGTAAAAATCTATAAATTAACAGTTACCATAATGGTGTTCATACATAAATCGACTAAAATATGTTCTTGTACAGCTTCTCATATTACAGTGCGGTTACTTAATGCAAATCCATGTTACTGCGACACACGGTTTTTGTGTAAAGTGGTTCAGTCGTTTGTAAAGGCAGAAGAGAAGCTATTTAAAGGTTCATTTGCTCTTTTGGCACAGGATGAGGTAGATGCCTACTGGTGGTATCTGTAGATTATAAGTTGTGAAATACTGAGTCCATTTATAAATATTGTATAAGGTGTCTGGTCTCGTTTTTTCCCCCCACTTATTTTGGCACTTTAATAAACACCTTTGCCATTCAAACAGTTGTTGCAACTTACTACCAGTTAAAAAAAAAACCCGGGTGGAAGCGTACTCACACCTCGCCATCGGATGAGGTGCGACGCACTACATCTTGTATTCACCCAAATTTACTTCATTAAACCTTCTTCTGTTCACCTGTCCCCACATCCCTCTCTTTCCCAGTATAACCCTCTATCGTTTATAGTTCGTGCCCCTCACTGTTGGTCTCAGTCTGCTCACTGTCTCACACCTCCCTCACCTCCAAAGCATTATCTTGCCACCCTCAGACAGCTGGCGTCTGGTCTGTCTACCAAGTGTGCAGCCCCCTGCATCCACTCCTCTCTAACTTCCCACCTCTTTCCCTCGCTGTGCCTGATCTCCAATAAGCCATCACACCCTACTTCCTCCAACCTCCAGCTCTCAGAAGTTTTACATGCAGACAGAGCAGAATCTTCAGTTTCCTGAGAGGATATGAAGGAAATTTAGACGTCCCACTGACCTAGACACCTACCTGTCTCCCTTTTCCACCTATGCTGATATTTGTTTTATAAAAAATTGAAGTCGGTATCAAACAGTTTAATCCTCCCACCTCTCATCCCATCAACCCCTTTTACCATTTATCCTCAACAGACAGTTTCCGAGATCAAGAACTTTTGATAAAATTGTCCTTGATGGCAAAATCTTAGACTCCTTCAGCAGCACTCCTTATTCTCCAGTCACTCTCTTTTCTCAGGCATGCAGTATTCTCTAACCAGCACAATTCCGAAACTCTCAAATCAGTCTGTCATTACCCTATACATTTCATAAGCTAAAAAAACCTCATAACTTTTAAAACCTCTCGATCCTTAACATTTTTAAATGCCCTACCATCCAATTTCCTTTGGTCCTTACACAAGATCTTGTAGATGTACGCTTTCAGCTGTCCACCTTCTCCTTAAAAGACTCATTTGATTTCAGCCAAACACACGGCGATGACACTGAGGTCTGCTGAAAATGCCCTAGTGGGGACTCACAGAGAGACACTGCATCTGGGTTCCATCATAGCCAAAACATGTCTAGATTTCCATGTCTCTTAGTGAACCAGTTCTTTTATCCTAGAAACAAACAAAAAAGAAAACAAAAAAACTTTAATATGTACATGCAAAACTATTCTTTATAATGATCTGCAATGAGCCTGCCAGCATTTCGCTACGTGAAGATGTTCTGCAAAAAAAAAAAAACCATATTATTTCTTCTATTACAACCATCTTTTAGATACCATTCTGTAAAATAGATTCTTGTAATGTTATATACTGTTATATTTATTACACTTAATGATACCAAGTTGGATCGTAATCACAGCATGCCTGAGAACATGAGCATTTTTTGAGTCTTAGCTGTCAATAGTATAATACAAGTGCAGGACCAATAACACAATCACAGATGAATAATACAGTCAGCAGGCTTTTTCAAGAGTCAAGAATCGAGAATCATTTATTGTCAAACGCCCTTATACGGCAGCTATAGAAGGGAGGACAACATTAAGACCCTCGGGTCCACAGCAGGCAAAATAGGGAGAAAATAAATAAAACAATTTAACCTTCATTTGCTCTGACATCTAAAAGGGGCCTTCATCTTCCTTACTAATGAAGATCCAGAGTGGATCAAAATGTTCATCATCTCACACAGTTGCAAATTAATATCCAGTTGCTTTCAGCCTGATGGGTAGCACGGCCAGTTCGACTTGCAACGCCATCTGCTGGAAAGGCTGACTGTGGCAGCCTGCTGTGGTGGCTGTGAACAAAACCATCGCACTGGGTCTGTGTTGGAGCGGGGCTTCACATGGGTTAAAAAGAGAAAGCGGTCTGATGCTGATAAGAGAGATAGAAGCCCAAGAAGGGTCAGGGAAGATAAATTGTCTTTCATGTTGATTTTGTTTGCGCTATCATGGTGTGCGCTTTGAGAGTATAAAGGTGTTATCGCAGGGATGAGATTTTTGTCATTTGAAAGGCTGCCCCTCTCCCGCCATGCTTCCATACCTGGCAAAATTCCAGCGGATTTAGCCTTTCGCTGGAGGGAGCTCACCGTGGGCCAGCTGCTTTAAAAGGACCCGTGGGATCGGGCCTCCAAGCAGCTTTGAATCCTGATGGAAGATAACCCCAGGACAGTGGCGCAGTAATGCTGACGCTGAACCGTGAACACACCCCACATCTGAAGGAGCCCGAGTTAAGGAGCATCCCAACTCCCTCTGCTAATGTCCCGGTCTGGGCTTCACTGAATCATTTAGACGGGGTCAAGGTGACGACTGCATTGCACTTTCATCTTCCTCGGCAATGAAAGCACACCCAGGGCCCAGGCGATCGAGCCTCAGGCTAGCCTTGCATTCTGAAGAAGCGGAGAACGCAACAAAGGCCGAAAGCCGCTGCACTTTTGTTGTCCTGCGGCGGTGAGTTAGCGCGCGGACCACAGTGCTCTCTGGGGACCGCCGGTGTCCTACAGTGCGATTTCCGGGCATATGGCTGAAGGGCGGGAGGGAAGGAAGCCATGGGGTGGGGAGGGGACTAAGTGGGGGTGGATAATCACGCAGACCTGCTTCCCCTCTAGCTACACGCGACTCCAAAACGGGGTAAATAAAATCCTATTGATGGCCGCTTTTCGTTTTCTTGCTTCATTTACCGGGGCCAGAGCGATTTTTCTCCACTTTAGATAACCTTCAACAAGGGCATCACTGATTGGACATCGTCTGGATGAAAGTTAAATCTACAGGGGAGCTTGGGGTGTTGCAGCGAGGCCGAGCAAATTTTTTAAATTGGCGAGTCTTGAATCTCACCCCGCACACACATATCAGAGAAAACAGGGGCCCGGCTTCTGAGCAATTACATGTTCAATTTGCCGATTCTTTCAATCAAAGCCACAGGCACCTCCAAACTACAAGAACTGTTTCAGCAGAAACTGTACATTTTTACCCATGTAATCCAAGTGAAGGCCAAACTCCCTTATCCCCTAAGAACAGGCAGAGTTAGTCGGCCAGCAAACCTTTAAAAAATAAAACTCAAACAGTATACGGCACGATGAAGAGTAACGCTATCCGTTGTTCAATAATAACGCAAGAATCTCCTTGGCCCCTGAATGATTAAATGCACGTGTCTAAAGCTGAAGATATTTGCATTAAAACGCTTTCCATCTATTCTGGCAGACAAACAGAGGCTGATTGATTTTTGTCCTTTTCTCCAAGAACACAACGGGAGGTGATATTTCCATAGAGCGACTTGCTCTGCTGAGGGGAACTTTAGAGTCAAAAATAGCTGCAGACGCACGCGACCTGAGCGAGTCGCAGCCGGACCAGGACCACCAGGCACTGCAGTGCTGCTACTCGTTTGTCTTTCTGACGGGCAGTCTCAAGGACCCGGGGGTCCAGCTGTCCATCTATGCAGTAAAGCTCAGAGCTCCTTATGAGGTCCCCCCAGAGCTTTGCTGCTGCTGCTTTCTGTCGTTCTTTTCCTCTTTATCATCATTATTTCAATTGCTATATTGCTAACAATTTTACTCATATATACAGTTAGATATTTTCCTGGAACAATTTTCTTAAGAGTCCAACCGTTGAGTCACCTTGAGGTTACAACTCAATGCCTTTAACCCTACTTAGTGGCCTGTAGTTACCATGCTCAGACCTAGAGAGAAGGTGCAATAGTAAACTGTTTAAGATGGTTACCTCAAAGAACTGTATTTAAAAAAAAAAAAAAAAAAAATTATAGACCTTAGAAATCATGTAGGCTGTTGGTTTAAAGAGCATTAATAGCCACATAAGATGACTGTGCAGTCAAGCAAAACATTAACTCCACGCTCACAAGGTCATGCTCAAATTTGCACACGTATCCCCCGTTGAACAGTTAAACGCTTTGAAGGCGAGCAGCCAAACACCCACGCCATCAGTCGGGACGTAAAATGTTTATCTTTTCTCATGATGTCAATCTTCATTTTTTCAGGGTTCTTCAACATGCACACAAATTATTTTCAACCTCTTTCAGTGGGGGGAAAAAAACCTTCCAAGCAATTTCTTCTCTCTGTAGACAACGCGACAACAGCAAAGGCAAGGAAAAGACCTTGAAGGATGATTCTTTTTTTATATTTCTCTCCCTCCCTCCCTCCCTCACACACACACACACACACACACACACACACACACACACACACACACACACACACACACGTTCTTTCAGAACGCATCTAGAATTTGTTTTTCCGTTCTGTCTCTTCCCCGTAGTGCAATCAAGACAACAAACTGAAGGGAACATTAATGGAAGATGACACAAATTATACATCAAATTATATATCAGGTCCCCTGGCTGTTTCTGGTCCAGGATCCGTCATGGGGGGGCACACTGTCCATCAACACAATAGCTCCTGTGCATTACTGGCGAGTCTCTCGCGAGTGGCGGTTCCACATGGCTTAAAGGCAAATACATGGCTACATACACCCCTTGCAATCCCCAGCTTCATCTTTTTAGTGAAAACATTAGAAAGTCACTGATAAATGAACATTAGCTGGTTCGTTTTCTACAGCGATTTCCGCTGATTGCAGTTATCAATCATTCAATCAAGTTTTATTTAATGCAGTTGATTTTCACATGCAAATTGTCTCCAAACACTTTACAGTACGTTCTTCAGGACAATGGGACTCTGGTCCCTGAGAACTTGTATGAAAGACGATTAAGTAAGCGTCTAACGGCAGAGAACACTTTTACAAAGTTCAGGCAGGTCAGGCTTGCATGTCAGTTCAGTAGTACAACAGCCAGTTTGCTGACACCAGGACAGCAGCCCTGATATGAAAACCACGGCAGGTAGTGCTGGTACCTTACAGCTTTTGGGCCACACGTATGGATGAGGGTTCAATCCTTGATCACATGTTCTCCCCATGTTCAAGTGGGATTCCTCCTGCATTCTGAAGATGTGTGAATTGGTGAATCTAAATTTCCTTTAGCGCGTAGGTATCAGCGATGTTCCAAGGATTTTTCCCAAATCGCATGCTGTGTTTCTAAGACAAGCTCAAGATCATCGTGACCCTGCACTGTTCAAGTGGTTATTGACAGTTACCTATGGTTGGACCTTTCATATGAACAATAGTCCTCAATGGCAACCTTCTTTTTACAAAATAATGCTGATAAATTTGTAAAAAAAATCCCAAAGGTTTATTTTTATATTTATTTGAGAAACAAAACACATATTCACTGTACATTTTATGTATTAATTTAGAATAGGTACACTTTTTTTCACAGGGATGAAAATTGTTTCTATGGACTAAAGTGCTATTATATGGTTGAGAGGTAGAAATAATGATAAAATTGGCATAGAACAGCAGGTAGATCATGCCCATAATTAGAGTACGACCTCTCATGGGGGTAGATTCCTCTTAGTTTGCAAATGATGGCTTGGTTTGTTTTGCAGCCAGAGCCCGCACCCCCCCGTAGAGGCCAGTTAGGTCTCTCAGCACTCTGAGTCCACTGTGCCCATCTGATCTTCTCATTTCAACCCAAAGAGATGCTGTGCTCAAAAATAGCATGCAGCTTCATGCCGATCCCATCCAAGTCATGGGATCACTGGATATAAGGTATATGAGCAAGTTCACGTTTATTTTTCTCCCATATTTGTATATCACAAGGAAGCAATCTACTCTTTCGAGGCAGGCAGTGACAACGGTGGTTTCTGCCTTTCACCAGGACAAAGCCCTTAGCTGTACAGTATCAGCCATAGAAACAAACAGACTGATAGGAATAAGACCTCATTCTCCAGAGTATTAAACAAGCTCTTATCGCCTACAGTTAAATGGCTTGTCATACAATTTCCCTTCCTGAAGAAATCCTTCCTGCAAATAAACCTTTTGTTTAGCTGGACAAAGAACACTGATTTGGGCTATAATAACAGCTAGTGGGCTAATCTTGTGCTAAACAATTAACATACACATAATTTTATACCTGAATGCCCGGTATTCTTTCCTTTTCTCGCTCTTTTAAAACATAGTTTACACAGAAGGGGTTGTCATTTGAATTAAATTTAAAAACCGTCCTTTTAGTGTTGCACAATGGAAAATAGAGCCACACAACTGTATAATAGATATAGTTCATTAAATCAGTCAGGTGACCGACTGCTTACCCCAAGCAGCATAGCAGCACGACAGGCGTGGTGACCAAAGTAGTAAAAGGTCGCCAGCCAAATAACAAAAGTCCTACATACATACTATATATGTATTTATAGAGCAATCTATTTAGCAGAGGGTTGCAGTGTGCTTAAGGCATAGAGTGCAGAAAAGGCCATAACACGTGGTAAAGTATACTAGCTGGCAGCTGAGGTGAGGAAAAAAAAAAAACCCAGCCACAATGAAGAGGGCAAAATCTCAGGGGTCTATGTACCAGTGGCAGCCCACTCTTTTTGTACATTCTAATGTGGTCACAAAGGACTTGTGTAGATGTCTATTGCTAGAAGACCAATGAAATAGCAACAGAGTTAGAGTCTGTAGAGACAGAAGTAATGGGTCAAGCCTAGGTGGATGATCTGGTGGGGATTGTGTGTGGTTACCTGTCCCTAGATTCAGGTAGTATCCTGCACTAGTTTCAGCACAGATGGCAGTGTTGCAAATGCTCAGGGGAAAGAAAGAAAAGACACTGATAGGGGATTGTCTTTTACAGAAGCAGGCAATGTTGTGCCATGAACTGTTCTCAGAAGAATCTGCAAAACTACATGCAGATCAACTTCTTCTAAATGAGGAACACAATCTGACACGTAGTTGGTCAGGATATTGGTGACGTGAGACCCCTTAGCACCTCATAGGTGTTGAGAAGTAACTTGAAGTTAAATCTGAGACTGGTAGTCACAGCAAAGCACAAAGAAATGAGCTGAGATGACCATATTCTGGGAGCCAGAGACAATCTTTGCTGCTGAATTTTGGACCAGCTAGGCTGCAGGACAGTAGTGAGTTCGCAATAGTCAAGGCATTAACTGATGTCTTGATGTCTGATCCCAAGAGATAAATCTGGAGATATTTCTCAGGTGCAGGAAACAAGTGTTCATGACCAAGCTGATACGGTGTTATCCAACCGATTATGGAATAATCGGTTTGAAAAGCCCACCGAGAAACTTTACAGATATGCAATGTTAAAATTTAGGCCTTCATTTTCATAATGTAAATTTCCTGTTACTCATTAAATTTCCACATTTCTCAACCACCTTACCTTACTTTCAAATCTATGGAACCCACCAGAACATTTTGGGCTCGGGACCCACTAAATCCTCAACTCGCACTGCATCGCTCCCAGGCCCAACTGATCCGGCTCTAATCATCACCTCACAAAAAATGCTCCAGAAAGCAAACCACCCAGCTCGCAACCTTTTTTTGGACAAAAATTATTGTCACCTAGCCAAAGCTTTAAAAGCATCTTAAATCTTTTTTACTTCTATATTTTTTCACAGTTACACCACTAGATATGTTGCTGTAGTAATTGACGCTAAGTACCCTTCAACAGCTTCCCCTGTCCTAGGACTTGAACAGGCAACCTCCAGATAGTAAGTCAATGTCCTAGATAACCACTACAGGTTCATTAAATCACCGGCTTTACTGTCAAATGGTCTACTTTAAACCTGCACTCATTTTTATGTCTTTTCCTCCATATTCTAGGGAACTTAAAAATTTATCCATATGTTACCTGTAATAACAATATAAATGTATTACTATACATACTGTTGCTTCACAAGTGACACACCAGGCGTGTGTGAGTGTGTATGAGCATAGAAGAAGACGGCAGGCTGCGTTTCTATCTGCAACCCCCATCGCTGCTCTACCTATGTCATCTATGCTATCTGCCCGCAAATCCTGCTAAGAGGCAAAAGCAATTTCCCCCACGATCTACAGCATGGGCCGAGAATCCGACCTTCTGATGGAGGATGCCTTTTAAGTAAATAACCTCTTTGCCATCAACTTGCAACAGGAACACACATTTGTCACAGATGTGGATAACAATCTGTCCGCGTTTCCAGGAGCATCTCCACAACGGTTAAGATTAGCCCTTTTTTTCCCCGGCAAGGTGATCCAAATTGACAAATGCCTTCGTATTTACCCCGAGGCATATTACTTTATTCCAGGTACACAGGTCTGGTGCTCTGTAGAAGTACAGGGGACAGCAGTGTACAGAGTATGGTGTATGGATTACCTGTCTCACTCCATGAGGGGCAAGGCAGTCAGCCTTTCTGCCATACATCTTTGTAATGTGCTGGCAGCTGACTGGACTTTGAAAGGGGGGGGGGGGTCTCTTTTAGGGTTATCCAGAGGGCTTTACTCAAATGATGTGAACACACCTGGATTCACCAACAGCCCCTGTAATCGCCATAATTTCTTAAAAGAATGAGCAGCCACATTTCTGGGGAAACAGTCTGTAACAGTTAAAAATAGGTGGCAACTTAACTGCAGGCAATTAGAAAACCTTCAAAAAGTTATAAATTCTCCCACAGTTCACTACATTGTTGCAGTAATTGCCCTCACCTGTTACCTTTTGGCACAATTGATCATCCTAAAGAAAACAAACACTGAAACAAATAAAATCGTTTTGATGTGCGGCTCAGTGTGTTAACAACCGTGTGAGAGGCTGATGCCATGAAGGGGCTCTCCTCCCACCTGAGCATTTATGTTTTAAAGCCATTTTAATGTGCGTTTGTTAAGTTTCGTGACAGTGTAACGTGCTTATGCTATTTCAACCTGCGTGTTTGTGCGAAGATATGAAAAAGAATGGCATGGCGGGGCATCGCATAACAGAGCGCTTAGTGCCCTCGGCCAGAAGGTTCCCAAATTGAATCCCCGCTCCTACTTTGAGCAACCACATATTTGAGCAAGGTTCTACCCATCAACTACTTAGAAACTACAATAGAAATCATCCAGTTGTACAAATAGGTGAATAGTGTTAAGTAGTTTAGAATACAAACCTAACATTGTTAGTCACCTTAACAATGGTGTCAGCTAAATAAACAACACAGATAGCTTTATTCTGTAATACAACTATTTAAAAAATTTAAAAAAGTGTCAGTAGCCATTAAATAAACTAAGGCACGAGTAATGTCCAAGTGGGAGATTTCCCCAGGGTGGTGTGTATGACGGTAATGTGTTGTTTGGCCACGCTTTTGATACAGCACCGACGCCAGCTTTGGTGAAGGTGCTACATCAACACAGAAAGAAAGAGGTGCTGGATTGGTGAAGACTGTTTGTCTCCAAATATCAGAATTTCCATACAAATGTTGTAACATCTCCCTTGATTTCAGTATCCACTGTACAAATGAAGGAAACCGCACTACATTTGAATACACGAGCGCAACATGCAAGACACCATGACACTGTGACCTTGTCCATCCTTTGGAAAGCTCTTCTCTCTACACCCCACCTCTTTCAGTCGATCGGTCATTTGTGGGCGGATTCTGCTCTCGAGGTCTGCCTGCTCTCACGTGGTGCAGCACTGCGCAGATTAAGAGGTCAGTTATCATTTTTGCAAATCATTTCACTCCACTGTGCTGAGACCCCACAACTTGTCATATTTTGCTCCAGTAGCCTGTGCGGCATCTTATAATTCAGTGCTATTTCATTCAGTTTGCTACAGTGGAAATAACAGCCTGGATCTCAATGGCCATTATTGAAATTTCATTCTGCGCTCACTGTAGCCAGGGCTCATATCTCAATGCGGTGCTGTTTCGCCCCTCCACTTTACAGTAAGATGGCTGAGTGAAGCCTGTACCCTTTTTGTTGCGGTGAGATTAAATCCCCTTTCAGCCTGAAGAAAGCTTTATTCCTCACGCCCTTTAAGGAACCAGTGCTGTTGTGTAGGTTAAGTGCAAATACCCATCTCATTCAAGCACTACCTATGGATTGTTTAAACAGACTTCTGTGTAAATCACCAACACTGTCAGACCTCGATGGAGATTTCCCCCTCTTTCTTTTTTCAAGCAGAATAAGGCAAAGGGAGGGGTTAGAGCACCCAAGCGTCCACCACTTTGCTTCTCCCCTTTTAAGTGCTAATAAAGACAGATGCTGAATATTTCGGTGTTAAATAAGGCACGATCGAGGGGACCGAGTGCATTCTAATGCATCCTTCTCCTCTGGTGCTCCGTCAAGGTCGGCACGTCGCAAGCTTATGTTGCACCTTTGTAATGTAAACAGTGTCTTCAAAAGGCAATTGCCTCTCACTGCGAAGACGGAGGGTTAATACGAAGCCCTCAGCAGGGCAGCCACCTGCATTTGCTCTTCGTGGGCATCGCTGAAGCTCCGGTCTGTGCACCGCCAAGGAGAACCGGAAGGGACGGTGCCACGTGTGCGGCTCTCGAACAGGCCGGGAAGTACACAGGGTCTAAGTGTACATAAATAAAACTTTTAGATAGTGTCAACCTGTCCTGGTGGTGTAAAAAAAAACTATTCTGTGTTTCTTTAAAATAGTTATTATTTCCAAACAAACCTGGAAATGCCGCAAGACAAACTGCACATAATGCATCCAAAGCTGCAGCGAGGTATTAAATACAAGGTTTGTACGGTGTTCAGAACTTACTTATCCCGAGTTGTTTCTTCTCTTTTCACACTTTTTCACTCCTTTGTAACTGGAGAACTACAAACCAAAGTCTTCACTTCATACAGCAGTTTTTGAAATGTGTCACTCTGTTCAAGTATCGCTAATCAGGACTCACAATTGCAGTCTGTCGCTTTTAGCGTTCTGCTTTATCTCTATGACACAGAATTCTATTAGTCACTTCGCTTGTGTTTATAGCTTGATTTTGTATGACTAAATGGCCAATTGTTAGCAAATGGAAAAAAATACGGAACTGTAGGCATGCGTGGGAGTTGCTTTGTTCAGAAACTTTACTTATTTTATTGAAAAGTCTCTGAGTGTTTGAAAGCTGCTGATAAGAATAAAAGCTGCTCCTGTTTCCAGCTTAGATGAACCTAGATAGTTTTTTTCGGCATTTACCGACATGCCATCAGAGCCTATTTATTTTTGTCTAAGTGGTGGAGTGAGGTGTATAAGAGTCAGGTGCCTTGGAGAAAGGTTTATAGTGTCGGGGTCATAACTGACAAATGCTAAAATAAGATATGAATTATACAGTGAGTGCCTTGACACAAAAGTTAGATAGAGGGGTGAAACCACCAGCAGCAAAGAGAGAAAGCAAGGGGGAGAGAGAGCGAGAGACAAGTTATCCATCACCACAGCTAACAGGAACAGGTCTGACATTTAAACAGGTGAGCACAAAGTCAACAAAGGAACTATGATTCCATTTCCTTCTATGATGGAAATGCTGAAGTGAATGACAGCAGGGTGGAGGCAGTCGGTTACGATGGAAAGGATTTTGAATAACCATCCAAAAGAGACGGGATGCTATTTTCAGAGGCCGCAGCACCGGGAAATGACACCGACAGACCCCAGGACTTCTTGTTTACACCAGAGGAAATTCAATTCCATCAGGGGGACTAAGGCGCAGCTCTGATCCCAGGACCAATTACAGGACTTCAAATCACTCCGTCTTCAAAAGGAAATAAGTATATTTACCTGACTGGCAGGTCTCAGAAATGAATAAAATAATTGCAGGGACAACAACAATAGGAAAAAGATAAACAAAGATCTCCTTCTCCAAAGTGGCAGGCCAATGACCAATGAGCAGTCTGTGAAGAGGGCAATACGCTTGGAGTGCAATGGAGGAGCACACACCCCCACTCGTGGAGGTCACTGCAAGTGACAGGATCAGCGCTAAAACTCAATGGAAACTCTTTGACGGATTTCTCCACTAAGCTTTAACAGTTGTAGAACATTCATTAAATACTTCTTCAAACGTAACTAATTCTCCAGGCAGGCTTCCAGATTTACATGCAGACACAACCCTCTTCGATTTAGTCTTCTCCGCGAGGCACGTATGCGTATATGCGTGTTTGTTCCTTTCTCAGGAGAATGGTAGGGATGTTCTGTATGCTTCAGAAAAAGACAGATCGCTTAGTTGCGAAAGAACATTTACAGGTTTCAGTGTATCTATGTTTTTCTATTTACAAAAGAAAGCATCGCAGCGCTGATTTTACTACCAAATACTGGACTGTGGGAGGCACAGTGGTAGGCAGAGGAATACAGGCTGCAGGGATGTACATTTAACCTGAAATGGATTTTCCTCATCCCTTGGAGAAAACCTGCCCACACACAACAAATATGCAGTTCCCCAAATGCAGAGTTTGACATTACTTTATCTTGCATCAATGGGACACTGGGATCATGCGGGAATGTCCTTCACATGACTGCTATTAAAGTTTATCCTATAAGTGTAGTGCTGGCGTGGAACTACTGTCTCACAGCACCTGGGCTGTTTGGGTGTGGGTTTTAAATTCAGCTCAGCCTGTGAGGCGTTTACATGTTCTCCTTCTGTTTGTGTGAGTTTCCTCTGGGTGCTCAGGTTTCCTCCCACATTCCAAAGACATGTGTTCCCAGTTAATTGGCGGCTCTAAATAGTCTGTTGCTTTCTGTGGCCTGAAGCCTGTGACTGCCAACTAATACCAAACAAACCAGAAGCCATGGTCCTAGATACAGATGGTCTCTCCCTCAGTCTTTAGCTTTGTTAGGATAGGCACACTGGATCACTCTATATGTGGTAGTGGTAGATGTGCAATTCAGGCAAATCCCTACATACAGTAACACCACACTAGAGTGCCCAGATGGGGTGTGCAGCCACCGGTAATTGGACCCCCAGAGGTTTATTTTCCTCCCCTTTTTGTGGTTTGGAGCTTTTTTGTTTTCCTCTTTGTTTTCCTATTTAGACAGCTAATCATCTATATGACTTAACAGCAGATAATCTATGTCGTGTCATTCCCTTCTTGTTGTTCGTGCCTTGAACGTGTGTTCAGTGTGCTGTGTGACCCATTGAGAAGAGCACTATACAAATATAAACTGAACTGAATTGCACGTGCGTGTGATTGTGTGTGTAGCCACCCTGTGATGGACTGGTATCCCATCTAGGGTGTTGTTTCACAACCTCGCACCCAGTGATTCCAGGATAGTCTCCAGACTGTCACAACTCTGACCAAGTTAAAGTGGTTAAAGATAAAAGATTGATGGATTAATATGCTTGCCTAAGTCTATATATAAGCCAGGGCAGGCTAGTTCTAGAGCATGTGAAAATTTAGTGGCACTGAACTATCAGCTAGACTGGCCCTCAAAAAATGTTTGTCCCATCAGAGGACAAAAAGACAACTCCATCCCCTGTACTCCCCACATTGTAGGGAGCCTTGGACAGCTAAAGACCAGACATAGAACAGAGAGATTACTCCTCCCTGCAGAACAAAGGAAATGAGCACCATTTGAAAACAGCTCAGTTTGAGTGTCAAGAATTTTTTGGTCTGTCAACTCTAAATAATATTAAAGGAGCTGCTGCAGAGTAATGTGTATGCGTTTTTGTTGTTGTCTATTTTTTCTGTTGTTGTTAGAAGAGCAGCAGCATCAGTAGGCGCATGACGATTGGACTCCACATTACATGCTTATCAGATCAGAAACAAATTGCATCTCCAACTCCAGCTGACACTCTTGCCTCACTAACAAGTTAATCTGGGTGCAAACTGGAATACAGAAACACAGTTCAACCTATCCAGTGGATTATATAGGGAAGGATTTATACACTTTTTTAAAAACTGTTGCGCTGTACAAGACTGCATTGCCAATCTGATCTACCCTGTGCCCACTAAGCCAAAGGCAAAGGTAGAAGTAACACCATACAGACAACATGCAGTGATGCTGTTTTGAACCTTTCATCTGAGTGTGTTGTGGTTTTCACTGCAGGATGAAAGCAGACGTCCCTCAGTTGTCCTCAAACATTTCACTAGTGCACTCTTTTTAACAATGAAGGAGTGCATATAATGTCAGAGCATTCCAAAGAACAGCAAGAGGGTTTACATCACAAGTCCTGAGAGGATATTGTCATTAGCTATTAGACACTGTGGTAGAATGCAGGTCTTGGGAGGTTTTCATTTGGTGAGAGAAACTAAATGGTTTGTGTTCTGGGGTCTGGCCTAGTGACTAAGCTGCTTGGGGTCTCTAAGCAGTAGACCTTTGCTCTGGTGACATCTCTAATCTCAAAGATAACTGTGGGGCTATCTTTGTCGTAACTCACAGGCTTGAAAAAATAGCTACTCTCAGCAAAACCTTGCCTGAGCCCCAAGATCCTTCACCTGGAATCTACTGCACCATCTGAGGAGGTGATGGATGACCGGGTGAGAGCTGCAATCCGTCCTATCCATTAATTAACAAACGCACACAAATGCAACTTCCCTTGGTAGTTGCTGAACCACACAGCTGCAACGCACACGCAGTACCAACGGCGTCATCAAAAACAATCAATGTTTCTTCTCCAGCAGCAGATCGGAGGGTGGAAGAAAATGTATTTGGTTGACAAAAAAAGAAATGTACCTCCATTGTAGCATATCTCGATTTAAACTGACATTCCCTGTGTGCACAGCTTCCATGCAGCTCCGAAACAGATCATTACTCCAGCCTCTTGTACGTTGATCATTTTGCATTGTGTGTTTGCAAGGCATCTCTGTTTCACTGTTAGTTCACCCCCTTTCGAAAAGGGCCTGTTTCCAGATGCCAGAGCCCATGTCGATGAAAGCAGTGTACCTGGTTCTACTGTCAGAAAACTTCTACCTTTCTATGCTTCATTGCACTCACTCTTAATGGACACCACTGGCAAGGTTCCCCAGTGGTTGGTCAGTTAGATCACCAATTGATGAAGAGGAGCCCATATGTGGAAATGGCAGACTGGTGATGCCACGGGAGGTCCCAGATTCCCGAGAACTCATCTCATCTGCTGAGAGGCAGTTAGCTTATTGCTGCAGGTACTGTACTCATACTGGCATCAGGTGTGAACATAAACATGGTGGTTTGTCAAAGATTTAATCGCTGTAGTTACAAATATAAACAAAAATGCTCCTAACATGCTATTTATTATAGCTTCCGAACAGACACATATGGGATTACACATAGGCTCATTAACACTGACTATTGCTTTCATGAAAGGTAGTATCACAGCATCTTCAGCATTTCACAGAGACAAAAACAAACTGACAGCTCTTTTATATGTAAAAAAAAAAAAAAAAACACCATTACGGTATGAAAACAGTCTGTGTGCTTCACTGCCAGAACAGCTGAAGGACGATAAACATCAATGCACAGGTCAAGCAGCAAGAAGCTAAACTCTATATAACATCACAGCCAAACCTTAATTTGTCTTAAGGAGTCTAACGTGACAAGATGATCTGACAGGCACATCTAACATGTAAAAGGATCTTCACTGCTTGACAGCCTGTTATGTATTTAGTCAAATGGGGAGCCATGCAGCATAAAGTGTGTTTTGATCATAATCGTGAACAAGAGTAACCATATCATCATACGCTTCTGGGCTCTCATTTTCAAATGCCTGAGATGGTTGTAATGAGATCATCATAGTCTCCACCATTCCATCAATACATCCTCCTGTGAAGTGAACAGCATCACAGATCCAGGGCAGACCAAACTGCCTCTCCTTCCCACCTGTCCTTCACGAATCCATCTACTGTCTCTTGTCAGAACAAAATTCGCTTGGAGATACACTGAACTCTGTCGTGATCTACAGATGTGCTTTTGCAGAAAGTAGAGATGTCCCTCAGGGAACTGTCCCTCTGAGTCCACCAGGGTGTACATTCAAGCAGGGAGATGGAGGGGGTTCTGCTGAACAAGTCCCCAAGCTCAGTCTGGAAACACTTGGAACACACCATTCTCAGAAGAAAGATCTTGGATTTTTTTTCTACACACCATTTCCTTTAGTCTTTTTCCAATAGCAGTATGCAGGTGGATAAATACAAGTGAGTGGAGCGAGAGACTGAACACACGCATGGAGCCTGCATGCTTTACCTCCCCTTTCCTATGTCCTAGCATCTGTACCTTTCAGTTACTGTGTAAAGGCGAGAGAGAACGTGTGATAACCATCTATGTCATTCTTTTGCATTGTCAGTGACCTGTACTTTCAGCAGAATAAAGAAAGGACAGAATGGAACACTTATATGAGGGTGAGACAAGGAAACTTCTCTCCTGCTGACAGTGCATGAGCTCTCTACCACTCTTTTTTCAGCCTTCCACTTAGCCGAGATGCTAATGTCACATAGGCACCACGTACCGAGTCTGAGGTCAGGCAAAGGAACCACAAACACGACTCACTTCTTGGGTGCGATGCAATCTTTTGCTTCACCTAACAGGATTGCAAAGTGTTTTGTACCTGAGACCTGTGTTCCTTTCCCGTGTTGTGGGAAAAAAAAAGACTGTCACATTACATCAGCTATAGACATAAGCCCCGTGAATAAAACATGCGTAGTAAATCAATTGCACGTACTGTATAGCGGGTGAGATGTGCCCTGTGGTAACACAATTTCAGATGAAGAGAGATTCAGCACCAACTTCTTGTTTGTGCTGAGACGACAATGGCTGAAAATGACCTTCACAAGTCACATCTAAGACCTAACAAGCGCTGACTGTTATAAAGAAGACATTGGAAGGTTTTGACAGAAGAATGCCAGCAGGTCAGTGCTTCAGTATAGATAGGAAAAAATGATACTGCAGCCATTACATATTCAGGCTAAGGAGGGGAAAGAGGGTTCTGCATTCATGGAAACAGATGTTATTTTCTGTTGCTTCCTTGTCCTTTCAGCAGCTCATTCCCATCCCAAATACTGTCCTGCCTTCAACAAAGCCCAGAGTTTCTCCGAAACAGAAGACTAATTACCTTGCAAAATAACTGAATGCCACCAACACTGTCAGCTCTTCCCGCCTGAAAGGGGAAACAGAAAAAAAGGCTTCTTGCCAGGATATTCATCTCTGTCAAGTCAGATCAACGCAGTGACCATCACCTCTTCAGCACAGACTGGGGGTCCTCCTCAGCATGGGCCGATGGGCTTATTGCTCCAGTTTTCCAAGAGAGAAAAAAGGAAATAAATGTGTTTTAACAATAAATGGCTCCTTCTACATAAAAACGAAAAATTAAACGGCACGGACGTAGTGTTTTGAAGACGTCTCCTGCAGTATTAAATAAAGAAAACTGATCATTCTGTTTGCTTTTGATGTGTAGGCACATGCTTTTAAGTTGAGTGCTTTATGGCACAGTTGCTGTCATCTATGAAGACACAAGTGGACTAAGCAATGACAGCAAAAATGACCTCAGCCTTAAGCATTATCAGAGGAGTCGTCTTAAACATGGTCATAGTGACCTGTCCACGTGAAAAGGTCCATATCAGAGACGAAAGACAAACAATCTTGAGTATAACACAACTTACCCTGTTAGCCAGCATTGTCACCCCAACTTTCAGTCACTGCAGAAATGCAACCACCGTGATATAGAGACAAATACAAATGATATAACAACATCTACTTAGCACACAGTATAGATACACTATTCTTCTCTTGCTAAAGAGACTCTGGAGCTGAGAACTCTCCACTACACCCTGCAACGTGTGGAAGTGCATGCTGATGGGGTTTGCAGTATGAAAATAAACTGCAATATCTCATTGAAGTCACAGAAGAGAATACTCAGATATTAGCATGGGATTTTATTTAGACGACAATTATTAGCTGGTGTCAGAATGAATATAGGAAATAAATTTATACTACTAGACAAATTCAAAGCCTACAGGACTGGTGGCTTTATGACTTTAAAAGACTGAGGGAACTTTAAAATTTTTATAAGCGAGATTTTTTGGCATCTTAAGAGGTTTTAAATTACAGTTTGTCCTTACTAATTTATATTGCATATATATTTGACCTGTCTGATATTTGAGTTTGTACTTAATCTTAGAGAGGTGCTTAGAGAATAATTTTGGTTCTGAAGAATCCAGGCAACCGGCTGCCATTGCAACAAAGCAGCATCCGCCTCCAACAAACAAGCTCCTCGGAGAGACATAACTTAATGAAATACAAGAAACTCTGTGCTAACTAACCAGGAGAAATGAGAAATTAAAATAAATGCCTCTTTCCATTTGACAGCATGCTGCTGGCACAATAGCTGCAAGCAATTTCGACCTCCCCCGTCCTGCAGCTCGAAAAATAATCCGGATTCATAGTTAGGTTTTAATTTTTTTTTTTTTTTAACCAGAACTGGTAAAAAGCAGATGATGAAGAGCGTAAGAAATAGATATCCCAATGAACTTGGAAGATGTATGTTGCTATAGCCACGTGTAAATATGACCATCGATGTTGAGGCTTGCCGCCAGTTTTCCGACTGCTCCCGAGTTGGATCCACCAGACACAGTAGAAAGGCCAAAATGTCAGCCGTTTACTGCAAAAGCAAGAGCACACAATACTGAAAGAATAAACATCTCCTTGTATTCAAAGCTGAAGAGATGACGTTTGGCTTTGAGCGTCAGCATGAGTGATTCCTCGATCCCACCGAGTGGCAGCGAGTTGCACGATGCTCTGCTTGCCACCGAGATGCTTTATCATTGCTCAGTGTCATTTTTAATAAACTTCAGAGAGATCCAATTGGATGAGTCTCGCATCATAAACTGGTCTAACAGGAGGAGACCGATGCTGTAAAACAGAAGAGACATGCCGTGCATGTTCCTGCCCTCTGCGCTTTTTAATTTCCTGCATTTTTTATTTCTTATAATATCCAATCACATATGTTTTAAACTGTCTTTTTTTGTTGCTACTTATATACAATAGCCAAATTCATTTTTGAGTGAACTAAATGAATTCTCTGGAAACAGATTTTATGGCAAAATTACTTTTCTGTCAGATGGTGAACCGATTTTTTTCTGATCAGGCTGAAACGATACAGCAGAGAGAGCAATCGTTCCTTTCCGGCAAACAAACCGAACACATAGACAACATTGAAAACCTGTCAATAGGTTGGGAAAAAAAAAATCCTCCAGCTTCCCATCAATCTCACTACCCATGGGGCTTCAATAGAGAAAGTTGGTTTGTTTTTGTCCCTCACAGTATCACCCAGGAGCCCCCCACCCTCCAGGACAGAAAAAATGAAGGAAATAAATAAAGAGAAAATCGAATTCCTTCAGCCCTTGCAGAAATGTGTGGCAATGAATCAGCAAAATAAATTCTCCCTGGAGATAAACAAACGTGATATTTCAAGAGCCCGAGGATGTCTGGTGGTCTCGTAAAGTTCACTGGGCCTCGGACCCATAAACGCCTGCGCACACTCAATCACCGCCCGGCTGGCAGGGACTTACCGCTGCTGAAATACAGTTTCATAAACTCATGAGTTACAAAGATATTTGCCCCTTAAAATGTTGCTGGCTCTGCCAATATGTTCTCTTCGGAGGTGAATACTTGTTATACATTCGCAAGTACAATCATTTGGGGACACTTAACTATACGGAATTTCTGTATGTGTTCCTGCCCAAGCATTCATGTGCTCGCAACTAGACGAAATCATGTTAGGCACTTATAGCATACGCATGATAACTCGGCAGGTCCACTGTAGCATCTCCCCTACATCTCCCCTGTAGGTAAGCCCTTCATCTGCTGGACCGTTTATAATAACCCGGGCAGCCTAGGGCCTTTAATAGTCAGGAGAAAAATCAATCGGTCCATCAGTGACAGCAAGCCTTAGGAGCAGAGAATCCCCCTGCACTCCTGCCCCCATCCACCTTCCCTTCCCTTCCCTTCCCTCCCCTCCATCACAGACGTGTCTTTTTTCTGGGGTAAGGTGGTATGGAGAAGAAGTGGGATAAAGAACAGCAAACTTCTCGAGAAATTTTGTATGTTGTGCTGAGGAAGGCAAGTGTGAGCCATGGAGGGGGGTGGGGAATATCTTGCAAGGAAGGAAAGCATGCAGAGAGCAACGGCAGAGGAGGGTTGGTGTAGAGGAAAAGGTGGTGGGGCAGCGACAGAGCTGTCTGATGGAAATGGACCCCCGTGTACTGGTTCTGGGAAGTTTTGCCTACTTAGCCATTCGTCATGTTGAAACAGATGTGCACGAGGGAGAGAAAATGAACGCATTTGTTTGATTCTGATCGAAAAGGGCACAGTCGGGGCTCGGCGTCTTGGCGCTCCATCTACATACATAGACAAAAGGCAACAAGGGACAAGGGCTGAAATTATATTCCTACTTGAAAAATCGATACGGCAAGGCAGCCTACTTAACGTAACAGCGGTTCAAATTTGTAAGTCCAAACTTGATATGAGTCAATATCATTTCAATAAATGTTTGCTCTCCTACAAGAAATGTAGCGGCGTCTTACTATTGTCAGTGTTACTCTGGTGCTTTAACTTACTGTATTGTTGCGCTATAAGGGGCT
Organism: Arapaima gigas; assembly: GCA_900497675.1. Classification (NCBI taxonomy): domain Eukaryota; kingdom Metazoa; phylum Chordata; class Actinopteri; order Osteoglossiformes; family Osteoglossidae; genus Arapaima; species Arapaima gigas. The sequence continues at coordinate 104,308 of UFQX01000020.1, forward strand.
AGCACTTCACACAAGGTTTACCCAGCTTTGCACCCACGTGGGACAGGCTAATGAAAGAATGGATCGATTAATCAGTTAATTAATTAATTAATTAATTAATTAATGGGTGTAGAAAAAAGCCTGGTTGTGTGTGGATGAAAACATTGGAAGTTCTCGCTACAACTGGGGTAAAAGTTACTGGAATCACGAGTCAGCGATATTAGTGCATTAAAAGTGTATTAAAACCCAAACAGCTCGAACATCAAAACAGCCCAAAGGGATTTGTCATAATGGCTGCTCTCGCTAGCCGGTGAGATGATCTAAAACGAGAGCCGGAAGGAGGTGTGCTGCTGAAGGGCACCGAGGTCAAACCCAAGTTGTTTGCGTGCGCTCATTAGGTCATCCGAAAAGCCCTCCGTCTGCCGACCACGGCCCACGGCTCGGCTTTGCACACGGCGAACGACGAGCGCCCTTCTGTGTATCTACGTGCCGCACGCGTGGGCAAAACAATTAAAGAGCGGGGGGGGGGGGGGTTGGGTAGTTCAGATGGGAGAACACGAGCATTTGGGGGGGCTTTCTCCTTGTTATTCTAATTCAGACGGCTGTTCTCGTACAAGAGCTGCTACAGTAATTTAAAGATTTTTTTCTCTTGTTTCTTTTAAACAAGGTGTAATTAATTAACGTGCAAATGACGGCAAGCCACGGCTCATTTCTCGGCCAGAAAGAGGGAGACTCGCGAGCAAAACGCTAATTATGCCTTCGCAATCTGGGCCTCTGCAAAGCAAGACGCCAAGCTTTGGAAAGCAGTCAGCGGTGCGATCCTTGCACACAGTTGTTTCGCTCGCGTCTTTTCAGAACGCCGCTGTCTTATACGGCAAGCGATGACAGCAGGGTGGGGAGGCAAGTCTCTGCGCAGCATGGAGAGCAGCACGTCTGCTAAGCGCCTAACAAAGACATGTGCCAAGAGATCATTTGGGCGAGCTTTAATTCTGACAGGAGCAAATCTGCTGATGGCTGCTGTCCTAAATACCTCCGCTCCCCCGACCTGCTGCAACAACTTCATGTGCGGAGTCCAAGTAGGGGGTGGGTCTCGGGGTACGGGAGGGGGTGTTCTGATTGTTACACTGCCGCCTGTGGATCTCAACAGAAATCAATAGCAGCCGCTAACATTGTGAAGGATCGCACTGTCAGCCCTGACTTATTTATAGTGCCTGATGCTCTGTGAACCGTGAAATTAATAAATAGCACGCCTGGTAATTGCTTAGAAACCAAGCGTTGTGCAAAGTGAGGTATGAAATCAACGCCATCAAATGTGGTTTCTAATAAGTTGTTCCATTATTGTCATTGACCTTCTCGCAATTAAAAAGGGGGTCGAACGCTAAGATGAAGAGAAGCTGAAATGATGCAATCGCCCTCAGCAGAAGCGCTTCATTTGAATAAGGTTGCCAGTCAAATGACACTTTGCCTTCTTGATGCCACGAACGAGACTACCGCAAAAAACCCTGCTATTTTTTTTCCCCCATTTTCTCATAAAAGACACGCGCTAAACTATTCCTTGCAAAGGCTAGAAATAAACACAAGGCCAGGCAGTTGTCCAAGTCACCGTTGCAGAATGACCACGGAAAGCACACACACACGGGAGAGGGAATCCGGCCAGACTAAGGCTCTCGCTGTCTCTGGATCGCAGGACTAAATCACTGGAGGCTGTAATATGACACATGAGCAGCATCAGTGTAGCACTCATTTGCCTTCAGTAAGAAATTAATAATGGCTACAACGATGGTCCCCCCTCTTGGTCAACAGTAATAATAGCCCACACCTGAAAAACACGAAGCCTCGACCAACGATGGTCTCTCCGTTTAGTCTTGAGCACAGAAAGTGCTGCGTGACATTTTCTCAGGAGCGTGGAGCCCTCCACTCATGCAACTGGAGGCTGCCGTCTCCCTGCCACCCTCACACCCCAACCCTTCCCCTGGCTGTGGGCTCGGAGACGAGGAGACACGCAATCTGTGGAGCAATTACAGGTGAGCAGGTGGGAGGGGAGAGGAATGAGGACTGGACAGCGAGACAGAATTCTTTTAATAACTGGTCTGGCTGACATCTGGCTGCCTGAGATGAGCAACTCGGCCGAGGCCTGGAAGGAGGTCAATGGGGTCACTCGACAGGGGGAGTGAAGGTGGGCGGCGCAGGTCCTAAGAAACGTATCAAGAGGAGATTGATGGGTTTTCCCAACAATACGGAGACTGCAGCACTGAAGGAAAGGGCTTAATCCCGTGGTCGGATTTAAAACCTGACCTCGATATTCTGGGCCACTGAGGTTATTGCCAAACTGTGATAACATTCTCATATATACCAAACACAACATAATTACATCTGTGGACACATCGGGGGAAGTGCTCCTTTTCCATTACGGCTTTTTCCCTTTTTGCTTTGTGTTTGGGAAGAATGTTATTTAGCTCCACTTAGGTCTGAAAAGGTCTTCACAACATGACAGAGCTGGGCACCTTTCTCGTGCAGAAAGTCATCAGTCTTTGATAATTTACAAGCAGGTCGTTTGGTGAAAGAACAAAAGCAACTTTTAAGGGTTTGTTTAATTTATATATTTTATTCATGGGTTTTTTTTTTCCATTTTTTTCTGTAATGTGCTCCTGTTGCGTTGCTTAACAAAGCGTGAGATCAAACCATGCTGAGCATAACTCGTAGAGAGCCTTGGCGCACCGTCAAAGACCAGCATCTGAACGAAACCACAGAGCCCCGTGCCCACACCTGACAGAACGAAAAACGGAACCACTTAACATATTCCGCACGAGATATTCACTTTTCAGATTTTCAAACAGTAGCTGGGTCCCTTTTGCGGAACGGTGTTACCGAGGAAACCCGGGAGACGGATCCATTCGGGTTCTGAAAGTTTCATCTGCCTGGCTTGGCTGTGCAACACAGAGGCTGCAGCATATGGTGATCCATTATTCAACGCAAACTCACATCACACTGCAGGAAAAGGGGATGCTAAACATGCAGAAACCACACCTCAGCTTAGCGCTTGTACACACCACCAAACTCTGTTAGCTTCGCTTTGGGAGGATTTGAAGACTCGTAAAGACCTGCACTTTTCCCAATGGGCACCATTCATCTTTTCATGTTAAATCCTGCCATTTGAGACCTTCAGGTTTTATTTTGAGTGCTCCACGTCTTCACACACAGGTGAGTACCTGAGGACCTGCAGGCTGAAGGACAACATTCCTGATTCAACACTGCTCCTGCTGGCCGCTCTAAGAAATTACAAGGAGACCTATACAGAGCAGTGAAACTGAAGCACATTTACTCTCTATTTTTGCAAGCAGTTAAAAGAAAAAGCTATGCTCAAAGCTACCAAATCAGTTTTTAATTTTGAAGTCAACAGGCTTATGCACCTAGACTGTATATATTGCAAAACATAACATTAAAGTATCAGTTTATAGTAATATTGAACCCTGAGCACATTCTGTTCTACTCTTCCAAGAATGTTGTACGTTTTCAAAGGCAGTCTCAATGAAAGAAAAAAGAAAAAGCCAATATTGACGAGACAGCTTTTGTTCTGCTCTACACAGTGCCTACGTCTGCTGTATTTAAGTACTTCACAAAGCCTTAAGTAAGAGGCCAATCTGGAATTCCACCGGCTAGGGGAGCCGACAAAGACAGATGTATCTCCAAAACCAATCTAGGCTGCGCTCACAAAGATGCCAATCCCCTTCTTTCTCTTTTGCAAAAGCCATTAACTGGCGCTCTATTCCCAGCCATTTCATCTCTCCTCATTTGGGGTGGAGGAACCCAGAACGGGCTGAGTGCTACATGCTGTGGGAGGTGGGGGGAGGGGGTCACGGTCCCCTGTAAAGGACAATCTGTCCATCATGCCAGTTTCCCCAGACAGATAGGAGGTGTGAGGGGTTAACTTTTCTCGTAACACGTAGACCAGCATGTACAACCTCCTGAGTGAAACATACAGTCTACTTCCTACAGCTGCCTAAAAAAACCTTGGTTCTTCTTGGGAGAAACATAGAAATAAGGTCCCACCCCCTGCTGCTGGAAAGACTTCAATTGCCCTCCCCGTGTCTGCCATGGATTGGACCCTCAACCACAGCATGACCGCCCAGTCTCCACAGTCCAACAGCTATGGGTCCAGTCTGATCAAAGCCACCAGTTCATACCACAGCATTCAGGTCTCACAGAGGGGATAAAAGACTGGATAAATTGTCCATGCTGTTTTAAGAAATTGAGCTTTAACGTCCCTTCAGAAAAAAAAATTACACTGGGAATATGAAATATTGCAAGCAACAATAACAACAAAGACATAAGTAAATTCTAAGCATAAGCATGTAACACGCTTGACACTTCAAACAGGCTGAAACCCATCATGCCCCAATATGCTAATGAACATTTAAAATGCACATAGATACATAATTCATCCAGTTATACAATGATCCCTATATAGAATATTCACACTCACTTTTACTGAACTGCAAGTCATTACTAGTTCTGTACAAGTTATGTGGACCTAGGACATGCTGCATTTAAAATCTTTGAAATTCTGTCAAAGAAGCAAGTCCAGAACTTGATAGGCATTTCCCTCTCTCTGGTCATTATACATTAATTTATTCTGTTTTGCTAAGATATTTATACCAAAACACTACAGTAGCTATATATATATATATATATATGTGTGTGTGTGTGTGTGTGTGTGTGTGTGTGTGTGTGCCTCTGTACCTGGTTACTGTTGATGTAGCTTTAATACAGTATACATTAATAACACAACATTCGATATTTGAATAATATACTGTGATCAGATTCAGATTTTACCAATCAGGTGAGGCAGGTTAAAACAAAGTAAAGGGGTGAAATTGTGAAAGGAGATGTTTTAGGAATGTCTTATCTGATCAAGTTGCAGCTACTAAAGGGCTTATATTGAGGAACATTCCTTTTCGACAAAATCCTCCCAAAAGCAGCAGGCATTCTAACATCCAGACAGTGGTTTTGTGAGAGGTCAGAATGATGAAGCCTCTAAAGTTTAGGACAGGTGGGTATATTGTGGCTTTGCAAATCAAGTTTTTGAATTCTCAGATCTGCCTCCATCAAGCCGGCAAGAGTAGGACGTGTTCGGCTGCTGGCGACAATAAGAGCAAAGCTGGAGGACCGTGCCAGCAGAGAACCAGCTGGATAAAGTAAACAAGCAATGAAATCTCATTGTTCTAGTATGACCCCACTGGCCCCGTCCAGCCTTGCCACAGCGAGTGCGTCAGGGCCCCTCCTGGGAACGTGCTCCATCCCCCTGGCCTCGCTGGTGTGGGCCTGCTGCAGATACAGTATGCACATCCTTCGCCCCCCGAAAAATCCATATTGTTGTAAATGAAGCTGTTAGGATCAATGCAGCAGACAGAATAATGTCTCATTCTGGCTGGCGGGACACTCCACCCCCTTGAGTGCTGCAGCAGTGATCTACTGGTTAAAAACACATTTAAAAACACAGAGAGAGTGATAAATCTGGGCATATTGCACGCCCACAGAAGTGTCTGTGGGCAGATTATCAAATTAACAACATTTTTTCCATTCTTTTTTTCGGAGGGGCGGGAGAGGGTAGGGGAGGATGGGCAGGAAGGATCATCTCCAGCAAAAGTAAAATGATGAATTAACACTAAATCACATTCTTGTCATTTGGCAATAACATTCTTTGGGTTTGTTCAGTGATAAATTACTGCCGGCTGTTATGCGAGATATTAAATCCGAGGACTAGACACTTGACATAGTTGCATTTACTATTGTTGCGTATGCCTTCACATACAGAGAATTACCTGGCTGCATAACAAAAAACACAGAAAATCGCAAAAAGAAGCTATTCTTCTTAAAATAAACATGTGAGTGGTAGTGATTGGAAGCAGGTGGCCTGGTAAGATTTCTGCCAAATGATGTTGACTTCCTGGCTGTAACATCCAGAATTGAGAACATCGCCACACTCATTCCCGCGTTACCTCTGTGAGCCGTGGGATTAGGAACTCCTCTGTGGTCCCAGCCGCAAACAGCCCCCAGCCTGCGACCCAGAATCGCCGTTCCCCGGCAAAGATCAGGGACGCGGCGTTTTCCACAAACATGGCCGCCTTTAGTGCCATCAGCTGCGAATCCCTGCCCTGTCCCCTTTCTCGCTCTTATCTAGGCTCCTGAGGACGGCTGGCCGAGGCTCCTCTGCGTCCCCTCGGCTACACGGGAGATTAGATCGCTATCACTGAGACAAGGTCCATACGTGGGAGCTCCGGGAAGCCGCTGAGACAGGCTGCCGTCAAGAGAATAAATCACTCGCGGGGCTTAAACTCGCGCTCTGTTTTCAACTGCTGTCCTCCCGTCTTGCGAGTGAACGCTGCGACGGCACTGGTGGCGGGAGCCACAGGGCCCACGCCTATCTGCCTTTCTTATCGGCAAAAAAAGACCCAAATCAAACCGCAAACCTCGGACTGTGAGATCTGGTGGTTCACGATTGTCCAAGATTTAAGCAGCGAACAAACACTGGAGAGAGCGCGCTGACATCGGACTTAGAAACGTAAGGTAATTTTTGTGTTTTAAAGTATAACAATTACGCCTAATTGGCCCCTTAGTTGGAAATTACAGGTAATTTGCGCGGAGGTACGTATAGACCGCGCACACGATATCGCTCCCACTTTTAGGGCAGTCGGCGGTGATCGCGCATCACCGTGATTTAACCGACACGGGCGGTTGTGTGGCAGGAAGCCTCACTGCGTGACGGAGACACGCCATGCTTTCGACAGACGCGCAGCTGCCTGGGCTGCCCTGTAACCCGCACTCCAAGCTATGCTGAGCAAACAGAATAAAAACGGGCCATTTCCGGCGCAGACGCATGTTGTCTGACACAGAGTGGCAAGCTGCAAAATGCAGTTAAAATTAAGAATATTGATTATGCGGCGAGATGGCTTATAAATAACACTATACATAAATAAACGAACGCGATAGGTGAACTCGGTGATTTATATGTGGAGTCTCGTGAACAAGGGAATCAATTGCTCCCGCTCCGTGTTCTTATCGAGTTACTAATCCTCCCTCCTGCCCACAAAATAATGGCTGCCTCTGTGTCACACGTTTGTTTGATATACTCCCAAATAATAAACACAAAGCAGTAAATACGGTTCTGCTCTTGTTTTGTTGTGAATATGTATTTTTGAAAGCGCTACAGTTATTACTGTTGTATATAATACACCGGGGGAAAAAAGGCTTCATCGTAGGATATGTAGGCCTCCGACTGGAGCGTATTGCCAGCGTGGTGATTCTCCTGTGGTTCTTTCACTCTCACCGCGTGGAAAGCGTTGGGAACAGTTCTCTTGTTAGCGTCCCCCGAGGCGCCATGCCTGTCACACATGATGCACGTCCTCGACTTCACGTCGGGGGCGTTGCAGTCTCAAACGCAGCAGGGCGACAAAACAGAAAACAACTTGTTATGTCGAGTTTTATTCTTTGTCTTTTTCTTAAGTGTCGTTGCAGTTTGTCTGTTGCCATTGGATAACACGGGTTTCGCTTCCTTCTGCTGCTGTCCCAAGCTTTAAAAGTGAGGGCGCGGAACGTGCTGCTGATTTCCCACACCGTTCCGGGCTCCGCTCTGTCCAGTTGAAGTTTGCATGGAACCTGCAAAAGGGGAGTGGGGGGGGGGGTGGTGGTCTAGTTGTGATGCTAGGTGGGTGCTCTTCAGCAAACCCCCTTCAGCTTCAATCGGAAGCTCATTTCATTCAAAGGACCCTGCCTGCGAGCCAAGCGGAGAAAAATCTTTACCGAACTCAGAAATAAAATATTTCATCCACATTGCAGAACAATCCTGCGGAAATTGATTTCCATTGGAAAACGACGTTTGTAATGTGGTTTAGGAACATTTTATGAATTTAAAGTGCTCCCCCTACATATGTAAATAGCTGCCTATCAATATTTACAGAGTAAACAGACCTGAACAAACTCCTTATGACGCTTAACATATATAAGAATTCCCGTGCCTTTTTTGGGGGGGGGGGGGGGCTTTGAGAGGGGTCATTCAAGTCACAC
>UFQX01000020.1:112388-175114 GCA_900497675.1 Arapaima gigas
GGGGGGGGGGGGGGCTATGAGAGGGGTCATTCAGGTCACACTACAAAGAAGCATAGATTTGCTTGGCTCACACCCTTCTTACCGCACATCTTATTATCCACAGGAGGCCTTATTAAACTCTCACTTCTTCTCAGTTTCCTTCTCTCTCCCTCATCCCCAGAAACAAGATTTGGGGCAGCAGGTCTAGTGATCCAGAAATGACACTGAAGATTTCTGTGCCCATGCATCTGAGGGTAGCCCATGCATTTTATAGCGGCTGCTAACAATATAGGCGGGTCTTTGAACGTCTCTCAGTCAGATAATAGCGCACATACAGCTTTTTGAGAAGGAGTCATTGATCTAATTTTATCAATAGAATATGCAGAGTCTACTGGTGGTTGATTAATGTGGTTTTGAGCATATTACATTTGTATTTATGAACGTGTACAGACATATAATAAATAAGAATGAATTGCAAGTCATTTCATATTGATTCAATAAAGAAACCAAACCGCCTCTTTCTTTCCCTCCCATCTGAAGTGACAGCTCTGATGGATGTGTACACCTAAAGTCCCCGGTTTTCCGTGCCTCAGGACTCGTACACATTGGTGGGGCATCATTAGATAAAAACCGCAGCTTTAGATGGTGCGTCAGTTTTCGGATCGATAAATGGCCCCACCAAAAATTTCCCAGGTTTTTCATCATTTATGAAAGTTTGAGAAGCCAGCTTTAAAATGCCTTTTAAAATCAGGCTGAAACAGGATTCGAGAAGCTGTTAAAAGCTGAACAATAGTCCTCCTCTGTTTTTGAATAAGAAGGTGTGCCGTGAAATCAGGACCAGCCTTGCATCCTAACCGCACAGTCCACATTAAATGTCATGCCGCAAATTCAGCCATTTATAATTTATATATCAAGTGCTATTCAAGGAACAATCCCAGAGAATTCTGGAAATAAATGCCTGCGAGGAGAAACTATGGAGGCGACGACAAACACGCAAAAATAGCTTAAGTCAACACCTGTCGCTCAAAGCACCTCGACAATCATCCAGGCACAGAAACGCAATTTGTAGAGTGGCATGTGGTCTGGAAAAAAATGTCAATCTGTTATAACGCATATAGCCTGCACAGACCTACGCCGTCTGGCTGTGTAACATGTGTTACTGTGATAATTCATCAAGGTCAGCTTGTTACCTTCTGCTTCACCAATCTGAGCACCTTGACAAGTAAAAAGAGGCCCACAGCTCTTGTATTGTTAACTGCAGCAATTCGAATCCCCCCAAGTCTGCCCGCACACCACCCGTGCCTCATCACGTGGCGCCAAGTGCAACGTAGCCGTTTAGCACGGCGCGAAAGGAGTTAAGAGTAAAGCGTATAAAAAAAGACGTGTAATCCTGTACCCGCCGAGGTACGAAACATCATACATAAACTCTGACTCGGCGTCTGCTCTCCTGTCAGGGTAGTCACACAACACCGCCGTAGACCTGACGTTGTCGCAATAAATGCGCATTATTCTGGGCAAAGCTGTCATCGAGCTGAAACGACAGCTTTTTAAGAGTTTGTTCCCCACCCGTCGTCAACTGAAACAATGCCTTTTAAGACGAGCTAAAAAGGGTATTAGTTTACTCAGCGAAAGTCAATGCGACGCTCATCTTTGGGATTTCGCCGACATGATCGGTGTAAAAAAACGGCTTTGACGTTTCCACAGCTGCCGGTCAATGTTCCTTTTCCACTGACCGAAATAACATTAATATCAGGTCCTCTTGTTTTTTTTTTTTTTAGAAACACAAGTGAGCAGGAAAGAAAAACTCTGCAGACAAAAAAAGGATGGAAGCTGATCTTGGCCAGCGCTCTGTCTCATCAATTAGGAATTCAATACACGCAGCCAGATTATGGAGCCTGTAGTTTGACGGACAAGGAATAGATGCGATGCGTTCATACATCACCGATAGCGCAGTCTCTCTGTTTGCCTTGCCAATCTCCGGGGAAAGCTGCTGCTTAAATATGCATCTGACACCTTAGCTTATATGCAGCAGAACAAAATATTTGCCGTTTTCGTCCATGCGCATTTCCAAACTCGACGGTGGGTTTTAAAGGCAAATAGAGTCCCTACTGGTTGGGGACACAGAACGATCAAAAGTCACAGCAGACTGTAAGAAAATGAATATGAAAGCCATTGTGCAACAAATCCTCTCAGCTCCCTTTTACGCAACACAGCTGAAAAAGGTTAGGAGAGAAAAAAAGGGATTTGGGATAAAATTAATGAAGCTAAGAAATCTGGGGCTGACTTTTGATGCAATTTAGTTTGCAAAAGGAAAATTCCAAACAATATTAAAATACGACTGAAAAAACAGCAGCTTACAGTGCCTTAAAGGACATTATGTGTGGCTTCAGTGCACAGACACATATGCAAGAATTTATAGCATCAAATACCTGTAAGAAAGCTGTTTTGGCAAATAAAGTCAACATATAAAGCCACGATGCTTATGAAAAAAATATGATAAAACACTTACTTTAGGCCAGGCACCTATTATCTGGATATTGTGGGCAAAGGTTGACAGCCACATTTATTACCAGCTCTTCATCAAAACCCACATGAGAAGACACAAGAACAAAGGGAACACTAATAAATAATTAGGGTTGTCAGGGTGTCTGTGGAGATGAGATGAAAAATAGCTGAAGAGAACACGCAGTCCTGTGGAGGACATTATAACGTGACCAAAGGGGTCAACACACCACCGTGACCGCAGGAATCAGAGTAGTCAGAGCACCACTGAGAAGATGGTCTCACGCAGGGGTCCCACGCCAGCTGACCCGCTGGACCAACAGGCACCTACATGTACCTAATGAAGCCACGTAGCAAGTCTGACCGGACACCTCGATTCATAATGCAGAACAATGCAGTGTCCAAATCTGCACTCATCCCTCAACATATCGAAGCAAAGGTAGGTATGTGCTGAATGGGACAGAGTGCAGTGGCTTTGCATCGACTGGATGGATGTTTGTCACCTTCTGCTCAGCCTGCAGAGGGATCTGTTAAATGCCGACTCTCTTTACGGAAAGATGAAAACAATTTGTTCCTACTTCCTTATCGTGATCCCGCATCCATTCAACTAACAGTCCCTCGACTGAGGATCCCCTGTCACACCAGCCCTGTATCCCAAATGCTAACCAAGAATGTTCTCAAAAAAAAAAACTCACACTTCAAATATCGGGTGTTTTCAGAAACAATATTCCTCACTCAAAAAATTATTAATCAACAACTTTGCTGCCCCACATGCTGTGACAGTGAATACTTCCATATTACATTCGCAACATCTTTATTCTTGAAGTCCGGTGCTTTCTGGTAATTATTCACTCATTTCAGTTTGTTTCGCTTTTTAGCCCTTAGCTTGATAAAACAACATTTTATTACTGGCTCTCGAGTTAAATATTGTCAGACAAGTCCCTAGTTCGGTTTAGGCAAACTGAAGCCTTTTTCTGGCCTGCATCATAAAACAGGTGCAATTTAACACTAGATGATAGTGTTGTGAAGTCACTCAATTAATATTTAACATTTTTATGTTATTTTGTCAAAAGTCACAGTCAGTAAGGCAAAACACGACAAGTTCACCGGTAACCACCCAACATTTTCGGCTCACCTCATTGAATAGAGCGGTAGAAGGAGGTAACCCAGCAGGCAGGGGTTGGCAAGCACAGAGATGCTGTCACGTCCAAGGGCCCAGTCGTCATTTTCATATTTAGCAGAAGTTTTTTTTTTGTATTATGCAGAAGATAGATTATTCAAAAAGTAGTGCTAATGTTATGGATTATGCATTAACTTTGCAGCAAGTAGTGCTTACAGCACCTGGGCTGTAAAACTATGGAGCTCAAATCCAACTCAATCTATGTGGAGTTTGCATGTTCTCTATATATTTGTGTTGGTTTCTTCTAGGTGCTCTGGTTTCACCCAACAGTCCAAAGATGTGTTTCATGTTAATCGGTCATAGCATGTGCGTGTGTGAACGTGTGAGCGTGCGGTCAGCCTGCAGTAAACTAGCATCGCATCCAGGATATAGTGTTCAATTCCGAGTCGGACTCCGGACTGCCACGACCCTGACAAGCAGTTGAGGATAATGCATAGATGCTTAGATTTTAATATTAACAAGTAACTTACCATTGGTCCCTTTGCCTGGAGATCAAGAAACAGGTGATCAGTAACCAAAACTTATGCTGGGTCTGTCCCGCCTTTGACTTCACATGTGAACAATGCCGCAGACAAACAGCTAACGTGCAATTATTCACTTTTCAATCGGCCGAATGCGTGAAAAATAACCGTTTTGCCCTGAGTTTCATCTGGGGCCCAGGTCCTGGGTCCCGGGGTGGCAGCCTGTGCAAAACGCTCACATATTCATCATGTGTCATTAACGCCTGGCTGAGATGAGAGACAGAGTCACTGTGTCACCTTCGGTTTTTCTCATCTAATTACTCCTAGAGCCAGCAGGTGCACTACCTCCTTCTCAAAAATGTAATGGAACTGAAAGATGAATTTATCCACAGAGGACCAACCGCCCCACCCCCCTTCACACACACCACCCTCTGCCCTACTTACCACTATAATACTGGAAATATCATGGACACACATGCAGGACACACATGCAAAAAACAAGAAAACTACTGAGTGTAAAAAAAAAAAAAGAAGAAAAAACTACAATCAGACAAACATATGAATGCTAATCTCTGCTGGCACACATCTCTGTTAACCAATAGTTGTGCAGATATAAATAAATTGCAGCGCCGACTCTTTGGGACCGTTTGATAGGATTTCTGTCAGTTTCGTTTTACCGCCTGTCTGGCGGAGCCCATCTGAAACTCATTAGTGGCGGAAGACGGGTGACAGACTAAACACAGGTATCATTACCGTGCTGTGACAGCTCTCCCCTCTCCTCTATCACTACCAGTGTGCCTCTTCATAAATTCTGAACGCCAAACCATCATGATGTTAATTGACTAGATTGTAATATAACCTCTCCTCGGTTGCTCTGATTTAGATCCGTGTCTCCGTGTTGAGAGCACGTCTGTCCGGGTAGTTTATTAAACAAAGCTTCTGCCGCGTGTCCCACGTGCCGATCCGCCCCTTCCGCAAATTTCTAACGTGCAGCTGCTCCAAGTTAAAATCAATGCCTCTGCAAAATGAGGATTGTAACTATGCAGCTGTATTTTTTTTTTCCTTTTACTTAGTTTTTTTCCCCCTCCTGTTGCTGCACTGTGTGAGGCTAATGGAATTCAATACAGTATTTTGCCAGAGGAGAAGCTGGTTTTCCCAGTAAACAATTGCGCCCGCCATGGACTCTTTTAGCCTTGTTTCATTGGCTTACCAACAGTGGCAGGAGAGCTGCTTGCAGATGAAATTAGCCTTTGTGTGCCGAAACGCATTTGATCGGCATTCTCTCCGATTGTTAAGGATCTCTGACATACAAATCTCATAGAACCCATTTCAAAATCTTGCCAGCAAGCTCAGGAATTGATTATTACTGGGAACTCATTCCATCTTAACCCCAATAGTCTTTTTATTTGTTTAGAACCCGAGATGCAAGAAACGTCCTCAAAGTTGGCCTCATACACAGTGTGTAGAACCTGCAACTGAACCATCCTCTTCTCACGAATGCTTCGTTACCTGTGTGTACCTGTAAAGACGCAGAGCTTTCAGGACACGTCTAGCATTCATTAAATATACATATCACGTGGAAAATTGCCGTCCCCCACCCCTCCTGGAAGGATGCCCACCTTCTCTCCTACATCTCACTAAAATATATATCATCTGGAACAGAGCCTAGATGAGAATGTGATGCACAACATTCGGAAGAGCCGCCTAAAGTTTACCCCTCTAGAAAGACACCCCCACTTACCAGCTCCCAGTAGTCTAGAGCAAGGACACGAGCCACATTCTCCACACGTATACATACCCACATGTATACATTACCTTTGAGACCTTCAAAAGCCCCTCCCCCTGCTCCCACAATCTCATGTTCCCTTGCCAAGTCTCCCCCAATTAGTGGAAATAATGAGTCTGAGATTAATGAGATGAGCTGGTGCCAATGCAAGGCGACAAAGATGCCCCTCTCAGTTATCATAGTCACCTGACGTCTTGACAAAATCGCATGCTTTTGGCGATCACGAGTCGACATCCATTGACCAGCATTGTCCGAAACGTCATTTACAGTCACAAAAGTAGTTCTCCCTTCTACGAACGATGAGTTCAGAAAGTGAAAAGACAATGAATCAATTCAGTGATTCAGCAAAACGGCACGAGGAGCAGCGGCGTTGACTGATGAGGTTGGCGATAACCGGGCAGCTCATTGACTGAAACACAAAGGCAGGTCATCAGCAATATCCTCTGCTTAGGAAGGTATCACTGTGAAATGGAGCAGAAAGGAAAGTGTTCAGAGTGAGCGGTGCTACTGAGGGGAAGAAGCACCATCATTTTTTTAATAAGGTCTGATAAAACATTGTCTACCCTGCTGATAAATCTGAGAAAAAACTAGGTTGCTCTGATCAAATACTGTTGTTCGCCTATATTTAGCTTGTACCTTTCTCCAAAGCAATTTACAACATTGTATACTAAACTACGTATTAGAAGAAAAGATATTTCATTCTCAGTAAAAGTATTCTGTTTTTCTGAATGTAGATATTTGCAGTTATTTAACGGAAATATTTAATTATTTATTAAATATAAATATGGGAGGAAGCTGAAGCTCAATTCCATAGCCCAGGAGCCGCGAGGTGGACATACAACCTGCAGCACGGCTGCGCCTCCGAAAATATCTGAAAAAACTGTGGAAATTAACATAAAATATGTTAGGGCACTGAACTGAATGTTTTTTTTATATCCCTCCTGAAGGTTTTTCCTAAAGGTGTACGTATGTGGAACCCAAATCAAGGTGACGTATTGAAACTTCCCATGATCCCCCATGTAAACGTGAACCTGCAGCACTAAAAGGCAGCGTGCCATTTATTACGGCGGCACTGGCAGATGCGGTCCTACGACGGCGATGACATCACTTGCTGAAGGCAATTGGTTGCTGCTGACCCGGCAGCTCCCTGTTTCGGCTACGCCAGGTTAAGGCAAAGCCCTTCCATTTGAGAGCCTGCGCATGACTTTGCATAAATCATTCATAGATCAATCCTCCAATGTTGCACTTTTTAAAACAGTCCACAGCTGCTTAGCGATCAAATACATCAAAAATGCATGGCATTTATATGTGTTTAATAACACCACATTAATAATGTATCGCTGTATGTAAATGCAAAAGCGTATACTGATGTAATTCGAATCCCCTAATCTGAGGCTTTAGTTGTTAATGTATCCCACACAATGCATTATTCATTTATTCAAAGCACAATAATTGGAGTACAGGCCTGTTATTGTACCTCAAAGTGGTACAGCACTCAATGACATTCCTCGTACTCAAAGTCTACTAGCAAGAAACGTTCAAATTAATTTTGACAACAGATGTTTCCCCTTATTAGGTGGGAAAAAAAGGAACGCAGGGGAGCAGTATTTGATCCATGTGTGTGGACCTCAGACACTGTACACTGACTCATAGCTCACCTGTGATGAACCAGGCCTCAGGTTCACGTTTTTCCACTCACGCCGCCTCCGACATACGTGAGTGGCAACGCCACCATGCCCTCACCCAAACACGAACCGCACAAACCTGTCGACAAACACATTTCTGAAATCCGCCGAAAGGAAAATAGATGTGGCTGGAGATGAGAGAACTGTTCTGGAAAATAAAAATCAGGCAACAACTTTGTTGAGAAAAGCAACAAGGAAAGAACACAGCAGAGAGCTGTTTCCCACTTCTGTATTATAAAGCAAACAGCCGGGCTCTTGAGCAGAAGCAGAGAAAGAGAATTGCCATCCCACATGCTGTGTTTGCAAGGAAGTGACAGTCTTCACCGAAAGGAAACATCGCAAAAGCCTGTCTCTTTGTTTTTCACGGGGGTACCAACAAATACGTCCCTCAGGGACCTCCACTGACACGCAGACCGCACTCTAAAAGAAGCGTTTTGTTTCGGCACATGTTACATGACTTAAACACATTGTGGGGAATTTTTATGCTGCAGATGGGGCATTTATCCGCTGCTATGGAACAAAATCTTAACATTCTTGTCTCAAATCTTGAAGGCACTGCTGCAGTCACACTACCTGATGTCTGTGGTGCGACAAGTGTTTTAAGCTAATGGAGACACAAAGCTCATCTTAGTAGAACAAGAAAAGCTGACCGAATGGTGAGTGGAGAAGACAATGAGAATGATATATTGCTTCCATATTTGTAGGTGCTGGCTAATAATAACCAACACCAATTACTGTGCTCAGATGGAACAAACCAGCCTCACTGTGAGCCTGTTAAAGGATCCTCATCCATATTGATGTACATGACATGGTGTGACTTGGAACGAAAGAATGCTTTTTCATGTTCGGAGGTGCGAACACCAATTGGCTGCAATGTCAAGGCCACGGTTCTCGGTCCGGACATGCTGCCGAGAACCTGGGCCAGTGGGAGCTGACAGTGTCGTATAAGGGGCAGAAGATCGCTGCTGTATCGTTCCAGTTCTGTCGAGAAAATTGCAGACAGAGTGATATCGCCATGGCACCAGGGGGGCCTCCATCTGTTCTGGCTAGTTCCGCAATCCCCCGGCTGCCTTGATGTGACTGCAGAGGGTCTGTGGTTGAAAAAGCAGCAACGTGAGCGACCCCTACCTACAGTTTGATTAGCCAGGACACTATAGGTGCCAGCGTGTGGCACCAGACCCCCCCCCCCCCATGTGCTGGTGGGCAGAAGCCAAGATTCGGTCACTCCGAAGACCTCTTGGACACAGAGAGGAGCTCTCTGAACCCTGAAGATACCCAAATAACAGCAGGGTGCTGAGCAATGGCAATCTGAAAGTGGAAAATCAATTGTGTGATAGAGAAGCGAATAAACTTTCACCATCAAACAAATTCATTTTCCTTGCCCTCACAGACACGTCCGAGCGATGTGTCGGTATGCTGCGCGCATGAGGATTCAGGCAAGGAAGGTGACACAGGCAAGGGCTTCATTGAAAGCTGCTGACTTACAAACTGGAGAGATACGGTGGGAACGCTGTGGGGAAGTGGCAGAACAGTGCCGTTAATATTCCTACACACTGTTTTATCTGACTTCCTCTCAGCTACACTACCAGGGAAAATGGTGTTTCCTCACCCTCTAAAAAAAAGATGTGCTCCCAACAACAGTTTGAAAGCCTTGTACATTAGTCTGAATCTGTATCGTGAAAACCCTGCTGGCACTGGCAAGAACAGGGAAAAATGATTTCTTGCTTTTATCACACTAGTATGTCACACAGCACCTGAAGCCAGGGGCTTTGAGGAAATAGCGCTGTGATATACACAGCTGATATATATATTTTTTCCATTGGATAAATTATCTAATTGATGTGTTTTTATTAACGTATTATGACATTTTTTCATATGTTCTCTCCTATAATTAATAACCAGAGAACTAATTAGTTTGAATTAAATGATCTGTCACTCTAATTAATAATGAATGTAGTGTGGGATGCGAGACATGAGATCACTGTCTCTCTCTCGCTGCCTCTCTCTGTGCTCATGGTAACCTTGGGAGCTGTAATTACTGTTCCTGCTGAAGGAGACACGTTGTCCTCCTGCCCTTGGAGTTGTACGTGAGCAGCCACTTCCCAGCACGCCCGCTGCCTTTCCAGTCAGGCAATCCGCTTGTGGGTCACGGGGCCAGCGTTCCACGAGGTGTGAGCTCAGAGTAGATACCTTGCTACAGGACAATAGGGTTGCTGGTTGCTTTGCACTTTAAGACATGGAGAAGCCAGCATGGCAAAAGTTAAGAGTCTGTGACATAACGAAATTGTCCTGTATGGAAATTTTCTTATATTTAAAGCTGCACTGAAGGCATTGTGCAAAGCTAAAGGTGCCAACGCAGCACCTTGCACAAGGCTAAAGGGAGGTCAGTATGTAGTCCATTGACCAATTCCCTGAAGATGATGCTGCGCCAAAGCCACTTCCAAAGTTGTCGGCAAACACCGGCAATGTCTAACTCTCCTAAGTCACCCTTGCGAATAAGCTCAGTGTGTGGCAGAGTGATGCACAGAAGACAGCAGGCAGGGGGCCGCGAATCGGGCCATGAGTCAAGGGAAGAGTGTTTGACATGGCTCCTTATGGCAGGAACAGACGGGGTGCACGAACTTCTCATGGTGATGCTGGGGAACAGCAGGGGGGACTTGGGGGTGATGGAAAAGGATGATATCAGGACCATGAATGGCGTGGGCAGAGAGCTCAGACACCTTGTGGAAAAACTGGTAATTGTTAATGTCCAAATGCTCCGTGTAAAAAAAAAAACAACAAAAAAAAAATGTACGCAACAAAGGTGCCTGACATACAACAAAGGACAAAATTGCACTGGCAGCTGCCACCAACGTTCCTAACATGCCGAAGACAGTGTTACGATTATTCAGAACAAACAACTCAGGCGCTGAACGAAAACAAGAGAAGAAGAAAACAAAGGGAATAATAGCGAGCACAAAAAACCCATCTCTTTCAGAGTCTGAAGAAAGGCCGTTTGACTTCAGGATAATTAGAAAAGCACTACATGGAAAGTGATCCACTGGATGGCAAATTCATTTCTGAATGGGCTTTAATGTCCCTAATCACTGCCTCTCCAGCCCTGGGTACAGCGAGCCTCTGCAGTTACTTAAGAAAGAAGTTTGGGAGGGGACAAACTATGTCCCACAAATGCAAATACGGCAATAATTACATGTGCACCATTTTGGCGCTTCAACAATGGGCTTCTAAACATTCTTGCTCATTAGGATGCAAATCAGCTCATTTAATAATCCCACTAGAGAACGGGTGCAGGCTCGTGCCTTTAAAGCACAATGGTCTGATAAATTACAGCAATGAACACCAAAATGCTGAGGCCTCCTGTCTCCCTAGGCCTATGTGAAGAGTTAGAGTTAGGCCAGCCTCCTAGAAAGAGCCACACTCAGCTAAAAGCGGAAATTTAATTGAAATTCAACAATAATTAATATCCAGGGAGAGTTTCACTGCAGTATGGGATGAATCCATCCTTTTATTCAAACCAGTTTTACTACTACAACCCCCAACCCCTCACATCTTCTCCAGGCAAGCCCCCAGCAAATCATAGCAGAGATTGACTGATGTGGGTTGCGTTCATATGCATCCAGTGACGCATTCGCCAGCACGGCCGTGCAAGTTTTCCACAGCGTCTGTCCCGAGGACCACGTGGTGGTTAATGTTCAGAAATACCGATCCCGAGTAATCATCTCGGCACTTTTTGTCAACCTTGAGGCTCACATGCCATTGTCAATCCAGCAAAACAGAGAACCTGAGCTGAGAGGTGAAGCGTGGACAAATGAAGTCCACAGCAACAATTGGACAATCACCCCCAAAAAAATTCTTTCCAGAGTGACGCACTTGGGACAACACCCTTGGAGATATTGGAGGCGGATGCATTGTAATACTCAGGGCACTACTCTTCCTAGCATAATTCACCATTTATGAGTTAATGCTGAAGAGGCCCTCTCATACATGCAGTTATCTTTTCACTTCTGGCAGCTGCCATGGACATCTGTCAACACTCAGTTGCTGAATGAGTTTGATCCTTCTATGACACAAGTGTCTCTCTACTGGTTACAGAGTCAAAAGCTATAATTTACCCAGCGTCTGTTGGTTCCTCTGCCAGATTTAACCATATCAAAAACTCAATCATCAATGATTCTGTTTTCATCTTTCTGTACTGCAACTATGTGCATTATCATCAAATGTATTTTTCATCAAACAAACCCTTTTTTGAGCAGAGCAGTGCAGTAAGAGCAGGAGCTACTCGCAACAGCTGTACACGTTGAGCTGACAGCAGGTGTTTTGTAGTTACGGATGTTGTCTTGGACTCAAAGGTCCTGGGTTCAAACCCTTGTTTCCACTGTAGTTGCCCTGAGGAAGATACTTAATGTAAAAAAAAACCTATATATTTGGGCAAAAGTGTCAGCTAACAGAAAAGAACAGTACAAAGAAGGACAATAATAATCATATTTACTTGAACCTTACAGGAAGCTGTTCCACAGTTCAACAAAACCTATTTGGCTGCAAAACAATTTCATTATCATATTTGTCCAAATTAGCGATTCATCCAGAGCAACAAAATCCTCCCCGACTGAAAGTGCCGTTCGAGAGTCTTTTATCAGCAACATTTTGACCCAAAGCAGCGGTCCTTTGGTCACGGGTTCAGCTTGTAACCCTGCGCTCTGCCTGCACCAGTATCATTAGAAATAATTCAGAGGCCTCTTCACCTCAGTGTGTGACCTACCCCCCGCCCGGGCAGCATGTTTTACGAGTCACCCTTTTTCTTGTGAGTGTTGTAGGTCATAGGTCAGATCAATCAGCCTCCTCTGTCTCCTCAACATCATGTGAAAAGAATAAATAAAATCTCTCATATGAACATCCCTTTTGTAACAAAGAAACGTGCAAGTATCAGCTCGCTTGCACATGATGCTCTGTCAGGCTGTGAGGGGTGGGAGTCTGGTGTAAGGACAGGGATCTCTGACAGTGGTCTGGAAGGGCAAGAACATCGGCGCAAGGAGGATGGGAGCTGTTGCACTCCTTTATGGTGCAAAGAAAAATGAAACTTAACTGGTGAAAGAAACTTGATGGGAGAATTCATTACTCAGGTTACTGTGTACAGCCCCGGTCTTTGAAGCTGTTAAAAGGAACCGGGTAAGGGAGGGGTCTGGGTTGCGTGCCACCCCAGTCCCCTGAGAGTGGCAATCTGTCGCTTCAACCCAAGGACTTTCATCATAGCGTTTCCTACTTCTTCGTCACTAATGTCAAAGAGGCCTTGACATCGCCACATCCAAGCAGAATTTTACCGTCAAAAATGTGTGGTCGGTCGGGAGGAAGAGAAATTGCATTTTTTCAGCTGTTTAACGGGGTGGTATACTGAGGGGATGCAGTTGAAGAGAGGGGCCTTTAGAGGCTCGGTTCTTTGGATGTGCTGCTCAAATAAAGGGGGGGCTGCATTTTCTAAAGCAGCATCTAAATGTGTTTTCCCAGTGAAAATAGACCAGGACTGGCAATAAAAGTCACTGGAGAGGAGTGGGTACACAAACAGAGGCGTCTGCCTCCACAGGGAGCAATTCAGCTCCACCTCCAGCATCTGGCACTCCTCGCTGATGCTCACCCCGGCCAGCCACACACTCCCTGCTGCTGCTTCAAACTGGCCGTGTTCTTAGTGAGGTACCATAATGGGTAAGGATGGAGAGTGATGACCAGAGGGTTACCAGTTCAAGTACTGGAAGGAGTTCTGATGCATTCATACATTAGTCCTGGAGGAAGGTAGTTCAGGGACTGCTCCATTAAAATGTGTAACTAGGTTAATGTATAACATGCTGTGGAATTTTTAAAAAATGTTAAGAATGAAATAATAATAATCAGTTCCCGCATCCATCATCTTATTATTAGTGTCTATATTCATTCTGGGTGAACAAGGCAAATGAAAGGAAGAAATTAACCAGGATTATTACAACTACCTGGGAAAAAAACACCTTAAAACCTGTCTCAAATTCTTCCGTAAAACATTCAGAATGCATTTCTCCATGAAGGGCCATCTTCACACAGTAAGCAGTGTGCACTTCTAACTGAAACTGGAAAGCTTTTAAAGCTTTTAAGAAAATTGTGCCACTCTCCTAACTGGCTTTAAGACAAACAGAGTAACAAACAAACCACTCCAGGAATCCCACAGTTTTCTTGCCTTTACCTTAGAGGTCAACGTTTGTGGAGAAAAATAAAGGCATAGATGATCCTGCAGGACTGAAGTGGTATTTAGAGTAAAATCATTAATGTCGAAAATTCTGTAGCATGTTTGTGATAAACAGAAAAGTGCAAAAATTCTGTTCATGTTGGTTAAGGTAACAAAATATTAAAAACCTGCTTATTTGGTTATTTTAATTTTTTTCATAACATCAGCTGGATGGATAGTGCAGAGTACTGAACAAAGGCTGAATTGTTCCCAGGAGAAGGTGGGAGAGCAGGCGTTTCCTACTTTCCAAGGGGGGCATCAGACATCTGGCGGTTCACTGTATTCCCCTTCGTCCTCATTACCCCCCTCGTCCTGAGCTGCCGCAGCGCAAGAGCACACCTGCGGCTGCGTAAACACGTACCACCGGTCCGACCCTTCGTGTCGCGTCTCTTTACAGCTGGTCACATCACCAGCTCCACTTTCATTGTTTCTATGAGACAGCTGAGGATCATCTCACATCCGATTATCATAATCATCTCCCGTTGGTCCTGATCAGTCTGTACCGGGGTCAAAGGTTATTCGTACAGAGGGCAGGAGATTTTATAGACTCAGTTGTTAAATGTCTCAAAATCTTTTCCCACTCATATAAAACTGAACTGCATTTTTTTTGATATTTCAGAAATATATTGTACAATTTGTACAATACATTACTGCCATGCATAAAGAAGCACACACTTTTTTATTTATATAGTATGTCTTGGTTGTAAATTTCATCCGGAGCGAGCCATAGATTTAAATTTATGAGAAATAAAAGTGAAATATCAAAGAGGGGTATTTTTAAAAACATGGCATAACATATTTCTTAAGCAATATGTTCTAAAAAAGTAAGATGGAGAGGCCTTCGAAGGTAACTAAAATTACAGGTTGAATGATGCTTTCTAAAATTATCCTGGTCTTTTATTTCATGCCAGTGAAGAATTCATGCTCATATTTTATTCCCACATCCCAGATAACAAATGTCTCCCTGCAGCACCTGCTGATTAATCGAGTCTTGCAAAGGTGGTCAACGGATTTTGGAAAAGATCCTTTTTTATAGCATGAACATACTCTACTCTGGTGCCCACAGCCCTCCTCCCCACTCGCACGATGGCATCTCTTTAATAGGCTCACACTTGGGAGCGCTGAAACTTGTTTTTCCAGAGACAGGTGCCGCACTGTTGCACAGCGTACAGCTTCTGATATCAATAAATAAACAGCAGCTGTAGTCACCGGGAGCGTGGACGGAGGCGCTGTGAGACACTCAGGTGAAACTGGCCCAGAATACAGATGGGACTTTGCACCTCTGCAGGAAACCAGGAAAACAGGCCCCTCGGCCACACCGCACCTTCGTCTGCGCAAGCTGCCCAGCGGATTGGAAAATGGGACTGATAAGTTTGCAGCAGCGACGTGATGATCTGGAGGTTTAACATCACATTGTGGATGAAAGAGCATTTTGTAAAATCTTGGGACAGGAATAAGAAGCGGTGCTCTGAATCTGTCTCTCTCGCTCTCGTTCTCTCTCTCTCTCTCTCACACACACCCACACATTTTGTTGACCAACATTTCTGAATGAGAACACAGTGTAAGCAGAGTGTCACTGGGTGCAGGACAGGGCCTGTCACTTGGGAGTGTGGTAAATCTTTATGACACGGCTGTGTCCTCTTTCCACTAAGCATTGCTCTCAGGACTCTCCGAGAACCACTGTTCTGATCCAGACAGAATTTAACGCTGATGTGCACTTCAAGGCGTCGACGACAAAATTCAGCATAAAATCAATGCCACTGCGCACCTCACCATTACTGCACATTTGTGAATTACCAATTAAGGCAATAAAAAGCATTTTAAATGTTTTGAAATTTAATCCCAATGGACTTTGTTAAAATTCCCTTCTTTAAACAATACACATCGACTGCTGATGCAGATAGATAAACAAAAGGTAACAACCCTGCTGCAACCCATTGTGTTGCTCCTCTTTACAGCTGGTCACATGTGCATAAATAAAGGCATAAATAAAGTAGAGAGAGCTTGAGTTGTGCCCAGTGTAGCATTCCATGTGCTGGATTATGCTTCTCCTCACGGCACTAACCTTCACTAACAGACAAGCTCAAGCAGTCAGCAGTTTTTGTGCTTGACAGTAATGGCACGGTTAGAGTCGATGACAAATTTTCAGTTACGTCATCTGTCAGCACACTCTGCGGACCCTCAAGCGGTGGCCTGCAGCTTTCTTCCACTGTGTCCTGACTTTGCGAACTAGACAGACTCGGAGGAGGAGGAACTAAAAGTAGAGCTAAATAAAATCTACCACGATGCATGCCACCTCGCGTGTAAAATAATGCATCTTGATAAATAAACGTGAAATTCAAAGGCACATTCTGGTCCTGGGCAAAAACCGGTGGAAGCATCCCCGTTCAACATTGAGCTTCACCAAATGTTACAACACTGTCTCAGTAATTAGACTGAACACAGAAACAAAATGCCAGCCTACAAACTGTTATTAGCAGTCGGTAGCAGCTCTGCTAGTCGTCGTGCTAAGTAATGAGCGATAATGGGCGGCACAACACTTTGCATAATCGTGCCTTTCATGGGTTTTTACTGGGATACAAAAACTCAAACACTGCCCATTATCCACCATACTGTTTATCATTTTATGCATGAAAATGTCATAGTTCATCTGGTGGTAATCTACCACCGTTCCTAATTAGAGGATAAAAGTTAGATCAACAGAACAATCTGGTTCACTGGGGTGTGAAATAAGAAGCAATTGTCCTTGTAAACCAATGCCTGGAGCTGATTATTCATATTATGTGAAGGGTGTGTAGGTGAGAAGGCAGGAGTTTCCAGGCAGTGCCGATGCCCTTCAATTTGGCCTGGATGCCCCCGCCCCCCAAAAAATATTCAATTGTTTTTGCCCAAGTGGAAATTGTGTCTTTTAAATTGTTTCTTGAAAGCCCCACCTGCATTTCCTTGTTCTTCCCTTTAGATGACAACCCTCTCTGGGGCAGTTAAGCCTGCAACTAATTTATGCAACTGGCAGCAAGTGGGACTGAGAGTGAAGCCGAAGTTGTGATCAGCCCCTGAGAAATGACACCTATGTCATGTTTCTTCAGATGCCGAATCAAGCAGCACCAGACAATGTCCTCCGCTGTAAAGAGGAAGTGCTGCAGGGCAATCTGTGCATTGAGGGATCTGGTGGAGAGTGTCAATCCATCTAGAAAAGACTTCACTTGCCTTACAGGTTTTCCAGCTTTGGAGGCATGCTGTCTTTGGTCCTTAGGGCTTTATGTTGCCTACTGCAGCAAGTCACAACGCTACAACCGATACAAACACAAAAATAATCTTGTTAAAATTCGGGGATTATAAAGTGACCAGTTAACCATTCAGCACACCATTTTTCTGGAGGGTGTGTTGCTGCCACTGCTAAGGAAGGCCAGGGTTGGACTGGGTGAGCCTAACATAAGAAACAGGGTTTTTTTTTTTTTTAAAAAAGAATGGCCAGAGGGGAAAAAACAGTGAGCGCATTAGTGCAGATTTTTCAACCTCGTTTGACAGAAAATTGAAAAAATAAATAGTCTGTACATCATCAAAAGTAAACATTCTGTTTATTTTTCAACAGTAACCCGCATAAAACAAACTGAAATCATAACCTGTACAGCTGCACTGGAGAAGCTGTGACTAGAGCACCACCTTTGGAAGCAAAGGACTCAGGTTTGAGTCCCCCCTCCTGTCCAACTACCCTTCATCTTGGTATTTATCAGGAATAACTCCAGCAAAAAATATCTAGGTGTATAAAAGGATAAATCATTGTAAGCAGCTTAACATTGTAAGTTGCTAAGAACTGCAGTAGAAGTGTTAACTAAAAAAAATAAATGCACATACAGTACAGATCAATTTCATGTAACAGTAAACATCAGATTTGTTGTTCTTAGGTGATATTTACTTTTTAGTTTAACTTGGGAAGAAATGGTTAGGAAATACTCGCTTTGGTGACTTTTTGTCATGCGCAGAGTCAGGCAAAATAAGTGTAGGGCCTTGGTGCTCCAGTTGGGACAGAGCACGAATCAAATGTTGCTCTCTATTAACAATATTAACCCAAGTCCAGGAATTCCCTAAAGAAGAACGCGATTTACAAGCATTCCTGAAAATCGGCTTGTAAAGTGAAATCTCCTAAGTGGGAGATGTAACTATCATTACGGCGGGAACGGCTCTCGCTACTCATAAATATGAGAAAAAAGCCACATATTTGGTTATGAATCATTAAAGGGTAATGCATGTTTTCACTTGTATATGTGGAAATTCGCTCAGTCAAAGACTTGTATCTCAAGGGATTCCTTTACTTAAAAATAAAACACGTTTTAAAAGCATAACTTTTGAAGAAACAACTTGAAATTTAGAGCGTCTCAGCAAACTGAAATGCATTCGCTTGGGCTGTGCATCTTCCCAAGATTACTTTGCCCACAGCGCTATAAACAGGAGAGTGGAAACAGCGCCAACAGTCCGGCCAGAACGTGTCCAAATGCCTGACGCAGCTCAAGCTCAGTACAAGGAAGCATGGTGGCCAGCAATAAATGGGCTTCAATAATAAAATATATTTTACACTTATGACTGCTTCTGCAAGCAAACACGATTTAGCTGCAAGTTATTTTAGACATTTCTTGCTAAATCTGTCATTTTGCATGTGCCCTGCTTAAAACCCATTTGTGCAGGAAATCTGTCACTTGCTACAAATACTTAAAACTATTACAAACACTGAACACTGAATGTAATCCCATATTTTAATTTGCATCTCCCCCCAAACCCGAGAAAATTTATATGTTATAATCATGCCCTTTCAGCAGTTTCTCTTCTTTTTAATTAATATGCAAATACAATTAAACAACGGCAATGTATTTGTGTAATTGGAAAAAACACCGAAAGCTAATGAATTGCAATGTAGTAGAAACGAAAAACAAGGAAATCATACATAATGAATATTTACATCGTACAACTCCCTCAGCTGTGGGCTCATCCATCTTTCCACAAGGAAAAAGGCATCAGGGAAAGCAAGATAAAAAGGAATAAATAATCAGTGTTTATTTATCTACATTATACCTTTTGAGGACACCTTACAAGTTTCATTATTTCATCTTTTTTTTTGTGTGTTTGGTATATGTTGTACAGACATTGTGCGTTGCATCAACTTCACAAACTGTATTTTTTTTTTATTTATTACTTTGAAATAAAAATCTAAACTGCTTTGTAAATTCAATGGAATTAAGACATTTTCCTTCTCAACAGTACAGGTGAAATGAGTATTTCACTGTGGACGAGGACCATTTACTCGATTCAGAAAGAAAACGTTGCATCTCTGTGGGGGGGTCAGAGTCACATTTTCACAGCCGCTTGTGAGGTTTTCAAGCTAAGGGATCGTGCGGAAGTGGTTTATCGCGGCCTTCTTCCAAGCACGTCTTTGGACTGTGGGAGGAAACCCCAGCAAACACGGGGTGAACAAGCAAGCTCTGCAGAGAACGAGACTCAAACCCAGATCTGAAACAACAGTCCGGCAGCTGCGAGGCTCCGGCACTACCTCCTGCGCCCAACAATACAAGGTTCGTTACGGGTGTTTGGGGTGAAGGCAGAGTTCCAGTCCTGAACAAGCCCGTGACATCACATTACCGAGAGGGGAGTCTTCCTCATCCAAGTCGTCGATGACTATTTTCAAACTGAAATTCAAAGCTATCTATCAATCACGCACGACTTCAATCAGGGCGTTTGTTCTGCCTAGAGAGGTGTCCTCCATAGCACTTACTGCTTATAACAAACGGGATAAACTGACGGAAGTCCTTGTGGTACAATAGGGCCTGATTCCTGCAAAACAGCTTCAGACCCTTGTTCGACTCCATGCTACGTCTTTCCCACCTCACGCTGGCTGCCTGACAGCCAGGCGGATGACATTCTGATGGTGTTTTGATTTCTTTTTCCCATTATCTGTAGATTCCTGCAATGACTGACAGATGATTAAATGAATGCTTCTCATTTTCAGCCTTTGGATCTGTGGTGAATGTTTAAACAATCTCTCATGGATTAAATTACTTGAATTGAATTACAATTTTTTAAAAAAAAAATTAAATTACTTTTGTTGGCATACACTTTGAATGTATAGCAATGTGTCATGTCAGTTCTTGGGATTCAGCATCTATTTAAATCAAGTTCTACAGCGGCTTTGATGAGTTCAAATAAGGGAATGTCATAAGTCTTGCGAAAATGTTCTAGAGAAGGTGTCGTTTTTATTGCAATATAACACATCCTTGGTTCATTTCGTACCTCTATCAAATCAAAACCTTAAGTTAATTTTCTTGAGCTGCCACAATGCAGCACTGGAAGTTGTTTCTGCCATCGCTTCTGCATCACCCCATATCATCTCAATATCAGTGACCCAACCCCTCCCTGTTTGTCCACGGATGGCCTGCCACAGCCTCCGTTCGCGTCAGGACCCCAGCCGTGTCGCCCTGCGCCTGTCTGGCCCTGGCCATCTGTCTGTCGGATGTCTTTGCCGCCCGGCATCGAACCCGTCGCCCGCCCGCCGCTCAGCGGAACGAGCCTGCCGCCATTTACAGAAGGCACTCGTCATCGTCTGCTGCTTTCTCATTAATCTCCACTCCAGACCGCACCGCACCTGGAGTCTGTCCCAAAATTTAAATATTTCGGTTGAGACTCTGGGGGGCAAATCATTGCTTTTCAGCGCTTTGATCGTATTGCTGAATTTCTTAACGTGGCCAAACCCTTGAGGCATTTGTGCTCAATCTCAATTTTAACTAGGAAATTAAAGTAAGTGTCACATTCTGGTTACTGTACAAAAGTGTGGGACAGTTTGCCTGTTACTGAAATTACTGGAACAGGCTGAGTAGGTAAAGAAGAAAAAGTGACACTTGCTTCAATTTGTCAAACTTCATGCAAATGTAGTACTGTGAATGTTAAATAAATGCCATATCCAATAAGAGAAAATGGAGATAAAATCACTTAAAAATTGTGACGTGTTCTGTGCTTATTCTCATCTTGTTCCTGTGTATGCGGGAACTCGTGTTTGGCTTTATCACGTGAATAAATATTAATTTCAGTATGTCACTCTTAAGGTGCCTTTATGCACTTATGCACTTTATGCACATCTATCAATAGCAAAACTGAAGGTGTTGAAGAGACAATGCATTGTAGAGTCATGCATCAATAAAGCTGGACAAACTCAGCAGTTGTGCAAGCGAGAACAACCTCACAGGTGTCTGTAGCTCAAGGAAAAAGTTCATTATAATTAAGATCTAACATACGAAACCAGTCTGAGTGCTGAATGTTACAGTAGGAATAATGTGACCCTATACAGGAAAAGTTTATCTTTAATGATATGGTGGACTTCATTTGGACAGGTGGACTTTACTTCAGAGTCACACACAAGGGGACTTGACAATGTGCACAGGTTCCACCAGGGGCTGATATAATGGTAGAACAGTGAAGATGTGGTGCATTCATAGTGACGTACATGAATATGCCAGGGTTTGTTTTCAATTTTTCCACACTAGGTAAGAAACAATCAATCACTGCTGCGGTTGCCCCTCACCTACAATTTCCCATAGTCCTAGGCAGAGACCTAAATGACTTTGGAACCGCATTAGCTTGATGTAAATCAGACACGCCTTGTGCGATCGAGATGGATGACGTCAAGAGGTCACAGTGATGCAAAACGCAGTCACAGACACACAAACCCGTGCACAGGATCTTTCACACACCACTCTACACACCCTACCCACACCTGGACATCACGCCAACCCTAACACATCAGCGCAGTAATGAATAACAAACCCCCTGTTGTCGTGACGCCCCTATTTAAGACCCTCTGGTCCACAGCAGGGCAACATTTTTTGGAATGAGAGGCATAGAAGCAGAGACCTGTCTCGATCCACTTTACCTCCAACCTATTATCTTCAGAATAAAGTGACCCATGACCTGTGTTCCCGAATCTCTGTCCTTTTGTCCCATAAACCAGTTGTCACAGATATAATTTGTTTTGACATATCATTTAAATGCATTGTTGTACCTGTGTCATTTATCAAGGTTTTGCATCTACTTAATCCAGACTTTTGCACATTAAACACATTTTAAATGATGGATAAGAGAAGAGAACAAGACTTCTTCACTATGCTAATTGCTGTTTGCATGAGAGAGGCATTCTTCAGTTCCACGCGATACTATTGTTGACAAGGCTTGTAAATGTACTGCAGATCTTTTGCTGTCACACAATCCCACAGCTTACTGATCCCAATCAGAAATTTGTTTTTACTTCTGAGTTTTATCCACTCCATCCATTCGATATCATTAACTGCTTATTTTTCATTGTTTTTATGTACTCTAAGTGGATTTAATATCCTGTTAAGATGTAAAGAATACATTTTTATGTGGATCAGTCACCCATTAAACATTGCTGTCTGTCACAAGAAGACACAAAGGACATAGATGCATAGTAGATAGTAGAGATAAATAGCTATTTTTGGTGATTTTAAGTACAGATCTGAAGCCTTAATTCCAACCATTATTTGAGTCTTTTTGAAGGAGTCTTACACAAAGGGCTCTGGTTACTATCGGATCCTCTATCTCGATTTCACCAGGATCAATTAAGACCCCTCTGGGTTTCCCTGGTTCCCACCTTGATCCTCCCATTTCCTCCTTCATTCACACGGTTTCCCCTACAACCTCCTGGATCATTGTGGTTCCTTCCAGATCACCTTGGACCCTGCTTGCTCCTTCTGGTTCCTCCTTGCAAACCGATTCACATCCCCTAGCACTGTTTAGAATAAAATTACACTGTAAAGAAGCTGCATCAAAGAGTACATTTGAACTATCCACTGCGAATACAAAACCAATTAGAAAACAATTACGTTAAAGTTTGTGAATCAATATTAATTCAAATTGAAAAAGCATGGTTAAGGGATTATACATTTCAGCAGCTCCATGTCTAGTGCTGCTCACTTCATACACTTGAAAAAAGGTATAATTCATAATTACTTTGGAGTAGCCTTGCACTGCTGCGTGAGGACGCGTGAGCACCGTTGATTCTGTTACGCGCATTTACCTGTTTGCTGAGGCACCAGCTGGAAAGTCCTCTGCCTAAATGGCTGAGTAAGTGGCTCTATGGACAAGCTAAACACAAGAGAAAGTACTGCTGGACTCGTATGCTGTTCCTCTGAGCGCTGCACTGAGTCCCCGCTACTGCGCTGAACAGTTTTCACTACTGCTGCCGAGTCACAAACTGAAAGCACGGTAGCAGTCAAAAGTTCGGGCACACCTGGGCACCCTGGGAAGTCCCTGTATGGAATGTACCGGAGCTGAATGAATGTAAGTGCCGAGAGCGCGCTGATCAGATTTTTGTCTCAACTACTAGTTTCCATCAGAGTGTGCTCAAACTTTTGACTGCTCCTGTACGTTTTGATGAGCAAGAATTACACAGGAACCGAACTGCCATGGAGACTGAAATGGGTGCAAAAACTGTTCATAATATCAACCTGAATGCACACATGCTGAAAATTATGTTTAATGCATAAATATATATTTTTTTACAAACAGTTATAAATAAATGTGCACAGAGCATAATGTGCATAAAATGCATGAAACCTGCACTGTTTTAAGCTTCTGTCTCAGTGGAGATTCCAGTAATAAGTATTTATAAAACTATATACCCTGTAAGCACTTGTGATTTTCCACTGAAATATTGTACAGTCAAGATCACTTTAAATCTGAAAATAACAAACTGTCTCTGCCCCTCATAATTTAATATGTTACATAACGTTTTCATAAGAAAGTCATTCTTTTGGTTTCCACAACAATTGAATTACTGGAACTAGATTACTCCTGTTGTAGGAGGAAGACTGATTCCCATTATGAATACACTAATATTCATACTACTGTATTCATACTGGTAATATATGAATACACTGGGGCATGTTGCCTGCCCTGTGGCATGTTTTCAGGCACAGGGTGGGAAAAGCTCAGATCGGAGTGTTACTTGGCAGGGACAGGTGTGGGGGGAGACCTGCCCGCTGACCCACAGGGGGTCAGGGCAGCATGTGGCTCTCTGTGCTGTCGGTGAATAAGCATGTCAGTGCTTCACACGCAGGTCACACGGCAGCGCTGAGCTAAGACATCGTACCTGAGCACGCCCTTCCGTGGGGGGCTCAGACATGTTAAACCGTACTTTTCTTTTGACGTGAATTTGGAGATGAGGACCGTTTGACTTGTGTGGGCAAAAGGAGGACGTGAAGGTGACCTACATGGAGGTATGTGCAATCGCAGCAGCGCAGTGAAGACCGAGCGACAGCTGCTGGCACGGGGGGGTGAGGGCAGCCTTGGAGAGGAGCACGGGGCTGATGCAAGGAATGTGCATGTAGATTAGTGGAGATGAGGTTAGAGGAGGAAAAGGAGGTCAGAGGCATCCACCCAAACTTGTATAAAACTGCTCCACGGTCTTGGGCACCATAGCGCCAGCCATCCCCAACTCCCTGAATCTCCACTGATGTACCTTCCAAGAAATCACTTAACCACTTAACCATGTGATCTCCATTTCAGCAGTATCACTGTACGCTATTTAGAGGTGCCAGTAAGAACCCCGCTCTCCAGTAGCACAGTTCCCTGGCCCTGATTGTGAGACAGACGCTCAAGCACTTGACTCTGGCCGCAGGAACGTTAAAATCACTTAAATAATCGATGAAGGGAGAACATTTCCTCCTTTGAGGGCTGGAGCAACAGAGGGCATCACCTTTACCCACGCAGCTTAGTGCTCGCTCAGCCAATTAATGCATTACAATGTGCAAACAAAGGGAACTCATTGTTCCCTGCCCTAGCTGCACAATTCATAAATATATTTAATTTGGAGAAATATCATCCTGATGAGTCCAGGGAATACCTCATCTCAGCAGCAAGTATGGAGATAACATTCAGGCATCATCCCCCTGTCTCTTTCCAGTTCAGCAGCCCCAGAAACCACAGTGTAAGAAGCTTCATATCTCCCAGGGTTTCAGGGTTTTCTTTCCAAAGTCAACCTTTAGTTTGCCCTTTCGCGAGCCGATGAGTGTATTTCATCCGCAATAATAAATGGTGAGAAAATTACATCTAAAAACAAAAAAATTAAGTAATGTGCGGCTGATTTTATTTTGACAATGACAAGCAACTTTTACCCTTATGTAGAAGTGTGAAAAACGTTGCATGAAGCACACAACAAATCTTTTATTCTGGGAGTGCAGTGCATGGGGGAGAGAAAGAACAATCCTGGGCAAAATCAAATAATAATTCTAGACAAATCAAAGCGTTCAATCTCAGCTGGGCTGATGCTTGGTGCATCCTGCAATGCCTCTCGTGCATTCATGGCGAAAACACACACAAACTCACATTGTTCAAACAGATGAATCCGCAGCTTCACAATCAATTAGTTGTGGACATTTTAATGTGTTGCGTCAATATTTTGCTTTACCCAGGTCTGCTGTAGAAGCCATTGGCTGTGGAAAGTGCCTGGCTTTTCCTCTGGTTGGCCAGTCTGTCAATCAGTTTCCATGTCAGCATGTTCCAGACAGCCAGGCCAAGTGAACCGTGGTGGCATTTCCACGCTGTCTAATTCACTGATCTGATTGTATTTAAACATGAGGTTGCGAGACGCTGTAAGAGGAAAATAAATGACAAGCCTGAAGCCATACAAGAATATGCCCTGTCCTCTTCAGCAAACAGCCTAATTTAATTTTCAAAGCAAATGGGGAAAACAAAGAGGCACCTGTTGCATTCAGTGAAGCAAAATGAAATGTGTGAACAATCCACGGACCCTTGGCAAGAAGAACACGCAGGCAGAGATCTCTACCCAGCTACACTACGACTTCAGATGCCCTACGCAACAGGACACTGAAGACAGCCGAACTGTGGACACTCTTACCGAAGCTTCCCAGCTATGGCACAGTGCATCACAACAAGAAAGTCAGTGCATTTCTCTTTCACCATGAGTACATGGCCAGGTTTTTTAAAATTTAGTTCCTCTGTCTCACAGAGGGACCTAGAAAACGTGGCCAGATCAAAACTACAGCATGGTTCTTTTCCCCATTAAAAATACGTTTGCCTTAGAGAAGGTGGTGGACAAAGAGACAGACGTATAATTTTACACCCCAAAAGAACACTTAACTGTCATTATCAGGGCCACCTGCTTGCACGATACCCTTGGTAATTCGAGGAATGCCTGGCCGGCTCATGGTGTGCCGTTTGAACCAGCAAACTATTCACCCCACATAAAACTAAACACCACTGCACACCTAATTGTTTATAAAAAGAGGCTTTGAAAGCCAGTGGTGTAACTAATGTTTATTTGCTGTGAGATCTGAACTTTAATCTAACAACGGAAACACGTCGCCTTTTGTCCAAGGGAGCACGTCTGCCTGGACCCGGGGGACGAGGCGGGGCACTGATACGGCCACCACAAAGAGGGCTCATTCGCTTTGACTCTTTCTGTTTCATCTGGTTTCCTCATAACTCTTCCGAGTATCTCTGAACAGCACGTCTGCCTCGGAAAAGAGTCCTCTGATTTGTCAGGGCTTTCAGTTCCTTTAAAGTATTGCATCAGATTGGTTATCACCCACGGGCACTGAAGCCTCTGTGATATCTCCCTGAAGGTGAGCGACTGAACAGAGTGATTTGGGGAGAGATTGAAAAGTAAAACATAAATCAGACACGTGTATGTAAGCAGAAATGTACAACATACATCACGGATGTTTCCTTGAAAGACAGACCAGAACTCAAGCTTCTCAACACTGATAGAATCATTTAAGTAAATTTACAGCTCTGTTTGTTACCTGGACATGTTGTGACTGGCATGGAGCTGAAGGTAGCACAGTGCTTAAAACCGTTGTCTTAAAATTGAAAGGCCCACGGTCTGAATCCCTGTTCTTACTATGGTACCCTTGAGTAAAGTACTTACCTGAATCGATATAGGAAAAGTTTCCCGGCTGCAAAAATGGTTAAATTGTAAAATAGCTTTAGACAAACCAAGTATTGTACATTTGCTGTGGAAAAAGGAATCGGATAAATAATAGTTAATGAATAATAGCAATCGAACGTGACACAACATGTAGGCTAAAACAAGGTAGACTGCTGGTCTTGCTTGTCACATTTTACTGGAAACGTACTGCAGAGGTCTCCATGTCCATATGAACATGTCGTATCTTCATACAACAAAATGGACCTTCTTGCCTGTCCCTCACTTTTGGGTTTAACTTTAGCCAAATTTAAGGCAAACTACCAACTGTCATACCTTGTTAAATAAAAACCAATAAGGCCCCACCTCAATCCCTCTAGATATATAATGAAAGGAGGTCAGCGTACTTTTCACCATCTGCAGTATAATTAAAAGAGTAATCTTGCAGCCTGGCCATTTTAAATAAAAAATGAAACAACTAATCAGGCTTCTTAAGCCTTTAACAACCCAGCTGCTTAATAAGATTTTTTACCCATAAAAGGAAAAAAGTTACTGTACTGCGCCTACTGGCTGACCTTAGCAGACCCCACAGCAAAGCTGCTCACACCAAGCTTATGCAGGGGCGGCAAACAGGATACAGGGTGTGTGAGGAAAAAATCCCAAACCCTACGAAACTTCTGAAAACAAATTTGTGAAGCTAACAGAGATGTTAGTTCTACAGCTTCTCTCTTTTTCCCCTGCGGCTGGACGGAGCGGGGTCACGTGGTTCTTCTCCAAGCGGGTGAAGGAAGGGGGGCTGGGGATTGACCTTCTGGGACAGTTGACTACACCCAAACGATAGCATCCACAAGTGTACTGACTATCCTGCCCTGTCCAACTGCTGCTCCATGAGACGTGCTAAGGGGGAGGCTGTTTCTAGCCAAACATACCAATACTATGTTACATCCAAGTTCACAGATGAGGAGCCACAGCCATGTCCTTTGTGGCATGACAGAGAGAATGGGCTGTCAGGCATCCATTCCCTCTGCCTCTGTTATATATTATACATAGTTCAAGACAAAAGCTTGAACCTCCACGTTCAGCAGCGATTCGCAGAGATACTTTTCCTCTTCTGTCCA
The DNA here is from genome assembly GCA_900497675.1 of Arapaima gigas. Taxonomy (NCBI): domain Eukaryota; kingdom Metazoa; phylum Chordata; class Actinopteri; order Osteoglossiformes; family Osteoglossidae; genus Arapaima; species Arapaima gigas. The sequence goes on from UFQX01000020.1 coordinate 140,290, forward strand.
GTTCCTGCCATATAAAAAATCCTCCGGTTGTCCTCACCTGCTGAAAATTATGAGTGGTGCCGTACTTGTTGAGTGCCATAGAAAAGATACAAAAACAGAAAAGAAACTTGCACATTGCATTGGTTAAAACCTCAAAACTGTTCCTGAAATAATAAACAGAATGCGCTATTAACAAAAAAGACTCTTGTCATATAATAAATGTAATGCACTTTGCCAGGTCAACATATATTGAAGTCACACATTTGCATTGGACAGACATCGCAATACATCATAACGATAGAAAGAGCTAAGGAAAGGACATTATTCTTGGGCCCACGGCTCTTGACAGTCCAATGATGTTATGACAATCGACTAACCAATTCAGCAAACTCGGTTTCAATTCCAAGAAAAACCACAGGGTAAAAAATGAATAAATAGAATGTCTTCCTGGCTTGGGTTTAAACTGCAGACATTAAGAGGTAAATAAATAAATGTATAAAGTTTGCATATTGGAGAGCTGTCAGGGCTTGATCCACTTGTGTTTTCTATGGTCTTGATGGAAAGGCACTTCTTCACAATGACAGGTCCCTGCCTACTCATCCAATGTGAACCTATTGGCAATTCAAGTGATCACACTGCTGGACACGTACAGTGAATAGATCACCGGCGGGGGCCTTGATACAATTTTGCAGGGCTGGATGGGTCTCGGCTCTACTGGCCCAGATGCACGCGCGCGCCCACACACACACACACACACACACCACAGTCTTTGAAGTACCTGATAAAGATCCATACGCTACATCAAAGCAATTATGGATATTCCATAGGCCTACCACCCTTCCCTACTGACCGTGACCCAGCTTCCGGATTCGGGCAGGCTGAAAGCAGCAAAGCGTCACAATGACCGGTGCACTTCGAGGAAGGATTCCTACACCCCGTTGGGGCAACGATGTGGGTCGCAAACTCCAAAGCAGGATTAGAGGAAGTGGGGCAGATTGGTGCTGTAACAGCTGACTCGACACAAAAACATTTAGCAAAATAATCTCCAATCTCATCTCCAATCATTGCAGCGGTTTTAATTTACTAACACCCCTGTCGAACTACAGGCTTTATCTTCCAAGGCAAAGCCTTGTTCGAGGTAATGTAAGGTGCGCATATCTGCTGAAGTAAGCTGTCTCCGTTCTGTAGGCTCTCGTCTGAGCCATTGCGATGATGTGGACTTGACACCGCATCACATCTAATCACATTTCTCCCCTCTGACAAGATGAATAATGAATGACAAGGCATTTCACTTTGTGACCCAGATTTATACTCTTTATGTGTGTGCAAAAGAGATGGGTTTTTGTTTTTAAAAGCCTGTCGTTCAGACAAACTGATATCACACAAAAGCCTGGTTTAGTGGTGCTGTTCTGCAGGTTACAAAAAAAAAATAGTTACCACACAAACATACCAGAGGAACGAGACAGCTAGAGGAAACAAATAGAATGTCTGAGAGATGGACTGCCGAAGAAGACGTCTCAGCGGAGGTTTAGTGGTGCCTGTAGGAAATGTTTATGTGGGCAACATTACCCAGTGATCCCTCCCTTTCTGAACAGAGAGGAAGGAGAACAGGCACGCGGGGCATGGGAGTACCGTGGAGCAATCTCGCAAGCTAATGATGCGTTTCCCCATTCGTATTCCGGCCAGACGCAGAGCAGGTCTCTGCCGCTGCGTGCAGGAAGATGCCAGGTGTCCATCAGCGGCTGTTTGCGCTTGGCCCTGGTGGGCGACTCCCCAGGTGCTGCGTCCCGTTCAAAGGGCCAGTCCCTTTTAGGGTCGCGCTTAACAAATAGGGCCCCGGCGGAGCGGCGGGCTCGCCCATCGATCACACCCCTGTGATGTGCCCGGTCTCTGCCAGGCACATACATCACAGGTCTCCAGCCAAATGAGGCAATCATTCAGGATCATTTGCATATAAAGGAATGAAATATCACAAAGCAAAAACCTGGCTGCATGCTAATTGCAAATGTAATGCGTAATTTACTGATTAATGTTTCGTCCGTGTTTATGTTTTCGGAGGTGGCGAAGCTGTTGAGTCTTTGCAGCTGGAGGGGTCAAAGGGAGTCGTGGGTATCACTGTCTGAGTTTGGGGATGTCGGGGGACCACAGAACTCAGTATCTGTGGTTTTAATATGCATATTAGGGAAGAGCAGTGAAAGTCAAAGCGGCTTCTTTAAATGAAGGCAAAGAATTCTGCAGCATATCTCTTGAGATCAACACTGGACTGTTTTGCTCAGCAGCGAAGCGCACATCACAGTGGCTGTGGGTACTAAAACTAGCAAATACCCTGGCAGGATGTGCTAGAGTAATATAAGAGAACCCTCGAGGCGGCTGCCAGTTCCTCAGAGTGCGATCACAGAGGCGGCCCACCCTCGGCCAGCTCCGGCCTCATTTGTCCACTCGCCACATCCGACGCGCCTCTGAATTTGTCTGCTGAAGACAGGCAGGGACACCGGGGAGCCCAAGTGCGAGGAAACACTCAGGCCAGCGCTGGACCAACGCTGCCTCAGTCAAACTCGCTTAGTTTTACAGCGAGCGCAAGGGCTCACCAGGGGAACCACGTTTATCGCGTCAGGGCAAATGCTTCCTTTGCAGGAGCTATTATAAACCATTTGGCTGGAAGCCTGACGCAGCAAAACTGAAGTTTCTCACAATGAAATAGTTATAAAGCAAACGCACACTTTATGTAATGTCACATGAGAAGTTTCACGGGCTAAGCAGTATTCTTGACTTCTGTTCAGACAAACAGGAGCCCACGTTCCATTATTACAGGGCTAATTGGAGAGACGCTTTTACCCAAACTGGAAATTACCGAAGAACGCCATGGCAACACATGGCGAGAAATATTTACTTGATTGCATGCCAAGCTATTACAAACTATAAAAATCGTTCACAGTGTAATAATAATGGCATCAATGGTTTCATCATCTAATGATATTTAAAATGAAAAGTAGTCAGTTTTGTGTTTTACAGACTGCTAATAATAACGTCGTAATGAAGCTGCTACTAAACAGACTGACAGACGAGTTCTGAGTTAGCCAAGTAATGTCATATTTAAATGTATATTATATTTGAAACAGTCATAGGACTGTTAAATGGTAGCAACACAACGAGAATCAGGAACTGTATACATTTTTTGAAAAAATAAATAAATTTAATGCATTACACTGTATTTCAAATTTATCCTTTTGTGGTAGTACTGAAAAGGCCTTTTAGTCATATTATGAGACATTTATCATCAATCTACCTAATAGGAATTTATTTGAATATTTTACATAGTCATCTTAATTGCTTCTGTGCAGAATAACTTCTCAGTATAATTAAAAGTGCTTTCCTATTTAATGTAACCGTAAGAAATAGGCACTTTTTTGCAGTCTGGTTTTAATTATTACCACTTAAATTCAGTACAGAATTTTACTCTGCAACTAAAATAATAAAAGCAGTAGCATCACTAGTGCTCTTCAAGATACTGATGTTTTCCAAATAATAAAACGCAAAGACAGATTAAGTAGAATGAAAATCACACACTGAAATCAAAAACCAATAAACACTGTCGCCAAGCGGAGCTCATAAGCCATTTAAACATCGAGTACTCAGTACAACAGAATTAACACAAGGCATTCTGGTTCCAGTACTGTAATGGGATTTAGTAAACAGCACCGAATACTCAATTTTTAAACCAGCACTCAGTGTTTAGTATTGAACACACGTGCTCAGCACTCAGCATTATACATGGGTACAGGGCAGAGGAGAAAGAGGAGGACACTCACACACAGCAGTCCTGGGGGAATCTGTGAAGAGCCGTGAAAGAGTTGGAGCTGCACCTTGAACCTGTGTCTGGTCACTGGCCCGGGAGAAAAGTCCAGAACTGGATAGGAATGCCACCTGAAATTCAAACAAAGTAAATCAGAGTTCTTCTAAAAGAGGCCGAGGTGCACAGCACATCATCATAGGCATCAGCTCCCACACACACACACACACACACACACACACACACACACACACTCAGAGCGGCTGTCGTTTCACTACTCCACACAGTCTAAGTTTTAATAATATGATCTCAACCTTTCATTAAAATTTTATAAACACCTTATTACTTTTTAAAAAATCTCAGAATTTGGTATGTATTTAAAGCATTTATGATATCTTTTTTTAAGGGATATACCTATTCATGCGCACATCGATCAGCAGAAGGCCGATCTGTGCTTGCAGCCCCTGGCAGTGTGTGGAGGACTGTTTACTCTCAAACTCGCATGCTGGGGACTGGCAAGGGTGCGAACGCTGGGCTTGCTCAGTTTCAGGTGGACTTATCAAGGTTTGTAGAGTGTGTGAGGTATTGGCGGTCCCTTTCTCTGTGTGTCACACGGCCCCAGCCCCTGACAGTATCACCATACATGGGTGCACTTGGCTGGCCACACAGGAAAGAGGTCCAGACGCCAGACCCTGATAATAAGTCAGAGAGGGTTTCGCTGACCATGTTGAAAACTGGCCATAGGAGGGGTGACTCCACGTTCCCGACCCTTGTTCAAAAATTACGGTGGCGCGTTCAGGAAAGGAGAGTGACTCTTTGTTTCTCACACCCTTTCATCACCAGAAGCCACTTCATTAACCGGTTCAGATCTCAGTAAGGCCATCGGTCTCCCGGGTTACATTAGTGTAATGCTGCTACAGAGAACTGCAATGGACACCAACTGAAAGTGATAAGAGAAGACCCACCCATTGTTTTAAAACAATACATATGTTGAGTCCCAGCAGATGGTAAAAATATTAGGAAAGGGCATCAGGGGAGGTATTGGAGTGTAGACTGTAACCAGCTATTTTCAGGTTGGAAGGGCACTGTTATGAAGAGCTCTACTCTTGTACTGCTGAAAAAGAAATGTATGATACATGGTACTTATTCCAGCAGAAAAGAACATACAGTACAGAGACTTAGGGTGGATTACAAAATACCGGATGCACTACAAGCTGTACAGTACACCATATGAGTCATATTAAAACATATGTGAAAATCTACAGTTAACTTGGGTTTGAAAGCGCTACAGCATGGTTAATAGAAAAATTACAAGAAACATTTTAAAAGACAAGATCGGCATAGAGAGTTAAATATGTGAAAAAAGATTAAAGGGGCTCTTTCTATATGCGCAGAGACTGTTCTGTAGTCATATTAAACTTTCTAAAGCAAATGTGGCAAATAAAAATAGACAAGCATATATTTTCTTCCGATTTGCTTGGGTATTTCATCATCTTTATAAATAACACCGAACTCATGCGTTCAAAGACGTACCAGCCTGAATAAAGAAAAAGATGTTTTTTTATGTTCTGAGCTTGCTGCACTACTCTACATACAGCATGTTTGTTTTTGTTTTTTCTTGATATTTGGGAGAACAATGATTATTGTCGTAGGAATGACCCCCAGTGAGGAGGAGGACAGCAGCACGATGGGGCATCTTTCTGTAGGGCTGCTATATGGCAGAGGGCATCTGGACTACCATGTGGCACCATGGAGACACAGAAGCTCCGCCCCATCACATTCCTAATCTGTCCCTTCTGATTGGTGGTTTCTCTTGTCCACGGCGTGCCTTCAGCTAATAAATCTAGTTGGGCTTCCTATCATAGCAGGTTACTGGCCACCTTACTCAAAATGGCAAGCCTCATAAATTTTTTATGTTTGTTTAGAAAAAATGGTGGCATACAGTTGAGTTTGAGTTGAGTATGAGGGACAGCTGTGCTTGTTTCTGTTGCAAAAGAATCACATCTCTGTGTGTAATTTTTCATGACTCTGGTAAACCTTTAAAAATGTATTTGGACAATGAGAAATCTGAAAAGAGATTTGGTTTGCCAAAGTCAATCAGAGAAAAGACATCATTAAACTCCAGCCATTTCAGGTGATCTGTCTCTGATGCAGTCACAGGACTTTCTCTCCATGGTGTGCTGCTTTCCTGGCCATCAGTCCAGCCAGTGCTCCTGCAGAGGACTGGATCCCCTGCAAAGTGTGATGGGGCCAGAGTGGCAGTATACCACAGCAGATCTAACCTCATACATCTTGCCAAAGCACCAGTGCAGAGACCCTTAGTCTACAAGAGAGCAGCTGTCAGTGATTCATACTGACATGCTAAACACCCAGAGGCAGCTGACATGCTGCTTTAAACCGGTATCTCCTACATATTCCAGCCAGTGTCACCATTGTCCTCTCCTATTGGCTGAGAAATGAAGCCAGAGACATTACCATCTGAAGTTCCGGGAGAGAGATTAAGAGGCTGGTGGGGAGTTCCATGTCTCTTCACACAGACAAACAGGATGTTGGCAGAGGAGGGGCTTCAAAGATCGCTTTCAAGAAGATGTTCCAAAGACAGGAGATTATAACAATATTTCCCTCTGTTCCATAGTGGAACAGAGGCGATTGCACCCAGGCCACTTCTTGAGCCAGATCAAAAAAATGTTTAAAAATAAAAAGATGAAAGAATACTTTTGAACGAAGCTTGCTACAGTGGATTTTGGTACCGCCCAGTTCGAACCGCCCGTCACGGTATGGCAACCACAATGGAAGCGACAACAATATGACTGGAAGACTTCAGGACAGCTTGACAAACTGTGCGTTTTCAAAAATGGACTGGGCACTGTGACATTTAACCTGGTTGTTGGCACTGCATGATGTTCATGATCCAACAGCAGAGAACGCAGCAGCTCTACTGAAGCCGTAATAGATGAACAGTTGAATCTTGTATAAGATACATCACAGTCAAAGGTAAACAAAGGTGTGAGAGATCAGGTCCTTTCTCCTCTATTCCATCTCTTATGCATGAGGGGGATAACAGATAAACAAACAATATCTGATTGTCCTCAACGTGAAGAACAGGGGGTGTCCCGGCTGCAGGAACAGAAAGGAGATCCAAATTAGAGGCCAAATGGAGGCACTCCATCTTGATAGTGCACACCCCCCGAAAGCATCCCAACCCTGCTTCCCCCGGACCCCGTGCAGAATAAATCATTGCGCCAAGATAGTTTTAATGGCTTTTTAATGAGTCTAATGTTTTCTGTTTTAATGAACTTCTTACATCAGCTTTAATCTTTTTAGAGGAATGAAAAATGATTGAGAAATGGCCCACATTAATTTAATTTACTGTTCAATCTGCCCAACCATCTTCATGGAGCCCCGGGAAGGCAGGCCATTCGGACAGGAGCTCGTCTGCTCTGCACTGAGGAGTAACGGTGGTAATTTACAGCAGAGCACGACAGGGTTGCTGTTCTTCCTTGTCTCCAATTAGACGCCTTTTGTGGGATCATTCCGATTTCAGACTGAAACGAATGGGAAGTAAAGCGCTATTAGGAGATGGGGGTTTTCTTTGGGAGAACCAGTGAAAGCCATTGGCCCACAGCCATGTGAAATCCATCTTTCAACCACGTCTCGCATAGGGACAGGGTGGGGGTGCCTTTCGCCATTTGGCCCCTGAGGACTGATGTTCAGCGATGCAGACAGTTGCCAATCGCGCTGCATGCACCAACTAAGGTGGAAGAAGGAGGATAGGTGTTTGATCACACCAAGTGCGGGGGAAACCGGCCTTCAAAACGCCCCCCTTCTTTGCTTGACAGCATCCTCAGCTCAGAGTCACAGCTCTTGGAAGTTTACAGATCAACATTTCGTAACTGAAATTTCCTCCTTCCTTCCTGAATTTTTCAAGAAAGTTTTCACACACACAGATGCTTTCATTTCTCCTCCCCTTTCTTCCAAGCTTCCAAGAGCTTCCGTAGCCAGTCTGAGCAAACATCTAAGGTTGACACTCTGGTTGCTGCCTCCTAACATTTTGTCACGGTATTATACGTTGAAAAGAGAACAGATTTTAGTCTTTGTGGCCATATCTTGCATTGAATGGCACCGCATTTGCCTGTTTCTGACATTTCAGCAGGTGCTTTTTCAATCATCTCTTCCCCCTCCTGTTTGAACTAAAAGAGCAAGCGGCAAAACAAACAGTTGACCAGTGCTGTCACAGGCCCCATTTTAATGGCTCCACACCAAAATACAGAATTCAAATTGTAAAACCATATTATTAGCCAGAGCTGATGAAAAATTGTGTTTGGACATTGTTACGGCTGCCACCTCCTGTTTCCAGCTATCTGCTGTTGCCTTTGAGGACCACTTTTATCATTTTGAAAATCGATAGACACAAGAAAAAAAATACAAAATCGGGGGTAAAATGAGTTGACGCTGGTTCTCGGGGCCATATTTGACAGGACTTCTAATGCATTCTTGTTCTCTGAGACTTTTTTATGTTGGAGCCAGACCTTAGTCCTTTCTCAAGCTTGTTTTGAGATGATTTCTTTGCAGCCTTTGTGCTGGCAGTGTGCATCAGGCATGGAGGTGCTTGTGCTATTGATTCCAGAGGTGCTGCTGTAAGTCTCGAGGAGCAGCTGACTTTTAGACCGTGTGTCATGAACACATCAGGAGATGGATAAAGACACTGAGTCAAAAGGGTGGGAGCAAATAAGATGCTGGAATGACATGTGGCATGGGTGGGTGGGTGCTGAATGACACACATGAAGAAACCGTCATGCTGACTGACAGCATGGCACACCCCACCCAAGCTGTTCCCTTGCTGGTAAACCTCAGGACAGGTAAAAGCATTCCCTTCACACGGGTCACTTGTACCGTTCACAGCAGAATATGTGATGTGTTTCCACAGAGCAGCAGGAATGAGACCACATGGAACACGGGACACCGTCAAATGAATTTCAGCTCACTGTTATGCTAAAGAGCGTCTCAGGCTTTCTACCATCTCTTTCTAGTCAGTGATGGTCTTGTTGGGAAACCAAAAATGCAAATGCTCCTCCTCATGGCACAGCGAGCACAGCCGGGGCCGAGTTTCCAAGCGAGTGTGTGAGCCACCGTCTGGGCGGGTTCCATGACTCACACCCGCTGCTGGAAAGGGCCAAGCAGTCCAGATTCATTAAAAATAGCATCGACTGAGTCACACTGCTAATTTTTTAAATTAATTTTTTTCCTGGGCAGTGACAAACAGAGCAACGACACATCTCCCTGTCTTAGACGTTGTTAACTGCTGCACATGTTCAGGGGGTAACTGGAAGGAAACACTGTTCTAGGAAAGCAGTGAGGTGGTCTTCCCCCCAGACACCAGGCTGGGACAGTCTGACAATGCTGGGCCCAGCCTGATGGGGACAAAGGGTCCTGTGAGGTTATTTAGGGAGCTGTCAAAGCCTGTCGCTCCTTAACGCCCTTCAATTACATATCTCCCCCCGGGGCGCAGAACTCCCTTAAATTATGCAAGTTACAGAAATAGGGTGTTCACCTTGACATTCTGTGTTTTTTTATTCCTCTCCCACCTTTATCCTGTCTAGCACCCATGCCATCTCACAGCCCACTTTCCCGTTTCTTCCAGACTGGTCACATAAGGTGGGAAACTGGTACAGGTTCCTTTTAGCAGCAGCGAACATCAGTGATGAAACTGTAAACTTCATCGTATAACCTTGTGGGTGAGACACCCACCCCCCGCAGCTGCCCACCACCCTGCCAGCAATAAACAGGTTTAATTGGCGCTAATACAACTGTGAGACAGGCCACAGTCCTCCAGGACAGATCCGATTGGTTTTGATACCAACTGGGAAAAAACTGCCCTAAATGTTTTTTTTTTCCATTTAAACAGAAGATATTTAACTTTTGCACTCAGACACAGAATGTATAGCTGACATAGGCATGCAATAAAACACGAGGGAACAGATCAAAGCAGGGATCTCAGGCACATTGATAATCCCACAGTCGTCCCTTCAAGTCCACGATTCATCAGCTCAAGAACGGAGGGAATACGGAGCTGCGAAGTAGGTGCAGTTCGGTAAAACAATCAGTGATCGGAGGTGTGAAATTCAACACGTAATTTCAAAAGGCACAAGAAAACTACATCTCCTGCTTCACAACCCAGGTGAAAATGCGAAAGAAATGCTGAAGCCATAAAGAGTGAAAAGGTCAAGTATTTTGAAGTGTTGAGTTAATGGGTAACTAGATGAATGGGTGAAAATGCAGTTGAGCCAGAGAGGGGAAGGAATATAAACTAAATGTTTAAATCATTAGCGCTTCTTCTGAAAGAACGGATTAGGAGGATGGGCCACAGATGTCACGTGAACTGCTCAGCTGCAGTGTTGTTAAACTCTTCTGTGTGTGTGTGTGTGTGTGTGTGCAGCAACCCCTCAAACTAAGCTGAGGAGGTAAAGTTAATATTATTTCTTAAAGGAAAAGAAAAATAAAAATATGCTGCCTAAAATGAATTGATATATTTAAAGTAGTTTGAGGTATGGTAGTGAGAACACCAACACATTTCATATGTTTTTAGTTTTTTGTAACAAAAACTATGCCTAGCTTTTCTTTTACTGTTGTATTTTCATTCATTCATTATCAATAAACCCTTGTTCAGTGCAGGGTGGGGTTGATGATATTTTAAAGACGGCTGAAGAAATAACTAAGGAGCTTTTCTGCATTGACCTTCTAATAACAATCTTCTAATAACAGTGGAAGATAAATGTCTTTTTCAAGGCTCTTTTATTATCTCTCTGTCTTATTTATACCTTAATGTGTTTTTCAGGAACCTGCTCCTTTACTCTGTTCCTGGACAGCTTTTGTTTTAATAAACTGTGTGGTTCATTTTAAATAAACACTCCTCACCGTAAGTGTTGTTGCCTCTTTGTGAATTAAAAACATGCTGCTAGTAAAAGGCATCTTTTTAGGAGGGCATTGCACATTTTTTAATCTAGCTTTTAAATGCATCATTTTACTAATTTTAAACTCTGGGGACGGTACCACAGCAGCCACCCGAGTGTGTGCTTGTGAACAGACTCACGAGAAAAATCACTGACTGAGTTTCTTACCTCTTTTCAAACACCTTTCAATGTTGTACTTTTTTTTTCAAGGTGTACTTATAAAGGTTTGTACAACAGCCTGAAAAGTTGACTGCCCACAAACTGACTTGTTTTCTCTAAAAATTTCTTGTTGAAATAACAGAGTCTGGACAACTGGCTTTATTTTATTAAGCATTTATATTGCCCACACTTGTTATGATTGTTTCCCCCATTGAACTGTTTTGTACCAGTGTACCAAGTAGCCACAAAGCTTCGGAGCCACTGCATCGCAGTTCGAAATAAACAAATCCTTTTAAAATCTTGCCAATAGCTGAAATAATACTAGAGAAAGTCAACTGGCGTTCTGATGTGTACGTTTATTACACCTGTTCTGGAAGTAAAATGGCCCTGTAATGGATAAAAATGCTGTGGTACGGAATCAGAAACCAGTTATCTTAAAAATCTATATTTTCACAATCCATTGTAGCCTTTTATTCTTGCTTGGCATACATATTCAACCACCATAGGCTGGACTACCCAGCTCTGCTCACACTTCATTTTAACAGCATTGGATTTAGTCTGAACTGCTGGTTCTTTGTTAACAGAGGGAAGTATCTCTCAATATATACAAATCTCAATTTCTGTCTATTTTTTTACCCTATTTCTTATGCACAGCTTTGTTTTTCAAACCAGACTTTTAAGTTTTCAACACAGGTACTTTTCATCCTAAGTGAGGTTTTTATTTATTCAAGTCCTTTAAATTTCAAAAATGCTACGTACTATTTGGAAAATTTAAAAATCAGCCTGGTATGGAGTGGCAGAAGTAAAGACATCAGCATGTAGTTATGTCCCAAGTAAAACATAAATAAATGAGATGACAGATTTTCTTGCTCCACACACACACACACACACACACACACACACACACCCGGAGGTGTTGCACACATTAGTGTTGTAAGGATAAAAAAATTTGCCAATATATTTGTTTTATCCTTTACCACTTGATGACGACTGGCACACACGCCACTATCTGTGATGTTCCCCTCTTCAACAACGCTAACAATACTTATGTAGTAAATGTAACCACTTTAATGGTGAAACAGTTTGGAGGTTATATTAGGTGTCCTTCATTTTTACCTTTCCTCCAATACACCTTTTTGGCCTGGGCTGTGGCAGGTACCTCGGCTAGTTGAGGATCCAAAGAGTACTGGCCCTGGGGTACTGTACTTTCTCTGAGGGCTACACAGTTACTGATCACTCTAAACAGAAACAGGGCACCCTTGGACATCATCAACAAGATATAAAGACAGGGGAAACTTCTTACTTCCTTGAAGTGCTTTGCTTATACCACAAGAGAAATTCATGCCTAAGGCATGTATTTAGCATTCTACATACTTTATTAAAGATAAATAAACAAGCAATTAAACACATTACAGGTTCATTCCTTTATAGAGATGTGTATGCAACCTGAGCGACAACTAAAGGATATTACAGCAGGGTCCATGCTGAAACTTGAACTTGCAACCTCCAACTTACAGCTCATGTCATTCACTCCTATGGTGCCTTATTTATCATTGTTTATTGCAGCTATAAGGCACCTGGGGCCAGCTGTGGCTGAGACTGGGTTCAAAAAACATTCTGAACAGGTGTGGAAAATTTACAAACATGATACTGAGAAGTATATTTAAAAAAAAACAACAGATGTTTCCATTACCAGTGATGTTCCATGTCACCACTTTACACAGATTTTTCCCAGTTTCTCCTCTATCAGTCAATTTATGTATTTTTTACACTGAAAGTTTCTCAAATGTACTGGCCTCAGACCCGGGATACTGATCGGTGACAAACTATAAATTCACTCAGAGCAAGGAGCCAAAACAAAAGTGAATTATATAGTATTTTTTCAGATATGCACTCTAAGACATGCTGGGTAAACAGTAACCCATGTCAGGAAAGGACGAAGCACACATCAGGATTGAACACAACTGGGTTATAGAGGTGACCTTGTATTATACCTTGTCATAAGGTATAGACTGGAACAGGGAAAAAAAAACCCTGAATATACTGCTGTGATTTGTTTAACCCAGCTATGGCTGTGGTTCTGTTAAAAATAGTGCATGGCGGTACCGCTCAGACTGATAATGGGTTTAAACCAAATGGACAGGCAAGAATCATCCCGGTATGGGCTCTGTTCTATAATGACTGAGCACTGAGAGCTTAAAACGTTTTTGAGTGTAGGTATCGGCATGCTCAAGTTATCCTGTATCTTCTAATCACCCAAGAGATTTGGAACAAAATATAAACTGCAAATGTGGAATGTTGATTAAGAGCAAACCAGCAGCACTGATGGCTGACAAGTAACACTGGCACTGGGAAAAATTAGGTTTAGTACTTTTAAAATAACTTGACAACCACAAATGCACCCATTGCTGGAACACTCAGACTTTGCTGAAAACTAATAGGAAGGCACATTAAGGATGGCTTAAATTTTAGTAATTCATTTCAGCCAGTGGGACTCCTATTACTATGGTGATGTGTGCAATGTGAATAAATTCACCTGCTCAGGCCACCAGCAATCCAGTCCCTGGCACCAAGGAAACCGAAACAACTAAGTTGTTCATTCATGGTACCCCACCTTGTAATAACTTTGGGCAAACCAATTCTGAAGAATTTTAATAATGGAAATGCAAAAGTAACAAGTGTCAGAGTGGTGTCAACTGCCTACATGACGGTAAGAGTGGATTCTCAAACAGCAGAGAAAGTGAATACATTTCAATAGAAAGTTCCCTTTCAGGGATGGGCTGATGTGCTTTTCCAAACACACACACACACACACACACACACACACACACACACACAGAGCTTCCTTTAAAACATACTTCTACACGTACGGATAATGCAATGGTAATTGTTTTCGGAACAGTAACTCTGAACATACATTGTGTGAACAAATTTAATTCGCTGCCAGGCAGGGGAATTTGAAGCAATTTATGTTTAACAGGAAACAGATGCTAAAAAAACACAAAAAACAACTTTAAGCAGCTTCCTGATTTACTGAGCCTGAGGTACTTAAAAAATACAAGAAAAAAAGATGGAGATGGGGATCCTTGCGCTCCAAGTGCCTAATTCTGTTATTAAATTCTATCACTGCTTTGATAAAGAGTGGTGGCTTTTGTGTGTTTGAAGACTCGTGTACCACATCTTGATGCCTTATCTGTGATGTATGTCGAGACTGGACCTGTCTTTGAAGGCTTGAATCTTTGTCCCACACCTCAGGATCATGTGAGTCCACTGTTCGTGTGTGTGTGTGTGTGTGTGTGTGTGTGTGCTCACTTTAGATTCAGATAATGGATAGTTGCCCCCCACAACCAGCCAGTCTCCCCATAGTCCACCAGTGCCACGGAGGTTATGACGAGACACCTATGCGAAAAGATACTAGTGCAAGAGTAATTTGAAGTTTGCCACCAGCCTTGGACTGAGAAAATGGCTGGGCTTGTAGCCATTGTCCGTCTGGGGTCACACGGCGGGGTGAAGCTCACTGTCTCCCTCTATCTGAGTCCCTGGAGAGAGAGGCAGTGGTGGCAGCAGTCTACCTGCTCCCCAGAGATGGAGGCAACCAGCCCATCACTCTCCTTCAACGACTCTTCCCTTCTTGCCCCCCTTAGAGAAATAACAAGACGGCTCCAATTTCTCTACCTCGCTCCAGGGAAACCCAGCCCTGCAGAGGGATGAGACCTGACTACCACGTCCCGCCCCCAGGGGCGGGAGCCACCTTTCGACCCCTCCAGCACAGAGCCGGGAAAAAGGCGGTTTATTCCTGGTATGTATTTGCTTAGTGACTGGATTTTGCAGCTGTGCTTTTGTACATCATGTCAGCATGCAGATTAAATAGAGAGCGGCGCTTAATTCATGTCCAGCAGGCTTTGGAAACATCAGAGTGAACCCTCTTGACGGACGGCCGTTTGTCATCATCTACACAGGAGACAGCCGATCCAAGGCGCTCTGATATCTTAATAGCAACGGTACAACAAGAACTTTAATGTCATTTTGTGTTCGAGACCTTAATTAAAAACCGTCCTGCTGTTGCTCTCTACACTCAGAGTGGCTGGTTTCGGTACTTTTTGAAAACATTAGATAGGAAAAAAAAACAAAACAAACCCATTCCAGTTATTACATGTCATTTGGAAGAAAAGCTCTGGTTTGACCTGACATCAGTCCCTGCATGTGATCTCAGATAAGAGGTCTGCTATTATTCCTGAGGACATTATTTTAAAAATAGACAAAAGGAAACAAAAATACAGACAGAATCGCAGACATCTAAAGCTCTGTTTCAGACTTGCTGTATTTAGCGGGACACAAATATTTTTGTGAAGCTTTCCATCAAGAGAGCTAACAGGGAGATGAGAATGATGGGGGCAGGGAGCAAGGAGAGGGAGACGTAGGGTCCCTGAGATGGAAACGTCCAGGCTGATGAAGACGGATCGGCCACAAGGCGTCTGGGAGCAGGTGTGTGTGTGTGTGTGTGTGTGTGTGTGTGTGTGTGTGTGTGTGTGTGTGTGGGTGGAGGGGTTATGCCCCTTTCTTTATCTTCACAATTTGCACAGTTCCCAAATCCAGCCATGCTTGGCGATGACCGCTGTGTCTCACTGGTCACTAAAGCTATTTTACGTGGAACTGATTTAGAGGGACATGGTGAGTGATGTTTCACGGCACCTCAGATATGAAATGAACCAAACACTTGCATCTGTTTTCTGCTTGGGATCAGTGAGAGGCTTAAGGCACCTGTCTTAAACCCTGAACATGTGGTCCTTTGTAGATGCTGATCCTCCACAGTGGTTCACTGATAACCTGTCGGCGTGCCCTACGGTGCGCTTCCCCGCCATACCGCACTAGGTGCCTGTAGTGAGGAGGTCCAAGAAATACAGAGGTGCCTGTGAGATGGCTGGCACCCTGGCACACTCGTTGCTCATGGTGACACCCACAGGCTGCGAGTGGCGTAGCACAACTAGTGACCCCATCCAGCCATGTAACAGTGTTAGAAGGCGAAGAAGATAGTGTCTCACAGGACGACCATCAGAGAAAGTGTGCGGCCCTCCCGAGCTGACATGTGTTTTATTCTTCAGGGGAAAGACACAAGAACTGGGTAATTGGGCACAAGTACGCTGGAATGGAAACAGGAGTAAAACCGAATCGGTCTGGCATTTACCTCCTGATGAAGCATCACGTCCACCTGGGAGTCCCTCAACCCTCATTAGTCACGTAAAGATAGTGCCAAAACTACAACTGCCACCGAAATGCAGTGCATACATTCTAGTGCTACAGGAAGGAACCGATACCAAATGAGGGTGAGGCCGCGGCCTCCAGCAAAGCACATTTCAGGCCTCCTTCGTATGGCTCAGTTCCCACCGCAGGATCTTGAGAGGCTGGATGGTGTGTGAGGTAAAGGAAACATCTGGTGAACAATTAGAAGGACTTACTGAGAGAGGGAACAGGGGGAGATGTGAGCTTTTAGTGTTCAGTGGGAGCCCGCAGAACAGTGGGGGTGCCCCTCGTCACCAGCATCATCTGACAAAGACAAAAAAAAAAGGTAAAAAATGAGCGCTGTTAGTCAATCAGCCATCTGGAAGAGTGTGCAGAATATTCTAACAATTTACAGACACGGAGCAGAATTGGCTGACTGCTGCCGGGGGGAGCTCAATTTAGTTTGAAAAATGAATCGCATATTCAAAACCGCGGCGATGAAGGGGGTGGGCGAGGGGGGACGGGAGCATCTTCCTCCAATCACGACCGGGACGCTGGCTTTTTTGCGCCAAGAAAGTTATTGTAATTGGGAGGATGTGCCTTTATTTCCCTCCCCTTTTCATCTGAATACAGTATTGTATATGTATTTGGGGGAAGAAACTGTTCTGGCATGAATGGCTGTGTTTCACTGTGATACAGACACCAGCTGCTCTTGTACATGGGGAAGCAAATAAATAATGAGAGATTTTTAAGGCTCTCCCATGCTGAATGAGAGCAGTTTTGCTCCTGGGATATGAAACATTTGAATGCAATGCTGCTTTTCGTTTCCTTCCTTAGCGAACGTGTGCGTATGTGTGTGTGAGCGGGGAGGGCGGGTGGCAATGAAACAAATTCCTCTGCGTGAATTCTCAAGGTGACTATTCTCCTTCCTCTCTCCCCTCCCACCACACCCGCCGGGCACTGAGGCTGCGAGACTGATGGAGACCAAAGTCAGCCTCACACCATTTACCTCCCTGAGGCTCGCTACACAGGGTGCGTGTGTGTGTGTGTGTGTGTGTGTGTGTGTGTGTGTGCGCGTGTAGGGGGGGAGAGGAAAAAGAAAGAGAGAGGTAAAGGGCAGGAGAAAAGGTAAATGGATGGCAATCCTCTGCACAGGCCTGATTAAAAACTGCGCCGCTACCTTGAGAGCCATTTCAAGGCCTCTGCAAGCATCCTCCTCCTCCACTGATGATGACTTAGGAGCACAATCTGCAGTTATACTGTGCTCCTTGTCTGCTCGGCACTTCAGACCTGCACATCAAATTAGAGTGCGTATAGAACTCGCGGACAAAGCAGCGTTCCACCTCTACAGCAGCCATCTTCGACGGTACTGAAAGTGTGACAAACAGCATCTCTCGACACACTGAGGGCCCCACCACCTCCTCCACAGAGGGTGACTGATCATCACCACTACCCCGGACTGCTGCACGGTGTCATTGGCTGCCCTAACTGTTTCTCGTGTTCTGTCAGAATTAACCCCCTGCCCTGTCCCCCCAGACAACCACTGTCAGCCTTCCATGGAAAGGAAATGAAGGCAGTTTCTTCAGTCAGCATGGAATTAGGGCTAAACAGACAGCAGGTGGCATAGTGGTGAGCGCTGTCACCTTGCACTCAAACAAATGGGGTTTGAATCCCTCTCCCACTGCTATACCCTTGAACACAGCACTTACCCTGAACTGACACAGTGAAAATTACCGAGATGTAGAATCAGGCAAACAGCTGTATGTGACTATGTACAAAAAAAAAAATCACATTGCAAGTTTCTTCGGGAAAACTAGTCAGCTAAGCGGACAAATAAGAATGATTCACCGGTTAATTTCCAAACATGACTTCTGACTATCAGAAGACGCAGCTCAGGAGTTGGTTGGATCAACTGCAATCGGGACCCCGGAGGGCCTCTGAAGCCCACCAGACAGAAGCTGATCAGATTGTAGCGTCTCTCCTTGTTCACTGTCAGCGTTTCAGTGTTACTGTGCTTTGGCACCATCCTTCATTGGTGGGCCTCCTGGGGTCTGTTATCCACACAGGGGCTGCCCAATGTTCTTATCTCCCGCACACTTGCTGTGGCTGTTTCACCAGCTCGCAGGGCGAACCCCGGACAGACGAGCTCAAGTGCGGACGGCAGCCATTTGATTCTATTGACTTTCTTAAGAGATCAAATAAATCATAACTTCCCCCCCTTTGTCCCTCCATATAAAAAATGCCCACTGTTTGTTCTGCCCTCCTCTTTCTGGCGGCCGAGGGACTCAGCTGTTTGTTCAGTGAGAATTCTTTTATTGGAAAGCCAGGTCCTGAAACACAACACACACACACACACACACACACACACACACACACACACACACACACACACACACACACACACAAGCACAGACACAGAAAGCACTTTCATTGAACAAGAACCCAATTACTTAACCCCGCTACAGGTTCCATTCCTCCCTGGTGCCTCCACCTTGACAAGGCCCTCCTAATCTCTGCTGACAGGGTGCACCACCCCGGCGTGCTGACACACCCGGACCCACTCCTGACCCCACTATAAGGGACTGATTAAATGAAAACCACGATGGCCATCTCTGCATCCCTAAGCCAATGAATATCAATGAGAGAGAAAGGCTTGCTGAGCTTCGGGTGTATGTGTATGTATGTTTGTATGTATGTGTGTGTGTGTGTGTGTGTGTGTGTGTGTGTGTGTGTGTGAGAGAGAGAGAGAACTGATTTGCATGTATGGTCTATCGCACCAAGTGTGTATGTGAGATAGTGTTTGTGTTTGTGTGTCACCTCATTCTTATATATACTATATGGGTTCTGTGTTCTAATTTTCTACTGTGCTGCGCAGGAGCTGCTATTAAAATCTATAATTTTCTATAGGAGGACCTGGGGACATTTTTTTCTTTAATAAGGTACTCTATTTTCATTTTAAAGGTGATCATTCCGCTGCTGGGGGAGATACTATCATCTTTCCTGGTAAACGGGCTAGGATTCCACTTAAAGAAAGGATTTCCCTTCCACTCTGAAGTGTGACGTGTTAAAGTGGCTACAGCCTGTTTTAATGCTCCCTTCTGATGTGTCACAGCAAAGCATCAATGTGCTCTGAACGTCCCCCCCGGCACAAACTAAAAACAGGTTCATCAGGAATTCCTCCACAAGATTCTCTATATGAAAGGGCTGAAAGGTCAAAATAAAAGTGTTTTAACGGGTCTAAATGAGCATTTAGTCAAAAGCACCAGAGACAAAAAGACTCTGTTATTGATTTAACATCTCAGAGATTCACCACTGTTATCACGTGCCACAAAGAATTAGAAAAAAAGATCTATTTCTTTTATATTGCAATTAAACTGAAGATTTACAAGATAGAAGTCAATTGCATCGAGCACCTGAAGGTCTTTGCGTTCAAAAGGATAAAGAAAATTCAAAAAGTATTATTTAAAGAAGGCATGTGAAACACAAACAGGCCTCAGGCTAGACAAAGCAAGCCTCCTGGTACAATGCTGTCTGTAAAACATTAAAATTAAAAAAAAAAAAACAAAAAAAGAAAAGGTGCCCACACCAAATGAAAGAATAACCACGGCGTGTCATCGGCGAGCATCTGGAGGCTCCTGTTTCCCATGCCTTATCTGTATTTGAGCGATTGGCGGCGGACCACTTCAAATCGCCCTGTGAAATCGTAACAGGGGTCTCCGTCACAGAGCTGTGAGGCAGCGTGGGGTGGGGGGGCAAGCTGGAGACACTTGCTTCAGCAGGGAAAATATATTCATAGCCTACCAACTCTTAGAAATAATAAAATAAAGCAGATAAATGAGTGGCCAGCTGAAGGGACATGACAAAGAACACAAAGTGAGAAATTCCGACATCATCTTCTAACACGTTTCCTTTCACCCATCACCTGGGGAATGATGGCAAATGCACACATGAACGGAGACCCAGACAGGGGTTCTGACCCACCCAGTGTGGGGGCTGCCCTATATTCCTCTTATTGCTTGTTTCCGTCAGCTCTCATTAGGCTCTGCTTCTGTGGAGCTATCAGCCAACTAGACCGTCCAGGCCCTGAGGGCCACACCTTGCACCCTAACCCTGTTCTTCTACTCTATATTTCTTTTTCTTGTTGATGTTTGTTTGGCTTATATTGTCTTTGTTGGTTTTTCTAAAGCCTGAGCACAGCAGCGGGAGAGACTCGATTCCCAGGTGCGCAGGACTGCGCCACAGAAGCCGAGTGCAGGTGGAGGGGTTCAGACCACCACTCCTGTGTGTATCCTGCTTAGATGGACCACCAGGGGTGTACGTATACAGTGTACGTCTGCAGCCCAGCCTGCACCTTCAGCAGACCCGCTCAGCCACAGCATCCTCTCTGAAAAAGTACAGCGCTGAGGTTTATTATGCTAAAATATGCCAGTAATAAATATTAACTATATCGACTCAAATATGGAATTTTATGCAAGTATTGCACCATGCATGTTCAGGTATTATGTATTTTTAAATGGATTGTGGCTTGTGTGCCCACAACACTGGGAATATAAAAAACCAAAGTCTGACTGAGGCGCTCAGGCGTTGAGCATCCGATTTGTTCGCATGCCAGCCTGCAGGCCCCCGAGTGATGAAGCACAGAAGCACCATTTCCAAACACTTGTCCCATTTAAGCAGGAAGTCGGGTACAGATGGAGAGTCTCTGAGTGGGAACCGGATGATTCAGGGCTCCGTCCCGCCCCACTCTAATCTCTGAACAGATCTGAGTGGGAAGGGGGGGCGCATTGGGGCTCTGTGAGGGGTGCTGGTGGTTTGGGGGGGAGGGTTTGAAGCAACCGGGCCATCGAGTTACAGGAAACAGCAGTGGGATGGAGAGGGCTGAAGATGGTGAGCTGCTGCTCGTTCTACCTGACAAGTGGAAGAAGAGAATGAAACAGAACAGATCTGAACTTGAAAAGAAAGAAATCTAATCTGCGTTTAGCCAGAGCGACAAAGACGGGCCCAATGTCTCAGTGTTAATAACGTTCCATTACAGCCGCAGCCTCTGCGGACGCCTGACACCAACACAAGGCATCAAGCAATTTCAGCTCAGCCTCTTGAAGGTGGCATTCGTAAAATGTCCTTTAAAGCCGTAATTCAACTATGACCACGTCAGAGATCTCAGACAGACCAGGTGAGGTTATCCAAACACCCTTTAGCCCCGTTTAGGAGCACGGACTGAAACGATCGTGTTCTGAGTTGCGGGGTGTAAAAGTGGACAAACAGTAGTGGACATCTCCACGAGGGTTGGGTTCAAGGGTGCGGGACAGTTACACAGACAGATCTGCAGGCACGCGAGAGCCGGGCAGCGGCGCCACGATGAAGAGGAGCTGGGAGTCCATCTGTCACAGCGTGCAAAGGGACGGGCAAGATACCGGCCCACGCAGCTCCTCCACAGAAGGAGTTAAACCAAGTGTGTGCCATTTTCATATTTTTGATTTTGTTAATGGAATGCCCTGCCATCACCAAATTACCCTCACACCACGTTGCCAACAAATTGAATCTGTTAATATTCTTCGCAGAAGGGTTCTGGCCTCCAGCGGGACTCCCTAATGCATGTGCGTGTGCGCGTGCACGCATGCGTGTGTGCGCGTGTGTGTGTGCACTGGTTGGAAAGCAAGCGAAAGGGAGAGCGCACAAGCACGCATGCCCGCTCATTTGCAAGCGCTTAATTACAAGTGTGAACTAATTACAAAAATAATCGTTAAATGGGCGTTCCTCATTGTGCCGGTGGCTGAGTCGCTGCCACGCCGGGCCCGCTGCGGTAGAAGTGAGACGTCAGCGGCGTGACTGCCGAAGTCGGGAGACGTGGCGAAGATGCTAATGCTTTTTATGCAACGCTTGTTGAACCCAAACCAGAGTGCTCTTGGCAGGGGAGGTGTGCCAAATCCATTTCCTCTTGCAGAAGCGCAGGCTGGGTAATTCGGTGGGCGAGAACACAAAAGGTTGCATCTGATTTGCATGTACAGATTACACTGAAACGCCGAGCGCTGTGCCTGCAAAGCGCTCCAGCTTTGTTTAAACTCGCCAACTTTGAGCTTCCTTTTGACCCTCCTGGCCTGACTTACGGTGACTCCGCCCCCTTCTCGTCGCCGTCAGTCAAACCTCACGGTTCTTCGAGAGGTGGGCACCAGCCAATCAGAGCCCAGCGCCTGCCTCGCGCCTTAAGGATTCTGCCAAATAACTGGCAAAAGCGGGCTGCGAGCACATCGGTACGGGGACGCGAGCCGCGTCGTTCTCGAATCCACTTTAAGTCCATTAGCCAAATAGGGACCGAAGGGACCGGAAAACATAAAAACATCCAAAGATAACGTACGTGAGATGCTTTTGTACTTCGCGTTCTTTGCAGTGCATGCGCTCATCTTTTTTGCACCTTTCGGTCACCCGAGTGACGTTTGTTTGAAAACACCCATACTGTCCATAGATTGTTTTTTAACAAGTGTTTCAAAAAAAAAAAAAAATTTTAAAGGCCCATTTTGACAAGGAGGAAAAAGTTCTTAATTACATTGGCAATAATGCACTCAGTAATCCTATTAATGTAAACAGAGAGAAAACAGCCCCACGCAGAAGTTGCCTTTTAATGTCTCTGGACCCATTACAATCTCCCATGCTGGAGGAGTTAATAAGGCAAATTGCAGATTAAACACCGTTACGCTGGCACACCCAGGAGGCTCCCGCAGCCACTGGCAGCAGAAGCAACACTGCGAGGAGGGGAGGAGATAACGTGCATCACAGCCAATTAAGTGACCAGCTGTTCCCCAAAAAACAAAGACTTTGGGAAGAGTGAAAATCAGTAACCTTTAAGACTTCTCACTGGGCCCAGTGGGACACTCTTGCCTCTTTTTATGGGTTTTTTTTGTTTCTTTTTGCTTCAGCAGATGGTCCCAAAGGAGGGGCTCAATGCGGCGAAAGCCACTTCAGGTTCTACTCGGACTGTGGGCTGAGGCGACGTCGACGAACATCTCCTCCTAGGCCCAAAATCGCCCGTTCACACCCAGAACATTGTAGGATTCGCGTCTAATGGACTGGTGTACAGTAATTCCAAATCTAATTTGTCACTGAAAACAGGTCAGATACTGAACGTTTTGCCTATTTCCCCATTATTTTAATGGAAAACATAAATAAGTTATGCGCTCCCAGTCCCATCAACCCATGACTTCAGCATGATAAAACACTGTAAACACCAGTTACCTATTTAGGAAGCAATGTTCTCATTAATTTGCATGTTTATACTATGTGGTGCAGTTTTTACAGTACAGGACATTACACACGGGAGATGAGAGGGCACTTGGTGGGGTTCACAACAGGAGTTCAGTGTTATGAGATGCTGAATAAAGGGAATAAAGATGTGTGTGATGGAGGTGCGATGTCTCGGGCTACTGTCTCTGCCTGTTTATGTTGTTGTGACCAATAAAAAAAGACGCGTATCAAACTAACCCCTTTTTAGACGCAACAACCGGCATTTAAATAAATAGGTTTATTTACAAAGTGAAATGAGCAATACGTGTGGTTACACAGCGTGTTCACACAGAATGAAGCAGGTGGAAATAGCTGATAACACACCTGCATGGGCACATCTAGCTTTAAATAAGTACATAACAGTAGATAATACAGCTCATTACAATACATGTTGTATTTTTTGTTTCAGTGCACTATACGGTATTCTATGGGCTTTTTTTTAGATTTATTTAGATTTTTATTCACGTTTGATTTTTTATTATGGACAAGCTTTGGATAAAAATTTCTTAGTGCAAAAGTTTCCATTCGGATACCGATATAGGTACTAAATTTCAAGAGCTGTTATAGCAAAAATTTGGATATAGAGACCAAGAAATCACTGTACTCTCAGCAGCTCTCTTCCCTGCTCTTGCCAAACAGGTTGGACATCAGAGCTTCAGGCTTTGAGATCCTAACATTTGTTCCAGCCTTTTGTGAAAGATTCATCACAGATTCAGACCTATTTAATTAGACAAACAGCGGTTTGGTTTGAACTACTAACACAAACCAGAGTAAAGCCGGCACATTTTACGTGGAGTGCAATTGCTGCTTCTGGTCGACATTCTTACATTTATCCATATGGTGGATGCTTTTCTCCAAAGTGACCTAGAAGTCATGGTACAGTCTGTTCTGGGGACTCCAGAGCTGATCATGACAGGTGACGTGACGCTCATTTTTGAAGCTGTTAGGAGATCAGAAGAGAAGTGGGTTCAAAAATGCTTTTTGAGGCCTTATTTGAACGGTGAAAGAGATTCCACAGTTTTGAAGGAGAGAGAGAGCTCATGCCACCCTATCAGAGCCAAAACAGAAAACCTTTGATTTTGGACTTGTGAATTAGATCACCATATAGCTAGAAGTAGATGAGTTTAAGTGGTTTTTGTTGGCTTTTGCAGCAATTTTCTTCATTCCCAGGTTTGGGCAGCTGTAGGATTCCTTCTCTCTGTGGGTTTTGAACTTCTGTTGCTAAAAAGTGACCAAAATGTCTTATTTATATGCTTCCAGTTGCCAGGACAAGACTTAGTGTCCACGCCTCTCCAGTAGCCTCCTTCTCATCTGTTCAGAGAAGCAAGACAGCTGTTAGCAGCTGGAAGAGTGAATGCTCCACCATGGTACCAGGTGTGGAGAGACCAACTTCTGTGTTGCAGGTCCCAGACGCCCCCTCCCACACACACTCCCACTCCTCGGTAATCAATAATACTCAGCTTTGCTTTAACCTAACACACGTCCATATTTTGACATAAAGCTGATCAGATTTTTTCCAAGATTATTTTGTCAGTAAGTGCAGCCCTCTCACGATTCAGAAGGGGACGTGAACTGGGTCTAAATGGTGGCTAAAGACAACCTGTTAAACGACTGTAAGAAAGGCAAAGAATCAGAGAATCATCAGATCCCCCCCCCCAGGTTGAAAAGATAAGGCAGTGATCACTAAATCCCTCTGAAGTTTGTGCCATAAACGGACAGAAACCTCAAATATGTTTTAACCAAGTTCTTTTTTTAACTGCTTTCTTTTTTTAATATTAAAATCATGCTGAACCACAATCTGTAGAGATTCAGATCTCAACTAGACAAGACTTCCAACAGAGACAGTTATGCATTTTTTAATAATCACATAGCACAATTAAAGCAGGATAAGTAACAGTGATGATACTGACTAAAGCGTCTTACACCAGAAGGGAGAAACCGACGGGGGGGGCGTCGACCTCTGAACAACTCTACGGGGTGGGGTGGGGTGGGGGGTTCACCATAGCCACAAAGACTAAGGTGGTCACTTTCGGACACCACCAGCCCCCACGGCCTAGATGATATAGTGGCTTAACTGCGGATACTGCTTACTTTCATTTTGTAAAAGAGAAGCTGAACCAATTCGTCTTCCCCTGGTAAAATGGACAGCGCTTAAGATGTAATACCATAAAAGCGTACAATCGATACTTCAGAAAAGCTACTCTCATTTATTATTTTGATGGCGAAACCAAATACCAAAACTGCTTATGTGGTTCTATTAAAGAAAACAAGAAAAACTGACCCAGCAGTCCCTATCAAATTATTTTATTGATGTGTGTATTTTGTTTTGAGTGAGGCAGGGAGCGAGGAGAGAGGCAGGTAAAATGGCCCCCTTTGCTCGTGTGCATTCAGAAGGAAGGAAGTGGCATCACATCCTGACTGAGAGAGTGACAGGCCAACACACTCATGAACATAACACATAGCTACACACACAGCGTCCTTACATACACACACACACACACACACACGCACGCACGCACACTCACACTCCAGACTCTGCCCTTTACCTCCACTTACTCCGCAGTTTGTGGGAGTGTCCACTAGATGGCAACATGTATAAATGGTTCCGTAGCAGTTCCACCAATGGTGTTGAGATGTTTAGAAATTCATGCACAATTTCTTAACTATTCTCACAAAAAAAAACTTTAAAATTATGCTTAATAAGAATATCATTATGCAAATAATGTGAAAATCAAGGAGATTATTAGGACTGATGAGAAGGTAGTACATTTTTCTTTTGAGTGTTAATTTTGTGAAAACTACAACATTTCAAAACAGAATATTGCGTTTGATTTAGACGTAAAATGTGCAACGCTGCACGTTCGTGGACTTTAGGTGTTGGAGGAAAACACTTTGCTGTCTCTAATCGGATCCCTGTACACGGAAAGACGAAGGTAAGTCTCTCCTCATCATTACGACAGCAGTGCTTACTGTACCACTGACCTCAGGTTCATTCAAACAAAACAGCGAGTCATAAAAAATATCACACTTCACCTTGTTGGTGTTTGCGATACACTTATAACCCGCAGGCCCTGCAAACCGGCAGGGAACAGTGTTTCTAACACGGTGCCCTCTAATTACCCACAATGCAGTCATGGTTGTCATCAGCCCTCTTGTATTGATCCATTTGTGCGGCAAGAGCCCAGTTCTGTTTGTTGCGAAACTCGTGTGTCGACATGTCTGCCTGATACACAGTCAATTGACCATCAACAAATCTGCCACGTTCTCCGCGGAAGGAAAGCGGGCCTTATCTAAGCTGCTCTGCTAAGCACGTCTTCCCCTCCGATTTTATGCCCTTATTATTGTATAATAGCAAACCAGAATGTAAATCTTCAATCTCTATCTCCCTACATTCAAAACACATGCATGCAGCCACAAATAATTCAGCAGGTGGCACAGTGGTTAGATCTGCTGCGCTGCACTCAAAAAGACCCCGGTTCAAATTCCTACTCATGCTGTAGTACCCTTGAACATAGTACTTACAATGAATTGATTTAGCAAAAAATTAAAAGTATATTTATTATGCTGCTCGATGGGGTAGAAAATAATGTAGAGACTAGGAGACCCCTGTTTGAATCCCTTACTCCTGCTGTAGCAACCTTGACCAAAGTTCTTACCTTGAATTACTGAAAAATTCTACTCCGGTATAAATATGTAAACAGCTATAAGCAGCTTTGTGAGCAAAAATTACACCATGAGTCACTTTTGGCGAAAAGCACCAGCTAAATGAATAAATAGCAATAATACATGTATCGCCTCACTTTCCGTGCTATTCGCTTTGTCATAGCAGTGTTGCTTAAGCAAAATTATTATTTATTAGCGACACTGTGAATTGGTCTCCGAATCAAGAGTGATCAGTTACCGTTCCCACGGGTCTCACAGCATGGAGCTTTTATTCAGAATTAAGCCATCATTAAGGGCATCCCGTAATCTTCCACAGACAGATTTTTTTAAGTTTCAATTTGAAATAAAGACAAAACTTTAGTAAACAAATCAGTCATGTTTGGAAAAAAACCATATGAAGTGTTTTATTGTTTTTTATTCTTGAAATTTGGAGTAAAAAAACAAAAGGAAAAAAAAAACAAAACAGCTTCAATAATTGTACCGGCTGAGTTATGTGGTGCTGCCCGGGTTAAATTAAAAAGTGTAGAGGTGGACAGGTAAATAGTGATGACCCATGATACATCACCAATTTGTACCGTATTACCCTTAAAGTCACTGCTTCCCGGTTGCGAGTTTCTCTCCCTGTCCATTTCAGAAACAGAAAACAAAAAAGGGCCTGATGTTTGCAATACAATACAATACAATAAAGTTTTGTGATATATAAGACAACGTGTAACAAAACTTTATTACTTGTAAACTTAATACGTGTGCGTTTGTAGAGTGAGAAGACTCCCCCAGTCCATCTCTTTCCACGCTCGTATGTGCATGTGAGGAAGTGTGGAGTGAGAATCCATCTGCATCACGTACATACTCCCTGCCTGTGACCACAGTCTGTGTGTGATGTCACTACTTCTGCTCTTCCAAGCCTTGTCAGACACTGATTTTTACATTTTCAAAATAGTTAGTAGCCTTTTTCCAGTTTAACAGACTTGACTGCCCAAAAACTTCACTTCGGGTGAGAAGTACAGTACTGTGCAAAAGTCTTAGGCGTGCAACTTCAGTGTCTGTTGAGAAGTACAGGTAGATTCTTATCTACCATCAGGGAGGTTTCTCATTGGTCCCAAATTCATTCTGCAGCCTGAGAATGACCTCAAACACCCAATCTCAGTCATACACAACTATCTTGAGCAAAAAGAAGGAATCCTGCAACAGATGGTATGGTCCCCACAGAGCCCTGATCTCAACATGATCAAGTCAGTCTGAGAGGACATGCAGAGACAGTCAAAGTCTGCAGAAGAACTGTGGCCAGTTCCTCAAAATGTTTGGAAGAACCTACCAACCTCTACCTTAAACTGCATGCAAGTTTGCATAAGAGAATTGATGCTGTTTTAAAGGCAAAGGGAGGTCCCACCAAATATTGATCTGATTGAGGTTTTTTTTGTCTACTGCACTTTTTAGAAGGTTTATTGATTAATAAGTATTCATGGCATTATTTTTGGACCCATCCTCACTTTATAGCATTTTTCCCACAGGTGCCTAAGACTTTTGCATAGTACTGTATCTGTGTGCCAAATTTTGAGTCCGCAGCTTGAAAAACTGAAAAAGTTTTTTATAGAGTAAACAAACAAACCCCCAGAGACTGAACACTGGGTAGAGGACTGGAGCAGAAGGTCACACTGTGAGCAACAGGACGAGAGGGGTGCAAAGCACACAGGAAAAGGGTCTGGAAAACTATGACGTCTTATTATAAATATACATATATAATCTGCGATTCAAGCTGTGTCAGCAGGTGCCCTTATCAGAAAGACGTCCAAAAGAGGAACACGGTGAGTCACACAGCAACGGAGACCCAATAAGCGGGATTCTCCAGTTCTCCCCCCGGAATGGCAGGCCTAAATGACTCTGAAACATGTAGTCTCTTAATCCTTTTAGGATCTCTTTAATCTCATTGTTGAGTGAGGCGGCTGATCCATCAGAGGACTCTCAGCGACGGCGCTAATGAAGGGAGCCTCCATAATATCCTCTTTAAAAGCAGCGCTGCCTGGAGCAACCCGCAACTGCATGTCACTGCACACTGAGATTGCACTTTTTAAATCCCTGTTAAGATACTAATTACAATTAGAATAAATAGTAACTGCCAGATACAGGCATTAGCAAGACTGCGAGTAAACTACTTACCTGCTCCTTAGGCCTGACCACCAACCCCCAGGTAACTGCTTTTGACTCTGACAAAGTGGACCTTCACATTAATTCAATGCAGTTCTACTGAGAGGGTGGAGGCCGCAAGCGCCGCTTATACAGCATTGTTCAGGAAAAACCCGACAGGCACACCACGGACGTCCAGTAAGCTGTAGACTGTAATCTGTTGTCCCTAAGCAGATAGATAGATAGACAGATAGATAGATAGATAGATAGATAGATAGAACTTGAATAAATTGCATGGCTACAGCAGCATACAGATATAGAATTCATAGAGAGTACTGACAGAAACACCGGAAGAACACTGGAGTATATAAATATCGCATTCCCACAAGTGGCAATAAAAAAAGTGTACAAATAATAATCGATAACAAGTAGCGTAGAGAGCTCGGTACCACTCGGCCACTAAAAGGTCTGTAAACCACCTTGAAATTGTGTACTCAAACCAGACTGTTGCTGCCTGCGCTCCTGTTTGGTAAGGGTGGCATTGAGAGGGTGAGACGCATTGTGCGTATTAGTATGCTGAACACTAATAGAAATGTAGTCACATGTTATCATAGGCCTACTGTTACACTTATCACTTAGCTAAATGTCACTGCTGATGAATATGTATAGCGCACACAGTAGTGTATTAATAAGTATCCCATTAGACTGTTAGCAATAGTATTTCAAGAATAGTCATAGGTTCAGATCCCAGGGAACTTTGTATACTTGAGAAATTTCATTTCAGTTTTGATCTGGGCAGCTTAAAATGTTATTTCTGTTTATTGAATTACTTACTCTGTATTTATCTGATTAAACAACATGGTATTATTTCTGTATTAGTTCAAGGCAAGCATCTTGATAATGATACTACAGAACTTGGGGATTCAAACCCCAGACTTGGGGGCCTTGCAAGGCAGTACCTGTAAGTACTACTCTACCTGCTGCCCCAAACACCCCGAAATGTCCTTGAAAAATGACAAGTCGTGGCACTGTCAAAAAGAAAGACCCTGCAGCATTCTTACAAGAAAACTATCATCTTAAAAAGAAAGCAAAACAAAAAGGCAAAATGTAATTTCAGACAGGTTGTGCCCAGTAATGAAATATTATTTTCTTTTATAAATGAAAATGTCAGACATGCAAATGATTTTCATTGACATTGTGGTACAAAAGCCACTCTCTCGCTCTCTCTCTCTCACACACACACACACACACACGCACACACACACGAGACATGTGCCTCCAGGCGGTTCCCAGCTAATTTGTCAATCCAATACTCATAGACACAAACACATACCAGAAAGGGGAGTTTTGGAGGATTACTGGAAGAAGGACTCAGATTGATGACAGGGAGGGTTAAGAAATTATTCATGACACGCAAGGTACTGAACATGGTTTAATGATATACATTTTGTTATTATTTTTCTCTTTACCACCTTTCTACTTGTCTACGGCCAGCACATCCATCCATCTCTGCACTATCCACCTATTAGACAGCACCAAAAACACTTACGTATTAAATACAACCACTTTAAGGGTAAAATAATTTGGTGATTATATATGGCATTATTACTTTTTGTCCGGGTACCGGTTAATACTAACTGACACAGTCCTGACAATAAGAAACACTGGGGATGCATTTCATTGTGTGGTCTTGTATATCTGCTAATGGAAAACAGGGGATCGCTTCCGACACTCGGACCAGAGGAAAAAAACGCTTCTCATTTTTTACTCACCAGGAGCGATTTGGAATTATTTCCCGACCCGCATTTTGCCGCTCCAGGTATAACAAGGTTGTTGAGTAATTAAGAAAGCGCTTCCAGGTAGCGAAGCGAGAAAATCAACCATCACACAAAAGCTAACATCAAATAACCAATCCTCCCCACAGATTAAGGCAATTATTAATCGATTCCATTTGTGTTGAGTTAAATGGGGGTTCAGATGGTATTATTCTTCTGAGGAAATATTTTATATTGCCTTGAAAGAAGTCTCCAATAATCATCACCCTTTATTTGTGCCGGAATGAAAGTCAGAAATCAAGGCAGCGCATTCGCTGGCGAGCAACACATTTCTCAGCCCACAGGGAGTAGGAAGTTCTTATTTATCTTTAAAAAAAAGGAGGTAACTTTAAGGACCGTGACCACTACAAAAATCCGGTAAAAACTCCACTGGTGGATGGGCACGCTTTTGCAAACTCTGACCTGAAAGTGATCTTTGGGGAAAAGAAAGACCAGGAAAAAAAAGACAGAGAAATTGGAAACAAGGACAGCAGTGGGAGAGAAAGTGAGAGAGGGTGAGCGGGACACATGACAGATTGATAGGGAGACACGGGTAGATTTAGTGCGAAAAAAAGAGTGAGACTGAGAGAAAGATAGCAAGTCAGAGAAAGCGTGAGTGAGAGAGTGAGAGGGACACGTGACAGATGCATAGAGACACAGGTGGAAAGAGAACGTGAGAGAGTGAGACGTCACCGATACATAGAGAGATACGAGTGGGGAGAGAGAGTGCGAGAGTGATAAAGAGTGAGTGAGTGAGAGACACACATAACTGATACACAGAGAGACAGGTGGAAAGAGAGAGTGAGACAGACTGAACGAGAAACAGCACAATAGAGAGACGGAGAGAGAGGGATATGCAACAGATGCATAGAGAGACACGGGTGGAGACAGTGTGAAAAAAGAGTGAGAAAGAGCGGGCGCTAGAGAGAGAGAGAGGGACACACGGCAGATGAATAGAGAGACACGGGTGGGGAGAGAGAGTGAGACAGACTGAACGAGAGACAGCACAATAGAGAGACAGAGAGGGAGATGCAACAGATGCATAGAGAGACACAGGTGGGGGGAGAGAGTGCGAGAGTCAGAAAGAGTGAGTGAGTGAGAGACACATAACAGATAAACAGAGAGACACAGGTGGAGAGACACAGTGAGACAGGCTGAACGAGAGAGACAGCATGAGAGAGAGAGGTACACGACAGATGCATAGAGAGACACAGGTGGGGGGAGAGAGTGCGAGAGTCAGAAAGAGTGAGTGAGTGAGAGACACATAACAGATAAACAGAGAGACACAGGTGGAGAGACACAGTGAGACAGGCTGAACGAGAGAGACAGCATGAGAGAGAGAGGTACACGACAGATGCAGAGAGACACGGGGGGGAGAGTGAGTGAGAGAGAGAGGGCACTAGAGAGAGAGGGACACGTGACAGATGCATAGAGAGACACAGGTGGAGAAAGAGAGATGAGGAGAGCAGGAGAGGGAATGAGAGGCCGCAACAGGGAGGAGGAGGTCCTTCACTCCTCCTCCTTGGGCAGGCAGGCCCAAGCAGCACAAAAATGTACTTAACAGGCAAACGGCAGGTGTTGAAAGGGCCTCATCAAAGTGCCCGAAAACGTCCATATTGCGGGAGATGAGTTCTCAGCAGAGCGCCGGAGCGTCAAACGAGAGAAGAGCCGCGGTGAGCGCTTTGTGCCGACTCCTGTGTCAGAGCGCTGCAAATGCGTGCCGAGCAATTTTTCCTGACCTGATACACATATTACTTGCTCTTGAGGGTATTTCAGCTATCTGGCAGAATTCGAGCTCATTTTGCGTCCTCCCCCAGAGCGGATTAACTACACGGCACTTTCGCCTCCGTCCGCCAGGCCCGGCTCCTGTGCCGCATCGCTGCGTATTTACATGCGGAGGCCTTGTACGCGTTCCCCGTACCGCCTTACAAAAGATGTATTCAGCATCACTAATCAGAAAACAACTTGCCTCTGCTTTCCGCTAATTACATGTTTGCTTCAGTTTTTGTTTGTTTGTTTGTTTGAACTTGAAAGGTTTATTCGATTAGCACTTATCTCTAGGAGTATTATGCAAGTCGCAAAATGACAAGACAGTGGAAGTCTCTGCATAATGATCGTATTTGCGCATCTCGGGCCAATAAGGATGGTGGCAGTTAGCAGAAATAAGAAAGTTGTCCGGCAGCAGTGTTTACATCATAATTCTACTAATTGAGAAAATACTTGATCCTTTCGTACGGACTGTTAAGTCCCACTGTGAGCACTAAATACACAGCGGAATATTACACTCAATTAACTGAAACACTCATTTTACCTTTCGGAAAAAGCCACTAAATTGCCAGTAGGACGCCGTTTAAATTTAGACGGCTGAGCAAAATGTACTTTTTAAAGTCCGATTCGTGTAAATGAAGAATACTTTTATTCAATATAAAATATAGCACTGCAAACAAGTGAAATCGCAAATCCATACAAGGGTGCAGAGCTGGCCCTAGGTTGTTCCGTCTGAACGTGGGCTTAAAAAGTCAAGAAGTTTCAAGAAAAGATAACACTTCAAAAGCACTTGAAAACTTAAAAAAAAAAAAAAAAAAACAAATGGAAAGGTCCTATTAAACTTTTAGATAAAAACTCAACAAAAAAGAAAAGCCTTTGGGGTGAAAAAAGCAGCTGAATAAGGAATCGACACAAATTATCCTAGAGAACTTATGCATACATTGCAAAGATATGTAAAGAACAGAAATTTAAACGTTAACCTCAAGACTCTCTTTTTAAATAACCGATTTGCGATAGTTCTGACAATACAGCGGTTGCGTTTTGGTAACAAAGTTACACTTTTAATGAGCAGAAGTTGTACGGTACCATGGGACTGCCGGCAGACGAACGCCGGTGGGAATTTGTTTGACGCAAATACGGGGGAGATGATGGGAAATTGCCTCAGCGAAACAAAGACGTTCGCGAGGCCAGGAAACCTCCACGCCATCAACTCACAGCTGGGAGTACCGTCGATGCACTTTTTATAACTCCACACAGTCACGGAAACGCAAACATTATAGCGGCCACCGCTGTGCTCCACGGGCGTCAAGAATCCGTTATCAGTTGTGCGGAGGTGCGACCGTGTCCTCGTCTGAAACCCGAGCTTCCGTGTGGCAAAATAAGGGCGTCGGGAGGGATCTGGGCAGAATGTGTTTTATGTGTGCTGGACATAGACCACTTGTCTGCACTGACTCAAACCCATTTAGCTCCGACCCGCTTTGCTGCAGCCCTTCCAAATGGGCAGATAAAAGGTTTTACTTTAAAAGGTACGTATCGTATTTTCGGCCAACAAAAAAGGCACACGTGGATACTGCTAGTCATGTCTCTGCATCTAGGATGTCTACTTTTGCCTGGATGGCAGTAGAACACGAGTAAATTCAAGATGGCCCTAATGGAGGGTGAGCCGCTGCCTCACGGACACCACGAGCGCAAATACACCCCATCGTACATCATTTAAGCTGTTGGGCTCGCTATCGGACAAGACGCGCCACGTGATATGGCTACCGTGGTAAATGTTTCATGCTGCACCGGCAGCTGGGAAACCTAAAAGAGCTCTGATGATCAGCAACAAAAACAAAAGCAACAACAACGCAGGACTTTGTGGTACAAATATAACTGTATAAATAAATGTTCCTCTGAGGCCTCCTCAGTCCCGAAGTGATTCAGATGAAAACGATCAGATAATTCTTTGTAACCGAAGCTAGCGGCACACAGATCAGCTCTAGTGTCACAGCGTAAATAACCACCAAAGGAGATGGGGTGCTCGGGGGGGGGGGGGGGGTAAATCCCCAAGGTGAAGGTCAAAACAACACAGTTTGAAT
>UFQX01000020.1:175131-229159 GCA_900497675.1 Arapaima gigas
GGGGGGGGGGGGGGTGTAAATTCCCACAGTGAAGGTCAACACAACACAGTTTGCATTCCCTGGTTATTCATCCTCTATCGGGACAAGAGGGTAAAGCAGTCGTGCATCACCGCCCCCGACCCAACAACCCCACGGTTTTTCCACATAACGTACAAGGTCAGTTTCAACACTTCAGCGCAAAAATAGCCAGTCTGGATGCAAAACTGAATGACTGAATCTTGGAAGGATGTAGATAGAAGTGCTATTCTCACGATGAATAGTAAGTATCAAATAATTAGATCATACTAAGTACAAATTCATTGCCATATTTCGCAAGAGGCCGGGCGTAGCAATCTTTTGTTGAGTATGTTATTCTTTTTTATTAGCAGACAGTGTCTAAACATAGCACAAATGAGTAGGCGTCCAGTAATTTATACAGCTGGATATTGAAACTGTTTACAATAAATACGTTAAGCGTACGATCGCAGTCACTGCCGTGGGTTCCGGAGTGTGCTATGCTTTAGTGTATTACTGTAGTCAGTGCTGTAAATGCTGCTCTCTAAACTATTCGGGTGATTTGTTAACCAATGGATCACATGCGGCATTTTGCAAGTACAAACATAATTCATAATCGTAATGACATAAGATTAACGCACAGCCTGCAGCTAGTTTCGAGGTAAAGCTGGAGCTGTTCGACACCACACTTCCTTCATCGTTGCTGCAGCAGCTTAAGGTTATCAGGTCCATTCCGGGGAGGATCCCGTTTTTTTTCCCCCTGTATCGTAACTACCTCTTCAGTGTGTTCAAATCCGTTGTTGTCCCTTTATAGACTGAGAGCATCATCCCTGTTTACGACATCCTTCAAAAGTTGTGGCATTCAAACACGTTTGACTTCCGGGTCCCTGAAGGGCAGACGCCGGATCATTACAAACGTCCTTAAACCTCTCCTTCGACAGCACTCCGTTACAAAAAGACCACGTTACCATGGTGATGTGAAGCTTTGCCTCATATCATCTGCATCAGTGCCGGTGGGGGGGCAGTCAATTACCACTTTAAGAATCCGCGATGCCAGAAGCCACATAGCCTTGTAAATTGCTTTGTGTTTCAAAAACTAGGGGAAAAAAGAGAAACATCTCAGATGTCTATTACAAGATGTTTGAACTAAATAATAGAATAAATGCCTCTGAGGCAGTGGATGCAGAAACTGATGATGTGAGAATACAGTATGAGCCGCCTCCTCTAAAGCAGCCGTCCTGTGCTCTCCCAGCAGCCCATCAATCTTTATTTATAACCCTGGAATTACAGCTGTTGTTCTTGCAGAATGCTGCTCTGTGGTATTTAATTTCCAGCGCCTCCATCGGCATTAAAGACTTTCACCTGTTCCTACGCAGCTAGTTAGCTGCTCCAAGTCTGGAGGAACAACGGGGCGGAGGGGAAGGAGAAGGAGCAGAGCCGGAAGACGAAAGCGAGCAATGGAGATGGATCGGCATCATTACTGCATCAGAAGCACAGAGCAGCACTTCAGAGCCAGGGAAATGTGGGTGTGTCTTCCCAAAATTGTTTCATCACAAGCCGCTGGGGGGCCGTATGAAAATTTTTAGGCCTCCATTGCACATCGCCTGGATACCTCACACCCTAAGCTTCCTGTATAGGTTCTAGAG
Source organism: Arapaima gigas (assembly GCA_900497675.1). Taxonomy (NCBI): domain Eukaryota; kingdom Metazoa; phylum Chordata; class Actinopteri; order Osteoglossiformes; family Osteoglossidae; genus Arapaima; species Arapaima gigas. The sequence continues at coordinate 176,772 of UFQX01000020.1, forward strand.
GACCATGACCCAGCACTGGACAAAGAGCTGTTGAAAACAGATGTACTGATGGATGATGATGATCATCATCATACAGTATATTATAATAATAATAATAATAATAATAATAATACACTACACAGAAAGCGCACACAGGACATGTCCATGCCATCATATCGCTGATGTGAAAAAGGTTGAAGCAGGTTGCATGCGGTTTGGTCATAGAGCTGGATATCTTTTTCTTTCCTCGGTTTATCCTCAGATCCATTAGGATGACCGTAGAGTGCTCCGCTATCGTCTCTCTGTGGAAGTGGGCGTGAAAAAGACCTTCCATTACTGCATATAACAACATACATAAGCAAGGGACTGAGACACTTCTGAGAAGCCCCCCTCCTTGCGCACATCGATCATTAGGCGCCGTCCCAAAGAGTGGTCTGAAAATGCGAGCGAGGCACTGCCATTATTTACAGCACGTCTACTGCCGTGCTACGTTCCACCTCTCGTCCCCGACTGCTGCCGACCCCAATCTGGAGCCTTAAACCTTGACGCGGCATTTTACCCGACGACAAAACAGAAGGTTTAAAAGCATTTGGCTGGAGACTAACTGTAAATACACAGCTGTGAAAATGACAAAACCCAACTCCAGACATCTGCGAAGAAGGGGTGGGAGCAGCAATCCATCATCTGGGAAGGTAGCCGAAGGGTACAGTGAATAACTCTCAGCCGAATTCCCCTCCATTTCTCACTTCGTGTACCTCACGTGTTCATCCCCTCCTCTGATTTTTGAACAATATTATTACTATCACTATCTGACATGCAGCTCCACACTGGAGGAGCGAGATAAGGAGATGCACGGAGACCATCTGAAATTGAATTCTGCTGAAATCTGGCAGTGATGAAGTGGTTTTTATACCTCATTCAATTGTCTATTGCACATCCTTGTCCTGGCTTATTAAAGCCAGTTTGTTTATTCCACTAAGCCTCGTCATTTCAATTTGAGGTAACACAATTGGAGAACCAAATTCACTGCTGGCCCTTTATCTACACACTGAGCTGAGGGGTGAGCGTGATATTTGAGTTTGCTGTAATGAAGCTCGTGTTTCTTGCAAGTTTAGTACCTCGAGGAGAGCAAACGCTCAACCTTCGATGTCTAATGCGATCTGTGTCCCTCTCGCCGGCTCTTAATAACTGATAAAGTGCGGCAAACTGGTCTGGTAGTGACGTAGCATTTTGTCGCGATAAAACCCGAAAAGGTGCTCTGGCTGGGGACGCTGGTGCTGTGGGAGGTGCGAAAGAGCCAGGTGTTGGATGTGACGAAGGTGCAACCTGTCAGGAGGGAAGGTGCCGAGCGGCAGCTGTTCTTTTGAGATTTCTTTCCCCCGTCTCCCAAGGGGAGGGGGCTGTTGCCATGGTGGAGGTGGGCTATCAGCATCAAACCACAGCAGGTGTGCCAAACTCCAACAGGTCGCCGTGCATTAACACCCAGCTTGAATTGAATGCTCCGAAAAAGGCACGCAGCACTGAATCTCTACGTAGACTCCGGGGCAGTTGTCCAGCTGGCCATGCTGGTCATCTGCTCCTCCAACTCAGAGGGTCCCGGCGTTGGTGAGAGCCGTTAACAGACTGTTCCAGCGTCTGGAACTTGTTCAGGAATCTGAATTCCTTGGCTTTGAAACTAGACTTCCTTGAAGCCCAAAGCACCATTACACTGTAGACTGCAATGTGACACAAACAAGATACACATTTCTATTTCATCTACAGTGGGTTCTATCATGAACCCTTCTCCTGACTCGGTGGAGGCCACGACAGAGGCCAGGATGAGGAGGAAGCTACAATCCCCCTTGGACAGCAGCCCCCCCGTGAAGCATTTACCATAAGCTCCTTTAGCCTCCAGGTTGTTCAGGTCCTTTCTATCAACACCTTTTTACCTCCAAAATGCCACACGAGGACTTGTTAGCTGATAGCTCTTTTGACCTCAGAGATCTAACACTCGCTTGTTTATGTTACTGCATCTTGTACTATAATTGTCTTGTCATTTATAATTTATTGGTCTTTTATTCATATGTTGAAACCTGTACCTTTTTCTTACGTGCCTGGTGTTAAGCTGCTGTGTGTGTGTGCACATCCCCACAGGGATTAATAAAACTGTATCCTATCCAATCTTACAATCTTACAGTTTGTGGTACAAACATACTAGCAGGACCCATTGTAACATGCAGTAGTTAAAAAAAAAAAAAGTGACGTACCAGTTACAGGGGCTTCTGTAAATGGAGTTTTTATTCATAAATGCAGAAACATACAGTTCTCTTCAATCTGTCTAATTTGTACAAACAAAGGTTTTCTCCGAATTTCACCAGTACCAAAACATAAACAAGCACAATAGTAATTTATCTATCTCAAAGCATAGCTGGGAGGTGGCACGTTCAGGCTGGAGTCACAATAAATTTGCTCCGAAAACCTATTTTTGGCTCGGCGGCGTGGAAGAGCCACGGTGACTTTGCAAGTTACCCGCGATGCATTTCATCTGATAATGAAAAACAAAACTTTTAATCAACAGATCACGCCATCGGTTTATGACAATTGTAACAAACAGACAATTCTGTGCTCTGAGAACACGCATCGCACGAGCAGATTTATTGCTTGCGTTTACATAATCCTTGGCGCAGGGCCCACATACAAGGGCCGGAGCCAACGACGGAACGTATGCCGCATCTGAAGCCTCAGACAGACAAACTGTTCGTTTGCACCTGTCGATACCGTCTTATAAACAACAGCCGACGAGCAGACAAACCGGTATTTTATCTTCGGGTGAAGAAACGCTGGATTTCATTCATTTGGTGCAGATGCGGCCCGCGTTCTCCATTAACTACTCTCTATTCTGAGGAGCGGGAGGAGAAGCCTGTTAAGTGCATCGATTAGAGCGCTCAAGATCACGCACAATAGCAACGCCACATATAGTGTGCGCTATCTCGTAACGCCAAGTTGTTGCTGTGCGTGGGAGTGGAGGAGAGGCAAGCGGGGGTCACCATTTGAAACACGTAATTATCCTGAATAGCGAAATGATTATCATTATGCTGTGATGTGCGTTCGACAGGAGCACGTTTTCTAAATATTATCTCATTCCGTAATTGCGGCTTTGGCATTTCCTTTTAATAGTACGTGCGTGATAACGTCTCAGCCCTTGATGTGGGCCCAGCGGACTGTTTTTCGCCAGAGCGGTGCATGCCGGGAGCAAAAGTGCAGACACAAGGATCGTATTTTCAATGCACATTTAACACCGAGGCCACTGCAGCGCCGATACGTGTGTTTAATCGCGGTCCTGTGCAAATAGGTCACATCATTATCATCTTCATAATACAGATACAGTAAATTGAATAAGTGCCGAAGAATAACTTAACTACGTAGAGTTCAAATGCAGTCACCCTTTAAAAGACTTACACCTTCACAAGTGAGATCTTCCCTGCACTGGTATGTACAATGCATAATGAACACATAATAAAACACAGGCGGCGCTTATTATTATCTATTGTGTGTCAACGCCGTTTTTGTTCTTTTGCCTAAAGGTACAAGATCAGAATAACAAATGCGGTTTATGCTTCTTTTCACTGCGCAAATTCTTTCTAAACACTGCAAAATACTATTTAACATTGAACATATAGATTTCCTCATCCGGAGTAACTGAGATTACAACATTACACAAAGTGGGCAGTAGATGGAGTAGCTGTTAAAACAATGGCCTGGAAACATGTCCCAGGTTCCAGTCCTTGGTCCCGCTGTTGTTATCGTTGGTACTAACCCTGAATGCCTCACGTAAAAAAGCACCCAGCTGTGAAAATGGGTAACTACTGTAAAATGCTGCCGTAATGCAACAAGTGGGGTTAAAAAAATTCAATCGCGTAAAATGTGAGGTCACCGAAAAACGACATTGTTACTGTGTGAAACAAAAAAAAAAGGATGTTCTAGTTTATTTCCATTTATTAGATGTGTACGAAATAAACCAGTCACAAAAACCACACATGACAAATATAATAAAACCATAAGAAGCTGCTTCCGCGGCAATTGAATGAACGAGAGAGTCTGGACTGTAGGAACACCAGCCCTGCTCTCTGTAGTTGTTTAAACACTGACGTTCGTGGCGCACAACTGCGTCTCTAGTCCAAAGCTCCCAAACACAGCGAACGTAGACCGGGTCAATAATCCCTCTCTAACGCCGCACACAAACATGCCACAGCAGTGCATTACGGGCAGCAACAACTACCCATGATAAAATGCTAACAAAACCGATAGAAACTTTTGCCAAAATGTATGTCTGCAGGTAACAGGAGGACAGAAGCCAGTTGTTATATCAGAATGTGTCACATTGTGGGGCAGTTTTTGTGGGGATTTGCTGGACTGTAGTTGCAAGTAGCTTAATATGCAGACATAACACTGTAAGTTTGCCTGGACAAAGGCATCTGCTAAAGGAATAAATGGGACTTTTTATACGGAGGTACATTTATTGAATCAAAGGGAATTGCCTCCTCAACTTCTCCTGTACTGCAGAAGTTCGATTTCTGGGAGTCCACCAATGCATGCAATGAGTCATTTAGTTCAGCAAATACACAATTTATGACTTTCAGCAGAAATCTGAAACATGCCAGCCAAAAACAAAAACAGTTTTACGGCATTTAAAGCAGAAACATGTTTGTGACCGTGTATACGTTCACAACTCATGGTTGCCCGTGGTTTACACCCTGCCCTATATATCACGACACCGCAGCACTGAAAACCTGCATCCTCCTGAGCCTCTGGCCAGCCTGTCTGAGAGGAGGGTGGTGCACTGCTCCTCAGCCTGGCAGGAGCCCACCGTGGAGCGAGGGATGGAAAGCGGTCCGTCTCGACTCCTCACGGCATCAGGAAGCGATTTCCATGATTAACACGACGCCGGGCATCTGCAGTTTCTCCCTGCCTAACAGCTCCTTTCTTCCCCCGTTTCACGTAGATTTCAAAAGGCCGCTCAGAAGTGTGGCAGCTTGATGATGGTGCTAAGGCAAATATTTAACAGAAGAGCTGTGAGAAACACAAAGCCATTATAATTACACAAAGGCAGGGAGAAAATATTGTTTGATAAAATTTGGATGGCTGGGAAAGGAAAAAAAGGCAGAATTTTAATGTGACAGGCTATGAAGCAGGGAGGCCTTGACAGTGTTTTGCAATGTAAATAAGGCTGGTGCAGCGCTTCGCCAGAGTTGCGCCCTGACTCGGCCGAGGGCAACTGCTGATTTCCACCGTCGACGGGGGAGGCCATCATCGCACCCATGTCTGGAATCCAGGGCTTGTTGGGTTGAAATAAAATGAGTTGCCAGTGGATTAGACCACCATTATTTCAGCCTTGCAAAAAGTGGGTGGGCATGGCTTGCTGATGAGCTAAAAGTAGCCCTCCTTAAAACCAGCCAGAGAGAAATTTGCATTGGTTAAGGAGGAAGGGCGCTGAAGCCTGAGAAGGTCTGATTTCATCAAAAATGAGCTATTGTCATTTGATCAGAGGACGTGTTGAAAGGATGGTCCAAGACATTTCGCATGTGCCACCCTGGACTCCTGGGTCTCACCTGGCATTCTTACCCACAGCCTGCCCAGCGTTCTGCACTTTGTATCGATCCCTGAGCTCAACAGTAGCAGGCTCGTGAAGACCAGCAGGCAACGCGGCTGCATAAACAAAGCCAGTGTGCACGTTGCGTGGCGCCAACCGCCTAGAGTAGCAATATTGCTGTGTTTGTTTGTTTGTTTGTTTTCAGTCCCTCTTCAAGAGGCCATGCCAAATCTTGTTAAAACTCCTGGAAGTTGCCCACAGAGCGCCTAACTGTTGCTTCACCGAAGTGGAAGATGGTTTGTTTGGCACTCCCCTGTGGCTGTGTAATTGAGGCCAAGAGTGTAGATTTCGGAAACAATAAAGCCAGTCCGTAGCCTTCAGCCAAGCCCATTTCCTTGGAATCAGTCTCCCCTGACTCAAGTAAAAATCTGTTTATTACTTTCAGAGCGTGTAGCCAAGGGGGTGAATGAAAAAAGGGAATCGTGGGACAATATGAAACATTATAGACGCAATGCCAGCCAATAATGTCAATGATATACGAAATCTGCAAAAATATCACGGCCATTAGGAGGGTCCTGTTTAAGAGCTTCCTGGGCCTGAGTGCTTTGTGTACTGCAGCCGTGACACAGCCAAAACTATGTACAGTATATTACACTTAATCCATTACCACCACTTGCGCATCCCAGCAAACTTTTGCTGCATTAACTAAAACTCTAATGTTGACTCGACCGATTCTAAAATAAGCAATAATGCTTATTTTCATGTTACAAGGATGTTTTATAACTTCTTATTTCTCACAGGCTAACCTGAAAACCTTAAGGAATTCAATAAAAATATGTTTGAAAAGTAACTAATAGCAGTGCTAGTTTAGATTTTCTTAGCCTACATCGAGGCAAACAGTTTAAAGCAAAGAGGAAATCGCTGAACCAGCAGTGATTTTCCCCTCTTCCTTGCCTGCGTAAACTGTAGGTAAAACAGAAAAGTGGCAAGAACACTGACTGCTGCCTGGAGGGAAGGGCCTGCTTGAGCAAATCTCTTAACCCACATTGCTCCAGTAACCTGCATTCCCTCTTCTGTAAAGAAGAACTCATGTTGAAAAAACACATACGCTCAATAGCAAAATTTAAATTTGGGACACGTCGCGATAATGCAGATTAGGGTTAGGGTTATTTAAAGTTTGACTGAGCATCACTTTTGTGGTTTGGCTGCGGTACCATTTCTGCTCGACCACAAGTTATAACCGCACCTTTAGAAAACCCTCTAGACGCCCACCCTCTTGCCTTCAATACAAAATTAATTGTACATGTCATTTATTGAACACTTCTTCACCGTGTACTGAACACGCAATCTCCGAGTCAGGTTCCTGACCCGCCACACCCCCTTGCTCCTCCCAGGGTGGTCTTTTCTGTGTACTGCCTCCCAGAGATGTAGCACCTTGACCCTCACGGTCATCTTGTGACCTGCCCACAGCTGAATCTTAACAATGATTTTTCAAAATGCAGAACAGACCTGCAGCATCAAAACCCAGTGCCATAGTTCAACATACTCTTCTGCCCTAACAATATTAAAACAGACATATAGTCAATAAAAAATGAAAAAAAAATCAAAATTGATTTCTTCAACTGTGATTGACTGGTGTCTTATCTGGGGGTTGTTTCATAGCCTGATGCCCTAAAATTCTTTGATAGGCTCTGCACCCACTGCAACCCTGACCAAGAATAAGCTTGTTAATAATAATGGATGGCTGGATGGATGGATGATTTTTTTCGTTCTCTTTTTTGGAAGATTTGTGTTGTTCTGTTTAAAGTCATATTAAAATTCAGCACCATGACTATTACTACAATGGAAAGAAAAGAGGAAAATAGATTTTGTCCTAGGAAGGGTTAGTAAATGCAAAATATGTCCCAAATCTTGTAGTTTTAGTACTTTGTAATCTATGTGTCAATCATCCTGTCAAACTTGGCATTTGTATCCTTGGGCTGCTAGAAATTTTTTTTTTAAATAATAAATAATAACAATAATAATAATAATACTTTGTTTAATTAGGATTAAAGCATGTTTTACAATACAATCTAAACCTCCCTCAGCATTTAACTCTAATTTCAACATAAATATCCGTTATATGCCACCTGACAAATACAAAAAATGCACAGTAATGCTTTTTTTAATTGGGAAACTTTACGTCATTAAAGAGACTGAATACTGCTCTTAGACGTATTTATTATGCCATATATCCCATTTAATTTTTAGATAATGTGCATTAGGACCATAATTCAAGTGAGAAGGCTATTCCTGCCATACATTTGTCTTTGCAGCTATCACTTTTCCCTGTTTTCCACTGGTCATAAAACAAGCTTGATCTGACTTATGAACCGCTTGACCCCTTTGTAAAACAGTGTTGAGGGGAAAAATGTTCTAACCGGAAAAAACTGCAGCTTTTACCATGTGTGGCTAAATTAACGATAAGTTCTATAGACAGCACAGATTTATTAATATGTTTTTTTTTTCCAATTTGAATTCATTTTTATTTAACTCTCAGTATATAAGCTGATATTTCTGAGAAAATGACCCTTCCACATCTATACTATTACCGATCACCCACCGTGGTAAATACCTACTGTAATCTGCGGTCCAAGCACTATATAAGTGTAAACACTATAATACACTATATAAGTACTGTAAACACTACATAAAGCAAGTTGAATGAAAACAGTGCCACAGTGCTACAGTATTTATTCGGCTATATTTTGCTGATGCCTGTTGGCTGGCCGAGTTAATGCAGGTTAAACCTGCTCTGCTGCATAGAGGAAGTGAGTGAAGAAAACGAAGTTAAAAAAGACAAATGTCTGTGTCTTCAGAAATTCATTACTCCGTTGTTTGTAACACAAAGAGCCAGTGTATCTAGCAGTCTTTTCACAGCAGAACAAGGCACAGTACCCTGACTTAGTTCTGTTGCCTTTGCGGCCTTTGTTCTTTTTTACCTTTCTCCTCACCTCATTATAAGCAGCATGTTTGTTGATTCATTACTCCAGTATCCAGACCTACAAAAAAAAGCAAAAAGCCTTGTTTGCAGCCCACACAGGACCCAGAAAGACGGGCAACCTGTGTTCATGCCAAGAGCCTAAAGTAGATTTATTACGTCGTCAGACCCTGGTGCTTTCGGTCAGCAATGTTTTACTGCTTCCGAGGGAAGAAACACAGCTGCAGTTAGAAAGTCAACAAAAAAAAAACTGTCAAGAAGCAAGACTTTCTGTGGGGAAAAATGGAAGCTGTCAAAGTCAGAGACTTATTACTTCAAAACACGAGGAGAAAACAGGATCCCTCAAGACAGCAAACAAGTGTGTCTGCGATGACTAAAGGTTATCAGAGCAGACTTTTGAAGCACATGCAGCGAGATATTGCCGGTCTTGTGTGTTATGCTTTATAATCCTCACCTTGCCATTCAGATGTTTTGAAAGTCCTTGTCTCTAAAAGTCATTGTTTTACTTTGTTAGATAAATAGTTCTTAAAAACCACTCTTGTAAATCAATTAACTTATTTTTTTTTTCCATCTTGTGTGCTTCACAACAGCAATTTGGATTATAATAGCCATTTAATAATAAGTCTCATTATTTAATCACTTGCAATAAATTGTGCAAAAACTAGTTCAGATAAATAAGTAATTTTCCTACTCATTTCTTAAAAGTTAGTAAATTGCAGCATGTTAGTCGCAAACGGCGAAAAGTGAAGAACATTTTATCCTTTTGGATTTTCACTTTCCAGCACTGATTATAGCCAATAAAAACAGGTAGTAGTAGAATTGAGAACATGTTTGAGTTCCATTCACTTTTCCCACAGCATAAAAATCCATTATTACTTTGTGAACAAAATGACCAATTTTGCAGTAATAAATGAATTTTTTCATACTATTGTCACCAGAGTGTAAAAATATTCTGGGTCTCCCTGCTTTCAGGCACATACTGTACATAGAAACCAAAAGATCAAGAGGCATATGGATTAAAATATTTTTGTTGGAAATATGTCATGCGGCTGTTTCGTGAACAAGTCTTAATAATAACCTGCACTAAAGAAACAACATTTCGCAAAGCCTCAACCCTTCTGTATTTATGCAGAACTAATGAGCAGGAAGATTTAAACGCACGGCAGTTTCTTATTAGGTGCTAATAGATCATTAATAGATTCCCGATTAGCTGCTCATTGGCCTTTAATTGGAGCACTATATGTGGCTGTCAAAAAAGTTACCAAAGAGCCACAGTCATTTTTTCTTGCCTCCTGCCATGACAGAGTCGGTGTAAAAAGCTTTCTAAAGAGGACGAAAAAACTAAGTGTCAATACAAACATGAACCCTTCACCAAACCTAAAAGTGAGACTGGTTTGGGAATACGGGGGGGGGGGGTGACCTTTAAGATGCACTAACTACCCAGGGTCTGGCAAGCAGCCGGTCAGATTCGATACATTTCAACTAGGAGCGACGTCGTCCGGTTGCCATGGGTGACCTTTTTAAAACCAGCACGGTGTCACCACGCGACAGATTAATCTCACTAAAACCTCGTATCGAGGCGTCTCTGAGATTACCCAGTGTGCCGCAGCCTGACCTTTTCCACGAGCATCCGCATCTCCTGCCCTCAGCTCACCGCCGTCTGTCCACTTATCGCCTTGTTTGGCCTGCAAGACACGTGCGGTAATTGAAATGCGCAGTTATGACAACACGGACAAGACCAACAAATGATTCTATTAATCCGTATTATGCTGCTGCTGGCGCTATTGTTAGTATCGCCGATGGTCAGACATACCGAGGTCCGTCCTCCCCCCTCCCCAATAAGCCAAAATCCGAGGGGCCGAATGTTCGCTCAGGCGATAGATTTCATTGATGGTCTGAACACCCACCAGGCGAAGCACTTAACCTGACATGCTGTCAAACCGCCCCCCCCCCCCCCCCCCCCCCCCCCCCCCCCCCCCACTTTTTNAGGCGAAGCACTTAACCTGACATGCTGTCAAACCGCCCCCCCCCCCCACCCGCCTTCCCACCCGCCATGCTAATGGACAGTTCTTTGTTTAAAAACCCAAGCTGTATTGGTAAGGGGACAAAAAGGATGTTTCATTCAGCATGAAATTTGCTTTTAACCACCAGGCACAAATATGGACCAACTACATTCTTTCAGAGCCGTACAAGGAAGAAACGAGAAATGTTGTGTAAGGATAATTATTTTGACATTTGTTGGGAGAAAAAAGCTTAAAAAAATTGCAGTCTAAATCACAATTTAAAAAAAAAACAAAAAAAAAACTACTCACCAAAAATCCAGAGCAGGTTTACTTCAACACCGTTTACCATTTATGCTACTTGATTTTCTTCTTTTCTTGTGGGACCTGACCAACACACTCCTACAGTGCAAATTCCAAACACAATCGATTCTGCATTTTCACGACTACATGGTGAGGACGGTGAACAGATAAGTCTAGAAAACTGAAACTGTAATTTAACCACAATATTTTATTTTTTACCACGATGCTGTATAGTAACTGCATTACGTGCTCAAGTAACACTTTTATAACCTAATGTAACATGTAACGTGCCTAATAAAATGAAATAGTCAGTACTGTAATTGAAACATACATACATATATACATACATGTGGATTATATGCAAAGAGCAGTGAATAAGACACCTATAGGGCTTCAGCAGAAAGCCAGTTCAGGGGGCTGCAAAGCTTTTATGACGTTAACAGAGACATACGCATGTTTTTTTTAGATGCAATACCAAACATATTTACAACATTATTTTATGCATTACTGAGGTTATTGTACCCAATAAAGCTAAACAGTTAAAATAAATGTCTAAAATGCTTATATAATGTGCTATTATGCTTAAAATGAGCTTTTTTAATATTTAGAAATGTTCTGCTTTCTGTAATATTTTAATATTCTAAATAAAATATTTTATTTTATCTGAAATCTGTAAAATTAAGGTCGGGAAAATCAAGGATAGGCTGTTGTGTTTTTTTTTTTGTTTTTTTTCTGTATAATGGAAGTCTGTCTTACGGACCGATGGTTGGAATATTTGGCTCCAGCTGTCAAATGTCTGTAAGGCTCAGAGAGAGATCATGGGAGTTTTGCCATGGTATTTTCAACTGTCCAACGTGGAAGAGGCAGCATCATGGTGTGGGTTACACAGTTGCTGATCTTTAGAAAAATTCACAGCAATCTCAACCAGCACAGCTATCATAGCACACTTCAGATATATGCCATCCCATCAAGGCTAAGATTAGTTGTGCAGCCCAGCATTCTTCCACAAGATACCAATCCAACACACCTCAGAATTGTCCAAGAACTACATGTAGGAGGGAGGAGGAAAGTGATGGACAACGCAAACTAATGACCTGGACCTATCATGTTGTCGATTACAGATAAAATCTTTTACCCAGCAAATGTTATCAAAATTTTGACTGGGACTGTATTTGTGATTATATTATATGTATTATATAGTGCTTATATCATCCACCTCTGTGTGGCTTTTTGCCTTCACACATTGTCTCTCCCTGTTTGGCTGACTAAGGAGAACATCCCACTGGAGTGAAAGTATGGAGGGGTCTGAACTCGGAGCTGACGCAGAGCTTTATTTCACTGCAGTTCAGCACTGCACCATGTCTCACCTTCCCTGCCTCAACCCTGCTTGCCATATTCATAGGTCCGGGGAGCATCGCAAATCACAAGCAATGCCAGTTTCATACAACTCTGCAACAAACTTTTATTACTTCACTGAAACCACACACACACACACACACACACACACAATATTATATATATATATAGGCCAGAAGTTCCAGCTTTGTGCAAAAAGAAAGGCTAGAACCAAGCCGTCAGGTATTAAACACGAGGGGGGGAAAAAAGACTCATAGGGAAAAAATAAGGGTGAAACACTTTAAAAACTTTGAAAAAGTCATCTTTGAAATGCGAGCAGAGGATGGTAAAAATCCCAGGANGTGCAAAAAGAAAGGCTAGAACCAAGCCGTCAGGTATTAAACACGAGGGGGGGAAAAAAGACTCATAAGGAAAAAATATAAGGGTGAAACACTTTAAAAACTTTGAAAAAGTCATCTTTGAAATGCGAGCAGAGGATGGTAAAAATCCCAGGAGAAGAACAGGAACTGAGGGAAGATGCGCAGCCTTCAAAGGAACAACTGGGTGAGCCTATTCCACATTCAATCTGAGCTTTGAGGGAAGAAAAAGAAATGTCACCCAAACATGATGCAGAACTCGCTCTGGGGTGCTGCTGAGCTGGTATTTGGAGAACAGCTACCTGGATCACTGATAGCCCATGCTTCTTAAAAGTTTACATATAAATAAAAGACTGTTGGAAATAAGACATTCTCTAAATTGACGGCCCTGTGTGAAGGCTAGACTCAGCATCTTACTTTAAAATTCTTATACTTATGCAACTACACCCTAATCAGGGGGCTCAAGGCAAATCTTGGGTTTAAATGAAACATGAGCGTTGCAGTCAGCAAACATGGGAGGAGTCAGCATGTACGTGCTGAATCAGTGAAGCACGTCAGGCCTCCTCACTGCAGCACCTCACTGGAGGAGTCTTACATGTCCCAAAATGAGGTCATCGAAGAGCTGATGGCACCAAGATGCTGTGAAAAGAGGGAAGTTTCATTTAAACAGGATTTGGATGCTTCTCCACATGAAATCAGCTTTGCAATTAAGGTACAGCAATTTCACGCCATCCAAACTTGCTATAACAAAATTTTAAAACCTACAGATGAATACCACACTGAACTGTACAGTGTACTGTAACAAAATACGAAGCATATTATAATAAATTCCGCTGTGTACTGTCATGACTTTATCTGCAGCTGGAGGTTCACGTGCACAGGTGTTATCAGCTATTTCTGCTTCTTTAGTTTTGTCTGAATATGCAACGTCACCACATTTATTGCACTTATTTTTTAATAAACTTATTTAAATGCTGGTTGTTGTGCCAAAAAAAAGAAGAGGTGGTGTCAGGTTACTTTGGAACACATCCTTATTCCTTTTGTTCAACACTGAACTTCCACTGTGAACCCCACCAAGCGCCCTCTCATCTCCTCATGTGTTACGCAGTGACACTGTGTGAGGGGAGGGGGCTAACGTGACATGTCCTGTACTGAACAAAGTGCACCGTGTGGTATAAACATACACATGAATGACAACATTAAGAGTTTTCTAACTGGGTAACTGATGTTTAGAGTGTTTATCATGCTGTAGTAACGGGGTGACAGGCTGATAAAGGTGTTTACTGAGAGAGCGTTATTTATTTTTCCTAGTTTAAAATAAAGGGGAAATTTTGTGTCCGATGCGTTTTCAGGGACGAATTAGACTCAGATACCAAGGGAGAAAGCCTTGTCATTTGCTCTTACATAATATCATGCTGAAAAAAAATGGACTAATCTTTAAATAAAGTAAATCTGAAACGGGGTGTTTTTGTTAGCATGTCAGCCATTACTGTCCTGTCTGCCAGAAAATACACATTCAACATATGACACACAAAATCAAAAGCCCTCGTATCCAGAAATGATATTCCGCAATACTGCTTAGTTTTGCATCCAAAATGCCAGAAGCATTAAAATTTCTACAAAATTTTGGCCCATCCAACCAAAAAACACTGCACAATAACAAATGGATGAGTTAAAGTAATTTTCACTATAAATAAATGTTTATTAGAGGAGGGGCTGCAAGGAGGAAAACCTACATTTTAAAATATGCAAAGTTTTCTTTGGATGAAATCAAAGCAATACTTAGTGATGGTTAGAGTTACGACCTCTGGGATCAGACGTTACCGGTCTGAATCGTACCTCCTGCTGTAATAACCTTGAGCAAGTTATTGTTAGGCGCTGCTGAGTTAGTTTTAGCTTGCCAAACCTGTGGATAGTTTTCTGATATAACCAGTCTTTGGTTAGGGGGACTTTCTGTCTTGCTGAGCACGATATCACTAATGAACCTTTTCTCCACATAATGTGACCATTGAAAGAATTTCAGAGTTGTGTCATTTGGGCTTCCAAAGCAAGCCTGGGTCTGATGTCAACCAACAGCAATTTATTTGTTGTTGGTACACGGAGTAGTTTCCTCCAGCACCCTGATTCAAAGGCATCTCTTTTTTTCTGATTGTCCAAATTTCACATCTGTACTAGAACACCAACACCTGAACAGGTCAAATCTTTGCACAAAGGGAAACATTTCTACTGGTCTAGTTCCTTCATGGCCCTCCTTACAGATGGCAATTCTTCATTCATTCTTCATCTTAAATTCATCATTTCCTGCCTACTTGTAGTTTCCATGTTAAATAGTGATTTAAATAGGTTAAACAAAGTACTCCAGAAAAAAAAAGAATACCTGTATAAATGAATAAATCATAATAAGTTGCTTTGGAGAAAGTGTTTAGCTAAGTGAATTTNAGGTACTCCAGAAAAAAAAAAGAATACCTGTATAAATGAATAAATCATAATAAGTTGCTTTGGAGAAAGTGTTTAGCTAAGTGAATTTAAAAGATGTACCCTTATTCATACTTAAAGGCAGTAAAGTACAACTGCAAATAATAATTCAACAGTGTGGCCATGGGCAGCACACCAATGTTAGTCTGCGGCGGTGCATTTGTCAAGAAAGTGAACTTCTACACTTGTGTAAATCAGTTGCGCAATGGATTAAGCCGACAGGGTTGGGTTCCTTTACTTTTATCTACATTCTGAGTGCACACAAAACTTAACAACAGCCTGAAGGACCAGGCTAAGAGCTCTCGATAAATCGACCCGTGCCCAGGAAGAGTAGCTGGGGTCAAATGTGAGGCAGTCGCCAGATTCCACCCAAAGGATCCTAACGTTCCCTTAGCGTTGTGGGATTGGGGAACAGACTAGCAAGATGCTGCAATGCAGGACCGTATCGAGACGTCTCGGATCGTTTCAAATCATTTCACGTCTCCGTCTCTCTCTCTTTGTCAGTTTATATGTAAGCTAAGCGGCATAGCACTCATTGGGCCTCACGTTGCAGAAAAGCCAGCGAAACTGATTGCTATTTAAAGCTGGTAGTATTTTCCTGTGGGTATTCTCCCAGACTTTACAGCAGCTGATTTTGATGAAGTGGTTACACTTGCTCTGCCAGGGAAGACACAGCGGTGGAATGCACAATGGGCCTCGGACCTGCGCCTGTTGCAACACGGAGGGTGCAACGCGGAGCAGAAGTTCGGTAGTGAAAGCCTACCTTACATTTGCATTAATGATTCTGTTTGACACCAACATCTTCTTGGATTACATAGCCTTTTTTTTAATACATATTATCATTGCATGCATATAGCAGTTTCCCCTGAAGTACTTCAAAGGCATGACATGAATCTTTATTTCCCCAATGCCATTTTGCCTGCCCCAGCCATAAAGCATCTTATTGACTAAAAAAAAAAAAACCCCATACAGCAGAGAAGCAGTAGCTTGAGTTTCAACCGAGGAAGACGACAAAGTGCTTTGAGGGGAAAAAAAAAAAAGACAACGGCTGTTGGTTCCTGTGCCGGACACATCGTGCCTCCAAATTGAAAGTGTCCAAAGGCAAATAAGGTGCAAGCAAAGATGCAGCAGGATCACATCCAAAACCTGGGGCTTCCCCCTGCACTTGCCAAATGAAAGCATGAATACCTCCTGGTTCAGCAATCACACCTTGAGTGTAACAAACAGACCTGCAATACAATCACAGAGGAAGCCAAATGTTTAAAAATACCCAGCCACTGGTGGCTAACGGTAAACAACCAGCTACTTCCCACCCAAAACGTGATATGAGCAGTGCATGCCCTTGCTTAGGCCGTGGTAACGGAGAAGGTTAACCTGAGCCATCACGCATTGTGCAAAGCGGTGTTAATCTCTTGCCATTTGCAGTTGCGTAACCTTTGCACATAGGCATGGTACATGTGAATTTCTCACGTGTGCCCACATGTGTCTAGGCACCCTTAACTGCACGTGCGAGAACCGCTGAATCGCCAGATCATCATTTGCCCCCCGTGAAGACAGTGATGGAATCCGTTCCATGCTGTGGCAGCTGAATCACCGGAACAATTACCCTTAGCCCCTAATTAGCTCTCGCTCTTTGTAGGAGCTGGAGGCGAGACGGAGCCCGCCTGTCCCAGAGGCTGCGTCTTGTGGCTACGCCATCGTTTAATTGGGCACCACAGATGCCAAATGTCAACACAAAGCACTGCAACACTTAGATTTACATTCGAAGGGGAGAAACAACTTGACCAACAATTGGGAATTAATTGTTTTCAAAAAACATGGATTGGCTGGAATCACCAGTAATTAAGACTTTAGCATGAAGGTCACCATTAATAGTCAGAGCAGCATTTCTCACAGACCACTTTAAATCGCTTTGGGACAAGGTTTCCCATTACTCCATCAAGGTTCAAGTCAAGCAGAGGGAATGGCACCCACAGGAAAATAATCTGAAGCCAGTTTGTGCAGCAGCATCCCGTCAAGGTTCTACCCTGCTTTGTTCCCTGTGCTTCTAGGATTTAGCTCCAGACTGCAACACTGTATTGAACAAGAGATTATTGGTAATGGACGGTTGAATGCATGGACAGAAACTAAAACCAACAGCAATCCTCAAGCGTCATATATTCTAAAAATTGAAAGCTCAACATCCACTGGTCCCTTTTACGCCAGACTTCAAAGACTCATTTTCACTCCTTCTCAATCACCCTAAAACACCACCATCAGCATCCGATTAAAAGAACTGCAGGGATTAAATCCGAAAGTGCTGTAGAAAAAGTAATTTGTTTTTACGGCCGCTGAGAGAACAGTCCGAGTAACATGAGCGTCTGACCATCCATTTATTGATTGCCACTTGATTATACGCATGCAGCAACAAGGGTAAAGATGTTTTATGAAAATGGAGTCCTGCAGGTATGGAACGGTGGAATTTCTGCCCTTGTGTCCGAAGGCAAAGAAATGGATAAGTGGTGAACTTTTGGTTCCATGAGCTTGCTTAAAACAGAGTTTGATTGATCAATGACAGAAAATATACCCAATTATTATCCATTACGCGCACCCCATTCCCATCGGGGGGCGGGGGGGGGGCTAATAGCAATTTGTGCTAATGTTACGTCCTGTAATTCTTGTGCTCTCCATTGCTGGTATTGATAGCAGTTGTAATTGCCATTTTACTCATAGCTGATTGATTAGAACATAAAGTAACAAGAGAGGAACAATCATGTCACGGAGACAGATGAACCCGCTCAATAGTTGCGCTTGGGATTCTGCTGATTTCTGGGAAGCAGGCCTACCTCCCCTCCCAGCCAGGGTGAACGTCTGGGCCATATTTCATGGGCCCCATGAGGAACTGTCCCTGTTCACCGAGGCCTTGTCCACATCCGTTTTCTGTCCTGAAGCTTTTATACCCCAAGAGGAGATGCAGCACACTACTGAATGGGGAATGCTGTCTATGCAAGGGGGGCCCAAACAAATTTAGACAGGTGGATGTGTGTGAAAAAGGAGTACTGAATTAATCTATCCACTCTAAAGTCAGACAAGAAGAAAATAGCAGCAGGTAAAGTGAAGGTTAAGGACAAGGACAAGGTAGTAGTAGTTAGAGCATTCCACTTGAAGGACCCAGGTTAAAATCTCACTCCCACTACAGTGCCCTTAAACAAGGTACTTAGCCTGAACTGCTCCAGCCTCATAAATAGGTTAATAGCTGTAAATAGTTTGGTTTTAAAACACAGCATTGTAAGTCACTTTGGAGAAAAGTATCCACAAAATGAATAACAAGTAGAACCTGTGACTTGATGGATGAAGGTCTCACACTCACCGGCATCCTTGATCAAAACACTTGCACTACTTTGCTACTGTAAAGATACCCAGCAGTATAAAAGGGTCAAATACTATGATTTTCTTCAGATACAAGTGTCGGTTAGGCAACGGATTAGTAATACGTTGAAGAATGCAATGACAGAGGTAGAGAAGAAGAAAAAGTAATCAGAAATCAGGAAAATGCTGTCAGCAGAAAAAAAAAAAAAATCAGAAGCCATTTTGAAACTTTTTTTTTTTTTTACCCTTTTAAAGCTGGAAATCTGCCTCTGAAACATGGACCTTATGGTATGAGGTGTCAGTTACACAAGAGATTCGTCACAAGTCACTGGCAATGGGCACCGATGGCAGCATCTTCGACATTAGGCCTCAAAATGAAGCCTAACACTTGAAACCGGCTGCAAAAGGAGGCAGATGCAGCATCTGAAGACATGGCACCTTTAATGAGCAAGATGAAGCACCTAACAACTCGTCTTCGCTTAGATTAAAGGCAGTTAAACACCTCTTACCTCAAACCTTCCTTTGAACGTAAATAAATAAATAATAACAAGCAGACAAAAAAGAAAAAAGGAAATCCTTCTACTTCAAACAGATTCTATGATTTCGAGATTAGTGCCACAATTTTTCAAAGGGAAAAAAGCTCAGCAGATCAAAGAAATGACATTTTTTTCCCCCCATACTTATTGGGGTGTCGTGCAAAGCGTTTTCTTTGCCCTACCAATCAGCCTTGAAGTAAAAGGCTGCGAGACACAAAGCAATGGAAATGCTCTTTTTTCCCTGTTACTTTTCTGTCAAATCCTTTCGATTCTGGTGACATTATCAGTGGCCTCTATTGGTTTGCTTTACCATTGCGTCGGGGGATAATAAATCATGAGCCGGTGACATTGCGAAAGGCCAGACGTTCAATGTCACCGCATTCCAGTGGACCTCGGGAGCGAATGAAGTCGTGCCCCATTAACAAAACCCCAGCAGTTTCCACAACAGATCAGTGGCATTCGTCCCATCTCGTGTCTGCCGTGCGGCCGTGCCGCCCTCAGGCCCCCTTTTTGGAGTCACCCTGACAAGCAGAGAATAATCTCTGGCTTTTTACACCGCCCGGCCTGCCAATATCCCCCGAAGGATTCGGTGAACCACAGAACACTTAACAGTGCCCGTAAAGTGGAGCAAAATAAATAAGCGGCCGTCCCAGATGAAGCTTCTCAACCTTGATGCAATTACAGAACAACTTCCAGTTAAACTCACCGCAATTAACAAGCCGTCATGAGGACGGATGTGAGGTTTGTACACGAGCCCATATAATACCGGGCTGCCGATGTTAATTCAATAGACTTAATTAAACTGTTCAAAAATACCGTCAGTGTCCAAAGATTGAGCAGAGGATAGCAATTTAGAAACAGATTCCAGCATCTAATGAAAACACCCAGTTTGTTTAAATAATTTGACAAGAAGCTTGCGGTGCTTTTCCCGTCATCCGTTCCCACTACATAGGGAAAAGTTGCTAAATCATGTGTGGATTGATGATTAAATAAATCCTTATCTGATACCCAAGTATCTTGAGCTCAATGTCACATGTCTGACATTAATAGAGGGAAAAAAAAAATTATGAAGCTGGAAAGTGATTTATGGAATTACACAACTGTTAGACACAAAGTCATATATAAGAAATAAAATTCAAAAGTAAAACTTCAACAAAATAAGTGTAATTATGCACAATGCCAGTCAAAAGTTTGAGTGGTTGAAATCAGACTTGAATTAGGGGGGAGAACAAAAGAAAAACACAAACAATAACAGCACGTTTTGATGTTAGAGCACTGGAAGATGAGTAAAAGTGTGAAGGCAACTGGTAAGTGTTTGTAAGGTGCAGCAAGAGTGAGTGGTGACTGTGTGGTCCCCAGTGTTCAGCATGGAGCAGGGAGTGTCATTGTCTGGAGCAGTTTTGGTGTTCACAGAGTTGGGGGATGTAGTCCATGAAGTCCATGGTGATGTCAACCAGCATGGCTGTCATTGCAAACTTCAGACGTATGCTGTTCCATCAGTGTTACAGCTAGGTGTGCAGCCCTTCGTTCTTCAGCAAGATAACCTGAAACACACCTCAAAACAGTAAAAGAGCAATTTAATGGACAATGTAAACTAATGACCTGACTAGAAAATATTGCTAATGGGTTTATGAAAAACTATTAGTTTCCAATGAAGTGTTTTCAAACTTTTGACCGGTAATATATCTCTGATAGTGAGACACATTGTACTGTACATGATTCATAATCCATTCCAGATTTATGACTTGTACTGTACATATAATAGCTGAAATTGACTGCTGCACACAGAAGTATAACATGATGAAAATGTGCAAAAAAAAAAAAAAAGGCTACATCCAAAGATAGGCCTCTATAAAATCTAGTTTCCTAAATTGGTGCTACAGCAGGGAGAGGGTCCTTTGAAATAATGTAATGTTAGTTTCCCAGTGTCCCCATGTGATGCAACTCAATATGGGTAAAAAAAGTGGCAGATCCAAAAACTACACAAAATGACACCATTATTCTTCAGTGTACATTATGCCAGGATATTACTGTATTAAGCTGCACATTGCTTCCGGAAAACTATGACTATTGTTACTTCCAGCATACAGCCAGCCAGATATAGTAGTAGTTTTACTAATATCTACAAAACTGTCATTCAGAAGCGCATGTTCAATAAATAAATAAATAAATAAATAAATAAATAAATAAAGCCACAAAAACAAGACCGATAACACACTCCCTGCTTAGTTCACCCTCAAAGGCCACAAGCAAAAGTTCTGCTTCCTTAGTACATGTCCTCAGCTCCAGCCTCCAATGCGAATATTAAATGCCTCAAGAACATGTAACAAAATTCATCCTGCAGCAAAATATATATATTAGCTGAGGTCATTTTGTAGCTAACCCTAAAGTAGTTTTAAAATAAATATGGCTTATGAGCCAATATCCTATGGGCTATTCATAAAATGCGTTTTGAAATGTGTGCATAACTGATGGAACAGGAGAAGCCCACATAGAGGCAATACTTTGTATTTACACAACCTTCTTGCAGCCCATTTTGTTGCACGGTGGCATGAGATTTTTTAAAATATATTTCAACAGCATTTTTTTCCATTTTTTTTTTTGCGGTTCTGAAGTGGTATTTTAACTGTCATAATTAACATATCGGTCTCAACAATCCCGGAGAACATCTCGGATGAAGTTTCTTGCATTACTGGGGCCCAGGCACCAATTTGCATTCATTTAATCAGCAGTGTCATACAGCAGGTACAGCATAATCACAGGGCAAGGAGCAGAATTCTCCTGTCACTTTTACATTTTGTCCTTTTTATAGCTTCTTCCTCATTCTTACATTATGGAGGGTTGAGGAAACAGCCTCCTTTTGTGTTGCTCTGCTCTGAAGCTTGTTATGGACATTGATTACTGGCCCCTAAAGCAACGTAACCGCCCACTTATGACTTTCCCCAAAATCAGAACACGTCACAGTAAAAGTACAAGAAAAAAAAAAAAATTTTTAAACGAATTTAAAAAAAAAAAAAAAAAACTCAACTAAAAGCTGTTCAGCCATTTTAAAATGTTTGAAATGAAGCATTAACTGGCTCAGTTTAACATGGGTGAGGATCTCTGGGGCTCAGAGTTCTGACTGTCAAGCGTTTGTGATCCGAGACCCCTTATCCACTTTATGCATATTCATATTTAGCCATTATATGAAAGTCAATGGGGTCTTGGTGGGATTTTAAGCTGCTTTTTGAAAAGCATGGTATACCAGATCAAAAACATATTTCTAAAGCATAAAAACTGTTGGGATGTTAGGCATTTAGGTAGTGAATGTGATCGCTTTAATCATGATTCTGAAATACATAAGCAACAATTATATAAATATCCCAATTAAACAAAGACGGTTCCGTGATCATTTCCGTTTCAAAAAGCACGATGGACTTGTTACTTACTGGAGCTGTGGGTCGCATGCAGGCTAAAGTTGCTGCTTCTGAGGTCATAGATTCATATCCAACCTTCTGCTGACTTACCATTGAGGGAGGGGAGGTACTCGCCATAAATTGAATCGGTAAAAATAATCCAGCTGTATAAGTTTGCAAGTCACCGGAACTTTCTTGAGAGAAAAAACATGGGCTCAATTAGTAAATGTGATGGTGGATGAGTCATGTTGTAAAGGATGTTTGTTAGATGTGTTTCAGTTTAGTTGGTTTAGTAGGCCTGCTAATCTCACCAGTCACATGTAGGCTGTGCATGAGACCCTTCTGTGAATTAAGGCATATTTGATCCCATTAAACGGATGAGGTCAGTTCACACCGAAAACTATAACATTTATATAACCCCATGGATTTGGTTTAAGAACAGGCAGAGTTCCTCCAGAGTCTTAGACCTGTTAATAATTGCATTAACACAGCAGTATGTCTCTAGGGTGGGGGGAGGAGAATGGTGGTAAGAGTGTTAAGGGTACCACTATCCCAGGCTTCTCTGAGGCTTCAAAGCATGTCTGAGCATCTTGTTTTACTTGTTGGAGTGCAGACAGTAACTGCTATTCATGGGCTACACATTCAGAATTGTGAAAGAGCACCAAGGTCTCCTCCTCTGTAGCTGGAACAACAAAGTGGGGGGGGTCCGCATTTACCACAGACCGTGCCACAACAAATCAAGTGTAAAAATAAAATAGTACAGTTGCTTTGAATGAGCCCCTCCCTTGTAGAGCTAGAGACATGCTTAAATAATTTATATTAAATGCGAGTTTACTTAATGAGTGGCAATTTATCGACAACAGCTCAAATAAATATCATTAGCCCGACAGACACACCTTAAGGGTCGGCACTGAAGGAGTTTAAAAGCTACCTCCTTTTTAAAGAAGCAGCACCGAAAAAGCACCGCTTCAAGAGGCAGTACCTAAACAGGTGACGCATAAAGAGGAGGCACTTAAAGAGAAAGTACTCCAAAGTGGCGCAGGAAACGTACAGAGATCCTCATTCTCTGAATGCATTTGTTGACTGCAAATACACACGCGCACAAGCATGTGTGCATTCTACTATGCAGCTCCTCTGAAATTTACATTCAGGCGCAATCAAGTTGAAGGCAATTACCGCTGTTCCTCCTGCGGATCGTGCGGGTCGTGCGGGAGAGAGCCTCTTTGCGCTTCCTATCCAAAAATTACTGCTTTAATTACAGATGCAAATGTTTTCTGTTCTATCAAGTATTTATGCAGAGTGGCACAGGGAGATGTTTGAACATTATCTGCGAAGCCTCCCAGGGAGAGGAGGATGCGCTTTCGAATCAGCGCTGGTGCCTTGCTCCACCTCACCGCTAGAGCAGGGACACTCCTCCTCGCCTTTGACAAGGGGCGCAGCGATAGAAGCCTTTGTAAAACAAAGGGGCCAATAATGACAAAAGGTGACCCTGGGCGGTGAAAATGGCGCACCGTTCATTCTGAAATTGCCTCGGCTTGCATCAGCATAAGGTGGCATCACCCGTGATGCGTTCGAGTGTCGACTACCCTAAAGATTACATTTCTTGTGGGTTCTAGCAAGAACTACGGGCCTGATAGATGAAGGCAAGGATGCTCTCTGTTGCCCACGAGTCAAGTGGATTAAGCAAAAGTGGATTTGTGCCGAGCAGCATTTCCTCCGAGGCCAACGAAACGGCTCCATAACACGGTCAGGGAAACACGCATTGTTGGAATGGTGGGAGAGGGAAAAAAAAAAAGGCGACATTTTCAGTCCTTTCCACAGCTTAGTTGGACCACACGGCCACTGGCTTCCACCCGGTTACTGCTCTGCGATTATTGCTTGACCATTTTCCACATCCGAAGGGCAGTAGTTCTATCAGTACTCAGTTGGGAGAGCACATGGGTGAGCGGAGCTCCTCACTATACTCGGCCGAGTTCCCTTCTTGCTGATGCCGAAGCACAATTAAGAGGGGATTGGGCTGGGGGGTTTGGGGGGGGATGCACAGCAGTGGCTCCAGGGGGTGAATTGCTGTATGGTAATCAGAGCCTTAAAGAACTGCTACATGTTCATTTGTCTCCTGTTGTGCTTTACTGCCTAAATCAATAAAAGGGGGAATTCAATTACATATTTGTATTTCCCGCTGCGTATGTAAATTAATCCGCTGGTTTACTGTAAAGAAAGATTTATTTTTACAAAGCAAATGGGGACGCCTTCATCCCAAGTTTACTTCTCTCCCTGAAGTTGGGTTTTAAAAAGATATGAGAAAAAAAAAAAAAAAAAAAAAAACTTCTGACTGAATGTTAACTATTCATTTCTTGAATTGACTAAGAGCATTTCAGAGAACCTTTCTCGCTGGATCTATTTTTCTTTTTGGAAACAGTTGAAATATCATCGAAAGCCAGGATAAACAAGAGGGTCACATGGCAGTAATGCAAAGCTTCTGCATTCTTGTACTGATACCTGATGTCTACATTGAGCAAGTCTTTGTGCTGCCAAGGTGAATTCCTCGTTCTGATTATGAATAACAATAACAACTGGCAATAATATGCAGTCATTTGCACTGAGTTCTAATTACAAGTCAACACATCTACGCCTATAACAGCCAGAATGTTTCCTTTCAATCACTCCTGCAAGAAAAGCTTAAAACTCAATAGAGACTTCACAGAGTAGGAATTCAATCACGAAATCCGACAGTAATTTGTAAGTTGCTATTAACTCGTTTCAACCTCACTTCTTTCAACTCCTTCCATTGTTCACTCAAAGCTTATACTTTTACAGCTCCTTTGTCCCCAGGCGCACGAATCTCACTGCGACAGTGACAAACCTCAAATTACCTCTTCTTTTCTGCCCTCCTGCTTTCTCAGCAATTCTGACTCGACGCAGAGGCACAACCACACGAACACACGGATCACACCTCACTAAGTTTCAGATGTAATCTCGTGACAGGTTGAGCCCTTGAAGCCGGATTAATAACAAAACAACTACAAAGGCACTGCCACAAATCCACTTGACACGTGTCAAAGCGCAAAAATATTGCTTCACTAGTTAGGCAGCGCTGCTGAGCGGCAAGGCCTGTCCGACTTTACTGCCTTACCAAACTCAACTCTACAATCAATTGAAACTCCCCGTTTGGCCTTAAAAAGTTATTTTTCAAACACAGCAAGACCAGTCTGCCCTCAACAATCAATCAGGACGAATTTCATTTACTGACTGATCAATGTGAGGTGAGAACCAAAACATAGTATGAGGCTGTCCATCACCCATGTACATACACACAAAGGCCAGTTTAGAGTCAGCAATAAGCCTGAAAAAGACATATTTGGACTGTAGGAGGAAACCACAGAACCAGAAGAAACACAGATGATCACAGGGAGAACGCGCAGAACTTCACACAGACTGAGCTGCATTTGAAATCACATCCAAACAGACAGCCCAGAAGCTGTGTGGCACCAGCACTATCTGCTGTGCCACCCTAAATAACAGCACGCCATTTCAGAATATACAACATTTAAAGAACTAGCAAACAGGCTATTACTGCACATTTGCAAAACATACCCTCTCTGGACATACAATGCCATCCGAGAAAATAATGTATTATGCATTTCTACAGTCTTAACATTAAACACCATATAATTAAATCTCAAAGTAATCAAAAGTTGTCAGAATGTCAAAAGAATAAGGTACAGAAAAATGTAAAATAGAAAAGGATTTTAAAATTCTTACTTGTTTCCTGTCTGCAGTGTTATGCTGTGGAAAAGTTTAAAGAAGCCCTCAAACTACTGGATAAGAGGGGCGCAGGTGAGAACCGGCCATCACAGGGTCTTACCGGATTTCAAAGGCTCGCTCTCCTCAACTGTTCCCCGAGCTAAGGAGGTGCGAGGTCCTTTTGTGGTCCCTCGCCTTACAGTTGCATGGGGCAGACGGCACGGCCCGGTGCTCTGCAGCTTCCCTTATCCTCGGAGCTGACAGTCGCTTCTGCTGCTCTGTCTCCGCGAGTCACGCGTTACTCTCCTCACCAACAGCCCTCTGGCTTCACCTGCTTCGTGTGGACATGTCCCTAGCAGAGAAAGACCTTGGCGTTGCCGATGCCGCCGATGATGTTGCTGGCGCTGCCGTGGCGACCAGAGTTTTGTGGGAAAGGAGGTGGCGAGAGGCCGAATCTGAGAAAGAGTGTTGTTCTGTGGCAGATCACAGTGAGCTGGAGGAGGGGGTGGGAGGGAAAAAGAGAGCGAGAGTGGAAGAGAGATGGAGATAAAGGGGGGGGGGGGATGCTGTGACAGGGATGCTCTGCCTCCACTTGCCCCCCACTGAGACACACAGTGTGAGGGGAATGCAGACATGGGCCCTGATATCTCCAGTAGCACAACTCCCCTCCTGTCCCCTCCCTCCAGCTCCTCTCTCCTCTGATCCCCGGACCGCAGCCCCGTCTGCCAGTTTCTCCACTCACCGGGCAAAACAAGCTGTTTCATACACCAAATTAAATAAGAGAGCCCAGAACACAGTTCAATTACCTGTCCTTTTACCTCCCTTATAAATAATAGATATGTCAGGTACCCGAGAGTTGCTCTTCATACAATTATGCAGATTCTGCTCTCTTTCCCTGGGATGTATTTGAATCTCTTCTACTGCTGCAAATTCATTGTTTCAGAAGCAGAATGCTAACCTGTGAAGGTAACTGGCACATCCTATATCCTAAAGACATGAAGCAATTACTGACAAACATGATATCTTCAATTCAGTGCAAGCACAACTTCCTATTCTGCAGGAGCTCAGCTGAGTGCTGGGCAAAATAAGCTCCTGCAGGGACATGGTGCTGCATTCAACAACCTTTAGCAGTGGAGCTGTAAGATAAGGTAATTAATCTTCTCAGGTTTTTGTTGGAGGCTGAACTTTGGCAGTGACCTCTCTCAAATGTCAGGCAGGACTTGGAACTTCTGTAAGCTGCAAGACCCGTCTTTAGACAAAACTGCCTTTTTAGATACGAGGGCTCTTTTGTGAGCCTCCTGACGCTAGCAGAACAGCCAGCGATGTCGACGATAAGCGTCAAAGTTTCGCTGCTCTACGTCCCCTTCTTCCTCGACAACAGCTGCAAAGTCTCCACAGCCAGAGGTGGAACTCTGTATGACAGGACAACAAGCAAAAACAATCCGAGGCAGCACTGCACAAGATTCAAATGGACCAAGCAGAAGGGGCCTATGGATCACTGGCTTTATTTGACACGCAGTCGACATCTGTGCTGGATACCGACACCGGGGCCGTCACAACACTAAAACAGCTAAACCGGCGCAGGCAGCCTCACCGCATTGATAGAATCATACATAAGATGAAGGAGTCTTGACAGAAATGGCAAATTTGTGAGTGATGGGCCCCCAGAGAAAAGTTTCAAATGCCTACAGGTCATCATGCAACACTGGCTGTTAAAAGAAGTGTTTTTTTAACCAGTGACATCTGGTCTGCTCAACCCAGTCATCATCACAATGCTTTCATCTAGAGTGTAAAGACTATGGCGGCGCACAGACACAAAGTCACCCAAGCTGTAGCTAATAAACCATGTCCAAACGCGGCTTTCGGAAGCGACGGGCAATTATGATTGGCTACTTGAGACTCTCAAATCTAATTACAATAGGTAGACAATGAGTGACCATCTGGTATTCCCAGAAGGCCTCGTGATTTCACATTGCCTCACCTTCTTCATTCCGCATTAGCTGCCAGTTACTAGTGTCGTGGTGCCTTTGCTCAAGTACACTTTCCATAAGCAAACAATGCTTTCTTAGAGCACCAAGGAGTGCAGTGGTTAAGAACACAGACTGTTCAGCTCCTAGCAGGGTCTCTGCAATATAGAACACAAATGTTAGTTACTTATCTCGAACTGCTCAAGCAAAACATCCAGCTGTACTGTGGATATAGTAAAAAAAGAGCTTCACTTGGTTTTTTTTTTCCTCCAAAGGAGTTCACAATTATCCCAGTTTTGGGCTATATGAGGGGCAGCCTGGGGCCAAAGGTGTAAATGGGGTCAGACGTAGAGGAATGTCTGCATCAAAGCCAGGGGGGTGAGGTGGGTGTGGTGTCATCAAGGGTGTGCAAAGCGTGCCATCAGGCCCACGACCTCCAGCAGCTCATAGCTGGAAGTGCAACCCTCAGCAGAAAGAGCCGCCGAGTCGGCAGCACGAGGAGGTGCGTCGGCTGTGCGTCCGGCTCCCTAAATCACCCCCAGTTGCCCTCGGCCTTCTGTGGAGGCTCCCTCTTAATGCTTCTCGGCAACATTTGTCTCATCTGTTTAGAATAATAAAACACTGTTAAATACTCAAAGCGGCCAGCCATTCCAACTGCATATTACTGTGTCCATTGAAAATGATATCAACCCATTACTTCCTCCTTAAGTGTTCCCCGCAGACTTTGGCTAATGTGCGGGTTTATTTTATTGCTGCTACCTAATAATTTCTTACTTTACCGCTGGTGCCAAATTTATGTAAATGTGTGCAACTTTTTTTTTGGAAAATGTTGCTACATTTCATTCATATCATGTCAACTTAAGTATAAACAATCTTAATGAAAATATTTTTAAAATATTGGGGTCTCGCTGAATTCATAATGAAGCCTTGATACATATATTTGCATAAAATTAACGTTTGAAAGTGTAGAACTTCTCTTGATTCTGCGCACATCTGTGCTTTCAATGTTTTTGCCATCATTTTAAATAGACGTCAGGTACGAGAGGGTCCCAGGAAACCACCTGCCTTATTACCATGTACACTGCGATGTATAAGACTGTTAAATACCAGGCAGTTAAGAGCCTGATAATTTATCAAACCTTTTGATAAATCAATAATGTTGTTCATGATAAGAATAAGGGGTGAGTCATGGCGACCTATCGAGTACTCCTGGTTTGTAGGAGAACTCTCACCCTCCCTCCCCCCTTCCAGCCAATCAACACCCTCCTTCCATAACAGAAATTCAAGTTTAAAAAAAAAATAAATAAATAAATCTTTCCAAAGACACAGGGAAACGAGGCTCTCCGGGCTGCAGGAGCGGCATGCTGGCCTCCTGTCGAAAGAGCTCATTTCGCCTCGCAACCAGCCTCCTCCACAGCTCACGTAGCTCCCGCGTAATTGCAATGCAAATTTCTCGCACGGCTCTTTGGAAACCAATTACCATCTGGGTCGCTAAAAAACTCAGTGCGCAGACCGGCAGCGAGGAAGGCGGAGTTGTTTACAGCAACATATGCCGATGTGCCAAACGTAAAATAACAAAATGAAACAATTAAAAAGAGGGAAGTTAAAAAACACACACATAAGACTCATAAAAACTGTTTCGGCATGCGCAATAAACGCGTTACTGCTCAGCCACAGCGTTCAAAATTAAGCCAAAAAGCGGGTCGCATGGGGAAGGTCAAAAGACATTGAATTGGTCATTCATTAATGACTGCTGTGATTCATTCATGCTTGTGTCAAAGATCACTCCGCCAGAAGGGGAGTGGAAATTAATGTACCTTACTCTTGCTCACATTTTCCCCTCATGACAACGCAAAAGATCTGATACTACTTACAAACGATGAACAGTGGAGAACTGAGCGTTTCCGTGGATGAAAATATAAGAGTGTAGGAAATTAAAACAATGAATCATATGTAGAAATGCTACAGCAAACCACAGCTTAGTCCAATGTGGGGGGTGGACCACGCAGTTCAAAACTCTTGTGAAATTCCAGAGAAACATCCGTGAAAAGCCCAAGCTGGCGCAGGGGCAGCACCATGACTGTGTGCAAGTAGACTTGGGGCTGAGCTCAAATCCTAGACACAGACCGTGGGAGTCAGCTGTGTGAAGTGGACCAAGGCAAACAGCGCAGACTGTCCCACAATTCCCAAACTCGGAGAAAATAGACCCAAGTTCCCTTCACTAGAAGGCATACATAAGCCCATTTAAATCAGAGAGGAACTCAACCGTGCACCATCCAGCCTTGCACAACAGGCCTTTAACCATTACCCAAAGCACCCAGCCGCGTTCCAACCTTGTTTTAATTAAAAAGGGCAGTTTACAGAGCACAGTGTACCCCTGTACATTTAGAACCATAGATACATCCACTGTACACGTGATGATCAGTTCCCATTCCAACCATCCACAGTTGAGAACATACAATCTCGGCCCTGTCAACACAAAACAATTTTGACACTAAAACATGTTCACATCCCGGAGCTGTTCCATCAGCTTTTGTTACGCCCCACAAAAAAAGAAGCAAGAACCATGTGAATCATGTAGCAGAGCCACGGTAACGTGAAATAAAACAGAGTCTGTTTAGTCACAACACCGGTCAGTAACACGTGACACACGTATACTGCCTGTCTAAAACAAAAGCCATACTTTGAACGTGTCCAGTCACAAAGTCTGTCATTAAGAATTAAAGCAATTCGGCGACGGCGTTTGTCTACAATACCAAATCGGAAATATTGCACATGGCTCTAGTCTGAAATAAACCGCACGGTGACTGTTTAGTCACATAGCCAGTGAGCAACATCACATACACTTGTACTGTGTTGTGCCTGGAAGTGGCCTGTGAGGAATCAAAGTCGCTCGTGACCTTACAGGAATACACAGGCGGCTTCACAATTTTTACACTCTACCGTGCAGTTTTAATACAGCTTTTGCTTCCTATGACACAGTCCACCAGTGAGGCTCTGGGCATTAAGCTCTGTATTCAGTGTACAACTCTGGCACTTTCTGCAGAAGACTGTCCCCCCCCGCTATTCAGAAGTTTAAATCAATCCACCTTTCACCTGTTTCTTTTGCATTAGTTTTACTTACTAACACATACATATGGTCAACTGCACAGGGAAATTCATCGAAGCAGGGCTGGAAAAAAGCCTGAATTTCCAACCTAAAGCATGAAAACTGCTGTCCTATTTTCTGTCTCCCCCTCTCTATAATTAACTGTTTTCCTTCATGCTCTTTTAATTTCCTTCTCTCAGTTGAAAGTTCTTAATTTTCCAAATACAGCACACAGAGCAGCTCTGGCGTTCAGGTCCCTGCCAATAAAGGCAGGTATCGGAGAAGATTTAGTTCCAGCACCAACTCAGAATAGGGTACCATGGGAACGTACTAAATTCAGTTGTACAGCAGAATTAATGTAGGATCTCCCCTCATCCGCAGCGGCTCTGCAATTCTGCCTAATGTTTCCCTTTACTTTAGACCCTCCCAAGTCGTTTCTTCTAATGCCGTTGCTCACTCTTCACCTGATGTGCACCTACCTTCCTGCTTCCCCGCTTCCGACGTGTATCGTCTCACTCTCTTTGTCCCCCTCCCAGCGGAGAGGAGGGACAAGTGTGACAGTTTTACGGGGAAAGCTGCTGGGCCATGTTTACTGCAGCCAGGTGACATCATTAGCCTTTTTTAGATAAATTTAATACCTCCTTTCCAATTAATATAGGAGGGGAGGAAATAAATGTGGCAGCTGACCAAATCGCACCATGAATTTCTGAACAGGAGGGATCTGTCTTCACCCACTGCAATACAGTCCTCGCAAAAGGCTGCGGCCGGATCGACACATTTCCAAAAACTGGCGCTCGCTTGACATGAGTGTGAAACGTACACTTAAAGGGATCCAGCATCACAGCGCCATCCTTCATGTAAATAGCTACTTATCTGAAAAACATCATATAGCTCCATTTGATGTTTTCAGTCTGCAGAACAACTAACAATCAAAAGAAAAGCACAGGATAATGTTGAACCTTTTAGAGGTCCTTAATAAATAAATAAATAAATAAATAACAAACTCACATAAGTTGTGCGTGTCCTCTCGACGTGCAAAGGGGTGTCCACACCTGGTCGTGCAGCACCGTGAGGCGCAGAGCTGCTCAGACCCCCAGTGAAGCAGCCAAAAATGTTGGAACGGAGATGAGAGGCTATTAGATCAATTATTGGATTAATGACTTCAATTAAGTGCTTAAGTGTCGGGTTGGAAGTGAAGCCTGTGAACAGACTCTTCACAACCAGGACTAGGCACCATGGCTTGCGTGCCGAGTTAAGGCCGTTTCAATGTCATTGATATTTAAATTACTGACCCCGTCACAACATAGGCCACATATGACGCATTCTTGCAGAACAAAAAGGGTCTTTTGAATTGCCACAAGCATTTTTTCCTGAGGGGGGGGAACAGGTACTTTTTACCAACAAGTTCAAAGTTAACAAACCTAGGTGTAGTCTAAATTGTCATGATTTGTTGTTAGCTTTACATACTGCACACAAAACTAATTAAAATCCATCGGTGGATTAATGAATTCACAAAGTGACAATTCAAAGCTTCGTAACCTTTACAGTTCAAAGCTCTGTTGAATCTCCACAAAACCAATTAAATGAGGAGCACTCTAGTCCTTTCAAAGCAAAGACTGTGAACTGCCTCACTCCGAGTGGTCATTTCTGGACTAACTAGCCTGGAAACACACTTCCACGCGATGTTTCCTGAAAAACAAACCAATCAGTTCCGGGTTTTTTCCCCTCCCTCCTGACCTTATCTTTGCCGTACAAGTTACGTACAAGAACGTCCGTCGGAAAGCTTTTTATTCCGAGTGGTTTCGTTGCTGGATTTCAAGGGAAACGCAAAGAGCACGTAATTGAAACTGGTGGGGAGGACTGGATCCCATTAGACTTGCTCTCAGTTCTTCATATTCAGTCAGAAGTGGCATCAAAAAAGCGAACCTAAAGGATTTCCCCTTTTAACACGGCAGTCTATGGCTTATTTTATAGCAGATTTTAATAGCATTTCTTATTTTTAACTGATATCCTCACATCACATTCCTTTATAGTCCTGCAACTTCAAGCCAGCGCAATGTAATAATAATGTTGTGAATTCTTACCACAAATCATTTGATCAAATATGGCATTAATTTATTACACAAAGCTATACAGTCCTATACTTACATTTGATGAAATCTTCTATCACTTCCTCTTTGCATGTTTGACCTTGAAATTAAGTTAAAAAAAACAAATGAGACAATTTTCAATCCCTGTATTTTGAAATCAGATTTCCGGCCTTTATTGTATTTGTTCTATTCACAGCAGTTAATGTAATTTATACATGGAATATTATATAATGCATTCATATTCTGTGTCCCACACGGCAAAATCCAGAGGGCAAGTATTACTTTGTTCCTTGCTAGGTTTGCCCTCCTTCAGTAACTGACAGGGAAGATGACCATATTCAGCTAAAGCCCTTGCAGAGGAGCGTAGTAAACACACTTGACTGGAGGATGTCACATATATGGCGGCTGTTATACCATAATATTTACCAGAGACAAAAGCTAACGATTTTTAACGTTTATACCGACTCTTAGCTCCAGAGTTACCGGAGGAAGATGCGAAACGTATTAGCTATGCATCTTTCATTAACGGGAGCAGAAGGAGGGATGCCTGGCTCACCAACGGCGCTCCAGGGACCAAGATTAAATCCTGCAAATGAAACGGACACACCTTCCCTTTCCCGTGTATCCCAACCTCTGTCTGAGCGCAGGCTGAGGACCGCAGTCAGGTGTGAGCCATTAGAAGAGCGCGTGACGCTCGGTGTGCTGAGAGCAGAAGTGAAAAGCAGTGGTTCCATTTTAGTGGCCGGGGGAAAAATTGTTCAGCTGGGTTCCTCAAAAGGTCCTTCTTTGTGGAGAGGACATTTTTTTTTAGGTGTTGAAATGTGGGGAAGAAAGCCTTAAGATGCTCTTAACGCTTCCCAAACCTGATTGCCCTGAACCAGACGTGCCCCTATGAGGCATTTTCTGTCTCTATACTTTTAGTATTTTCCGCAGTTACTACAGACAAAGTAAAAGGCTGAGGACTAAATGTATATGCTGTCCAATCTGCCCCAAAAGGGAGAATTTAGTAAGGTACAGCTATGTGTTGTCACTCTCACCAGTACAGGTGGGATGTGACTAGGTTGTGACTTTGTTCATATTGGTCTTGTGAGATATAACACTATAAGCTTTGGTTTGAGCAACAAGTTACTGGAACTTCACAGTGCTATGCATTAAAAGAGTTACAGAAATAAAGTTTGTTTTGCCATTGTGACCTGATGAGCTCTGTTAGGTCGGGTTCCCTTTTTTCCTCACAGTATAATCGATTTAGGATGTGATACTCTCCACCTTTACTCAATACTGGTTGGGAAGCATCTTCCGGCATCATCTGGACACACCTCTGCTCTGCCCTCCTTTGAATTTCTGCTGATGAATTTGCAGGTAAGTAAAAAAGAGGTATTCATCATCATCAGTTTCTTTACATTTGTAACAGACCCTGTCGAGCCTGCTTGGGTATCTGTAGGCTGCTTTTATTGCTGGCCAAGGTAACTCGGTGTGTATGAATCTCCCAGTAAGGAAGGTGACAAAGTTGGAAATTAACAATTTGGTTTGTTTTAAGTAACTGGTGAATCTCCTAATTAAAACTCATTTTTTTGGTTCTGTCTATTACGCTCACTGCTGCCTTGGCCCTGGTCATATTTCATTTTGTTTTTCTTTTATTGGTTTTCTGTGTGTTGCCTCCTCTTTTGGGTTTGGTATCACATAGGACTTGGCAATGGTATAGTTGCTGTATATGTTGCACTGTTTTGTTTTGTCCAGACCAGTAAGGACTTGTCCTGCTACAGCAGTGGTCATTTTCTACCAGCACCAAAGCACCACGTGGGACCCCAGGAGGTACCGAGTAGCCAGCCATGCGGACCACTTGATTTAATTGAACATCCCTCTCTTTCTCCAGACCAAAGTCCACCATCGATGTTTCACTGTTGCACTGGCAGGTGTTATGTATCTTTGTGTTGATGGTGATGTATCTGTCCTTGCATGATGCTGAACCTCAACGCGGACAGTTAGTTAGGATAACAGTGCCATCCTGGCTGGCGTGTTTTAGCTGGGGTTTCCCCGTACTCCTTTGTCCCACATGCATGATATGCATCACACTGTCCCTGTTTTTTTGTTGTGTGAAGTTTGTTCGAACCCCGGGTGAAGTCACATGCATATTGAGTAATTGAGTTTTTTTTGTGATGTATTTGACCTCCTCAAGTGCTCCCATGTATCACCTCTTCTCACCTGTCTTCTTTGGCTCTCTCTAGCTGCTTGTATGAGGTTCAAGACTCTGGTCGTGGCCAACAAGTCTGTCCATTGATCTACACGTCGAAACTTCCAGGATCTGATCACAAGGCTGTCGCTCTCTTCCGCCTCTGGCTGCTTGACAGTTCCATACACAGGAGGTCCATAATAAAAAATCCAAAAGTTTGTTGTTTTGGCTCCAATGTGGTGGAAAGAGCTCTCTGTCACACTCAGAACAGATGAATCTTTCTCAGCATTTACACCTGGTCTCAAAACATATCTCTTTCAGACTCACTTTCCTCCTGATCTATTTGCTACATAAATTATAATATTGATTTAATTAAGTAATTTTAAGTAAATAAGTAAGTTAAATCTAAGGTTAAGTAAAATTAATTGTTTGTCCTTTTGTACAAAACTACTTTTGTCACGCATGGTGGCAAAAACACTGGTATTAGATTAACTGACAATACTTCTGTAAACACATGTCTGCATCTGTATCTGTTTGTGGGCGAACTGCACTTCTGTAGGTTGCTTTGAAAAAAGCATCTGCTTTTAGAATAAATGTAAACAACTTTATAGTGGTAACTCTGGACACTGTAAATGCCAGTTACCTAATTACAAAACACAATGTTGTCATTAATTTGTTTGTACCACGTGGTGCAGTTTTTACAGCACAGGACATTTCACCTGTTAGTGCCCCCCCCAGTGTCACTGCGTTACACATGGGGAGATGAGAGGGCGCTTGGCAGGCTTCGCAGCAGGAGCTCAGTGTTATGAGATGTTGAATAAAGGGAATAAAGATGTGTGTGATGGAGGTGCGATGTCTCGGTCTACTGTCTCGGCCTGTATATATTGTTGTGACCAATAAAAAAAGACGTGTATCAAACTAACCCCTTTTTAGACACAACAACCGGCATTTAAATAAATAGGTTTATTTAAAAAATGAAATGAGCAATACGTGTGGTTACACAGCGTGTTCGCACAGAATGAAGCAGGTGGAAATAGCTGATAACACACCTGCATGGGCACGTCTGGCTTTGAATAAATACGTAACAGTACACAATACAGGTCATTACGACACATGCAGTATTTTTTCAGTACACTGCACAGTACTGGATTTTCTGATTTTTAATATTTATTTTGATTTTTATCCTTGTTTAATTTTTTTTGTTATGGATAAAATTCTTTATAGTTAAAGTTTCAGTTCAGATATTATATAAAGGTATTAATTTTCAAGAGTCATTATAGAGAAAATGTGGACATTGAGAGATTGGATATCAAGGGTTTGCTGCATTTCCTTGGCTGCAGTTCCCAAAATGGTGTAGCCAGGTCAAGTGTGTGCCCCACCACACCATGATGACAGAAGTGAACATTGTGATGTCCTGCTCTGAAGCAACACGGCAGCTGACCATTAGTGTGTCCCACAGTCTGATTCCCTCATTTGTCGGATCCATAATTCAGCCCTCCAGGCGGTAATTTGGGTGTAGAGTAGGTAGTCAATAACTGACAAATATACAAATAGTACATTACTATATACAAGGCATTTTCCTGTGTTTCAGTCAATAGGTTTAAGAAAATGTACCTCACAGCACAAAAAAGAACAAGACTGGCGATGAAATGCCCCTTCAGGTTCACTCTCGGTCCCCCAGGACCCTTTCGTGTCTTAATGAATGTCACACCACACTATTGAGTGAAAGATTATTACAGACGTAGAAAGTGTGTGCCTTGGACAGGTGCCCTGTAACCACACCATTGTTTCACCTGACAAACTTTCTCCCCACAGGCCAATTCAGCCCAAACGTACGGTGCCACAAACTAAGCCATCTACATTGTTCCGCATCATTCTTCTCCTAAAAATTGCAAATGTCCCCCACTGCTCCATGCATCAAGCTGTGCTGTCTCTATTTTTTATTCCTTTTTCCTTAGACATCCCTGGTTTCTCAGCACTTCTGGCAATTTCCTCGCAAATTACCAGGTTTGGATTGTTCCTGGAGCAGCAGGAGAGAGGAAAAAGACTGGAGGGGAGGCTGGTTGAGTTCTACACAACGTTATCACCATCGCTTTTCTTCCTGCCCCTATCCAACCACCCACCCGCCCACCCTTCCAAGCATTGTCGGAGAGCAAACAAGATATTACTGCCCCCAAACCCCCACTGGGATGGGAGATCCAACCATAAAAGAAGACGACGAAAGGAGTAAACAAAAATGACAGACAGTTGGATAAGGAGCCAGCTAATCCCACGTTTCCAATGTACCTGAATCTCCTCAGCCCAAACCACCCCTGAGGGGATGCATAGATAGCACCCGCTTGGGGGCAGCACTTATGATGGCATGCGAGTCAGGTTGGTTGTGTCCCGTTTTTGCGGAGAGCACGCTGTGAAAGCTACATCACCCGGCCCTTTATTTCACGCGCACAGGGAGTCCAGTCACGGAAAGACGCTTACGCCTTTCTCCGTGGAGACGACATTCATTGCACACTCTCCAGGTGTCTGGGGGCAAACACTAGAGTGCTTCTGCAATTCAGCTGTAGCAGGTGCTTTCTTCAGAAACATTCCCGTTTATTTTATAGCGATTAATCCAGACAACTCCTTGGAGGTCATTGTACACTCTCTCTCTCTCTCTCATTTTACGAGTGTTTTTACTGCTCACATAAATGACAAAGCAGGGTCAGCGCAAAACAGACGTGCCCTGCTGCATCCGTGCAGCGATTCCACATCAGGTGGTAGCGGCGATGAAAAAGTTGTCTACGAAACAACGTTCGCCTTAAAAAAGGTGGGACGCTGTTTTAATAAGCGCTTCGACTGTAAATCGGCGCAGAATGAACAACACGTTACATCACCCTTAAAGGTGGCAAAGTTGCTGCATTTCTCTCAGAGGTGGCAATAACAAGGTAAACGATCTAATTTTGCTTTGTGTTTCACGCTGAACTGCTCGTAAAGGGCGTGATTTAAGCACTGCAGCACTGAAATGCTATTTAGAGCCCTCTCTTACCAGCCAGAGGCCGGCAGTAGTCTGATGTAGAGAGCAAAAGCAGTCTCCAAAACGAACCTCTTCAACACCCCTGGGAAATTTCACCAATAAAGTAACAATATGCAGAAAGGCCTTCATAAGCAACGTTTGGTGAAATCAAATCACCGCTTCATAGACTTTTTACAAAGAAGCCATCCTCGAGAGTTAGCTGCCGTACGTAATGAGAAAAGGGAACGGACGGGATCGGAAACAAGGGGCTGAAGCAGCAGTCGAAGACACTGTAAATTCGACGTTAGCGATGAGATAAACTCAGGTATGTGCTGACTCGCACGGCCGCAGTCGGCACCGTCTCCCTCCTGTGTCATTACCGGCCAGCAGCGATCAATCCTGTCCCAGACGCTCTGCCAGCGTCAAAACAATAAGACGCCTGCTGGTTCACATGGCATGATTAGACCTGTTTTTCTTTCCTTATCCAAGTCTTCAACTAGAACTCTTCTCAGATGTAAGTTGAGTGCTAGTTTGCCTCTAATTTTGCAAATTCTCTTAGCGGAGGTCTCTGCACTGGGGCGATTTTGATTGAATCCTCTATTTACTTACCAGCTGAATTGCCTCATATCTTACACTGCTCTCCAACTAATAGGCAACCCTGTCTGTTTTTGGTACTATTTGGAGAATTTTAAGAATTATTATTTACATTTCAAACTCAATACAATAAAAGCGTAGGAATTTGCTGGTATATTGGCACTGGGAAGCATTACTGGCGGCACAAGCACTGGCTGCAACAGACCAATAGGAGCATATGGGCTGAAGAAGGCTACCTAGCTGTGTATTTTGGGACAAGCGCTGATGGAACATTGTCTGTCAAGTGGTGCTGTACTCTTACTTATTCTAGATGGAAAAAAACTGATGTGCCCAAATAAAGTGCTTAAAATGTGAAGAGGAGGGGGAAATACTATCAACATCCAGAACATCGTTGAACATATTTATAGAGCTGATGGAATTAATGGGTTGTTAAGTTGTTCAGGCAGCCAGGTTTTTATTGAAAAAAGGAAAAAAACAAAAAAATATATATTCATACTTTAGTACATTCAGCAGTGGGACCACATATAGGTAGAAAATGGTGTACAACTAAAAAAAAGGTTTTTACTCCTCACTACAAAACCAAAAACATGGTCATGAGTTTCAGGCAAAACATAATTAAAAGCACAATAAGGGGTCAAAAAAGAAAAAAAAAGACAAACATAAGCATACTATCTCAGCATGGGGCCCCTTCAACTCTACCAGTACGACCAGCTAAAAGTTCTTCCAAGCATCATTATGGGCTTCAGACTAGCTGCCATATATAAGTGCTCTGGTTGGTCTCCTAACAGCCAGCAGCTGGTTTTCAATAAGTGATGGAATTTGACATGGGATGGAAAAAAGAGGCTGTCAGGTTCATGCCCCACTATGCCAATGTTCTGCTTGCTCACAACAGAGTAACCTTTTTTCATAATCACAGCGCAGTGTCTTCGCTCAGTGTAATTTTTCATAGAAATTTCATTTCAATAGTTAATTGTGATAACCTATTTCTGGCAAGAAATTCATCATTCTGCTTTTTAAGTGCTTAATGGTTATTTTTTACATTATATATAGGTCTGTTCATCTTTCGTGTAGAGCACTGAAATGTATGTGGGTAATATTTTGGCTATGAAAACTTGAACAAAAGGCTCTAGGGTTTCAGTGTCAAACGGTATGGTTATACCGTTCAGATCAAAGGTTTAAGATCTCTGCGTACATAATAGCTAATGTGTTGCAAAACCTGTCAAATTTGAAAGAGGTGATTATCATCAATTTTCAGTGAAGCAGATGAACTAAAAATAGAGGACAAGCATAGAGGGCAACTATTCAGATCGATGCTACTTAACTATATGGGGCCCGGGCACCCAACACGAGGGTATCAATCTCACAAACTCCCCAGAGGAGTGTTACGTCACACAAACCTGCTCATTACTCCTGAACGTGCGGCATTAAGAAAAACGTGTGTTTGGAGATTAATCCAGGCCACTTCCCTCTGTTCATTCCAAGTTAAACATCCAGGACCAGGCATTCAGTTAGAGCCCAATCCACTAATCCTGCTGATCTCGTCACAACCCCCCACACCAACACACACTCAAGCGTCATACCCCTGGTCCAACTCACCCAGGGATGCCCCACCTCTGTCCAGAAAAATTGCATGTTTGTGTCTCTGCCTTCCAGGATCTATGAGCTTGGCAACCGTAGAACCAGGGAGTGATGTGGCCCCCTAGACGCAGTAATTGGAGCCCCCCAAACCGTCTGTCAGTGACGGCTGTTCCTCATACGGACGCTGCGCCCTGCAGACAGGCATTCGTCGCCGAAACAGCTCACCGCAACCAATCAGCCAGAGAAGCCACATCTCCTTGCAGTCACAACGTGCTCGCTAGACATTTTCCTGTTTGTCATTTTCAAGTACTGGCAACAGACTGTCCACAAGAGCACTGTTTAGTTTATAAAGTATCTCACAGCTGTTTACTTTACTGCTCAACACTGAATGGGATTAAGTCCAAACCACAGTAGTGATACAGCGCAATGCGAGATATTTATTTTTGAGGCCAAATTATTTGGTTCTCATATCATTCTATCACAGCAGTGTTAACCGGCAGTTCAGTCTTCTGTGAAACACTGTATGTTTTTTTCTTACTTCTAATGGATCCAAGCACAGTGTTAGTGGAAAATTCAATCCCGTAGCTGTCTTTACAGATGGGAGGTTACTGGGAAAGCAAAGGTTGCAGGTCTGGCTGCTTGGAAGTGAACAGATATAGAATTTGTAGAGCTGTTCAGCAGAGTCAGCAGCTTCGGCATGTGACTTGGATGTAAGTGGTGTATGAATTACAAAAAACTGACTCCAGACTCAACTTGATGATACACACTTGACTCCACAAGGTGTGTCTGTGTGTACTTTTATAGGCGTGTTATCATTGTGAC
This sequence comes from Arapaima gigas, assembly GCA_900497675.1. Lineage (NCBI taxonomy): Eukaryota > Metazoa > Chordata > Actinopteri > Osteoglossiformes > Osteoglossidae > Arapaima > Arapaima gigas. The sequence goes on from UFQX01000020.1 coordinate 218,111, forward strand.
TACATACCTTGCTATTAACCCCTATATTTCAGTGTACCTTCTCAAACAAAGTCCCCTCAGAGATGCCAATCAGCATCATCTGCGATCAAATTCAACTTCAGTAAAAAATAAGGCATCAATAATAAGAGACTTGAGCGCTGACAGATTTAGACTGGAAGACATCTCATATAATGACTTCAGACTTGACAGACTCTTCCCTAAAGACTTCATACTTGACTCTGACTTGTGTAAAATGAAGTATTGGCAGGTTTCCTCCTCACACAACCCCGCTGGGTGTCACCCTTGTCCTGGAAGTGTATGGGGTTCAGGAGGGGGCAGCTGGGGAATAGGGAGAGGAATGAATGGATGGACCAATTCTAGGAGGACCAGTAACTGCCCTGTTTATTGTCTGTGATTATTCTTTACAGCAGACAGTGCTGTGTGAGCCAAACACAGGCCTCAGCCTTTTGCCCCAAACAGTTATTTTATTTGGAGAAAACACTCATTTTGTGCAGGAGCAACACCCACATTTAAAAACTGGATCAAAGTTCATCGTTTTGATGACAATTATTCATTTTAAAGTTAAAGCAAACACATCCACAAACAGGTTTTTTTTTTTCAATCAAATTATTATTACTTGTAGGAATGTGTTTGGCAATTATTTAAAAATAGAGTACAGTTCAGCTAACCTTTTATGAATAAAATAGTAAATGATACAAATATGTGTCAGTGCTTACTTAGAGAATATAGAATATGTAGATATTTTTACTGTGTTGAGTAAAAGGTGCTTCGGAACTCAACAAGCATCTTAGTATTTGGTATTAAATGCACCGCCTGGACAGGCCATAAATCCAACACATACCCACCTGGTTCACTCCCAAACCTTCCCTGCCGAGAAGCACTAGGTCAGAGCTGAGTAATTTACATCACCAATCGGGTATACTAGATGAGAAGTCTAGTACTTGACATTTGGTGTCACATTATCGTGTTATTAGATTTAATTTGGGCCCTGTAACTGTTGCTTTGGAATAAGCTGACTCAATCACGCTTATAATGGTGTACACATTCCATCGAGATGTCAATCACTTTAGCCCCCTCAAACAAATGACGGGCTCGACTGTGCAACAATCACAGCGAGCCACACCAGTTCGCTCCGTTCTGCTGGGCTTTATGTGCAGGTGGCCATTAAGGCCCCCCAGGAACTGTAACTCAATCATGGACCTGAACCGTTTCTGTGAACCCAGCACATGCTACCAAGTGGGTGTAGATGGAGCAACGGCGCGGGGCGGGTCTGCGCTTGACGGACAATCACTCGCGCTTAATGTGGCTCTTGTTTGTATCAGAAAGCAATGTGATTTACACACCACAACCCAACCCACTGTGCACAATCAGATCTTGAACTGATTGCAAAGCTGAATAATACTGACAATAGACTTCACGTTCTGCAGTTATAATCATTGCTATGAATGACATGCACTTTTAACATCAACAATTTTCTTGTCTACCTCTCAAGCATTGTGGCACTCATCTAAAATTCTGATATTAAAGATGAAACGTACTTCGGCACATTTGACAAGAAAAGGACAATTCAAAAACTGTACATTTAAACTCATATTTCAATAAACTTGACTACAAACATCTGTGAAAAAAAAATAAAACGGTATGCCATTTAATTTCTTCTGAAATTGGGTCAAACACATTTACCTTTTGACATCAGCCTGCATTAATATTAAAATTTTACAATTAAATCAGACATAACTGCCCAACTCACTCTGTCCCTGGGCCTTTATCCCGTGCACTGATTTATGAGTGGCTGTCACAGGCGGCCTGTGGAGTCATCCATTATGCCAACCAACACTTGCAGGTACAGTAGGTGTGGCCCAGGACTGAAGCACGGCGCTGCATTTCACCGTGGACGCGCTGGGGACAAACCCTCACTCACGGCGGTGCCCCCATCAGCTTTGCGCCAAAGTGCTGTGTGAATGTTAGGCGCGCTCAAACAATGCAGGATTAAACTGTTAGGCTGCTCACCTCAGTTTGATCGCAAGAACAAAGTTTCAGTCTTTCATTTATTCGGGCTTCTCTCTTCACACAGCATAGCTGTGGATCATTAAAAGGAGCATGATCAGCGATCAATAATGTCAGATTTCCATTTTACATGCCATTTCCTCCAGCGACCCTTTTCCTCCTTATGTTCATTTCTCTATAGTCTCTGTTGTTTGATATCAGGGATATGAGTCATGGCCTTCATTTCCATAGAACCTTGGCAATGAAGGAGATCCGGGGAGGGAAAGTGTAGACAGACATTGTTGTGCAAAGGTCCTATTCAGAACCTGCCTGAGCATTCCTCATGTTAAAAAGCCGTGGTGGGAAATAATGTACGGTATTTGAAAATCACTTGGGAAGAGAAATGAGATCTATGGAAGTCAGGGAAATCATTTTGAGATGACCTCCGGTTGTGTGTTGACATCAGCTATGGTAACACGTTCACAGCCATTAGGAACATTTAGGGAATTTTCAAGTGATTTATTCAAAGGCACTGCAATCTAAGTTGGCCAAGTTACTGTAATGAGTCAACACAATTCCTCCGGTTCTGCACATCAGCTGTAATTGTGTGAAATGCAGAGCATAGCTCTCTCATTATCTGACAGACGAATCATAATTTACAAACCATTTAGCTGCACACTTCCTCATTTAGTACCATATAGAGAAGCTGCCTGGCCAGCGAGAAGAACCTGATCATTCACGAGTGGATCGGCGTTTATTGATGCCATTGACACAAATAACCCTGCATGGTCTGAATGTCTGATTCCTCATTATCTCTCCTGGCTCCATCCTCCACCACAGAATTAGAATAATGTGTGAATAATATGTTTTGTGAATACCAAGCACTCTTCACTTTCCTTCCTGGCTTCTGATGAAGAAAATCAGTGCTACAAATATTTACTTCTCATAAAGAGCGGCCAGGAAAACTCGTCAGAATTGAATGGAATCGGGATTTTGTTATGAAGCTGTTGGCACGGTTAAAGATTTCAAAGCTTACGGTCATTATTCTGACACTTTTTTGGGTCTACTTCGTGCACCTTAATGACCTGGCGTCCTATTTCCCTGTCTGAATAAAATGGACTGATACCCTGCAGTGGTCAGTTAAAAAGAGGATTTGTGACTTTATCTGTGTGGCAGCGCTCACTGAATCGTAAGTGGGATTAAACAGTGGCTGAGTGACAAGGGGACTAGTGGATGACCATGTTATCTGTGATGTTACCAAACAGCTTAGGCACTAAGCCCACCTAAAGAGAAACCCTCTTAAGTGAGTCTACAGCACTTCTCTAACATTTAATTTGTACACGTAATACAGTAAATACTGCATGTACCCTCAAGTGGGAAGTGTGAGGTGTGAAAACAATTATTACTGGTTATTTTATGGTGAGATTCTGTTCCACGGGCGTTTCTTGAGGAGTCCATCTCTTCCGTTTAGTTGCCCCATTCCACTGGGTGTCAGATAGTCAGGGTTGGATGATGATGCATTACCTGGGTCTGGTGTTCTGATGGTGGATCCCAAAGTGCAGGTTTGCCTTCACTGTGCAACCGGTGCCTCAGTCTGCAGGGTAGAGTTTTGTCAGGGGCTCCAGCACAGGAATGGTACAAATTTAACGCTCCCACCATAGCACATTTGCTCGATGTACTGACCCTGAATCGATGTAGTAAGAACACCGGGCTGTATAACTGGGTAATTCATTATAGTGTTGACTATCTTACACTGTGATTCGCTTTGGCGAAGGAATCAGCTACATAACATTTAATAATTTATAATAGTGGCATCATTCTTTTAATAACACAGAAGATGGAAATAGAACTATAAAGAATAAAAATATCTACCGTTTTACGGCTTAGCGCCAGTCTAGTTAGTAGTAATTTCTCCAGTTTGTCTTATTTGTTTATTTTTTTCCTAATTATGACAAGTTGTCATTTTTGCCTGAAAGAAAAAATTGCCAGCTCACCTTTAAAAGAAAGACTGACATTCACTTGTGGAAAAAAAAAAAAATCCGTGATGCGACCTTGCACTCCTGTGAGTTATAGAATGTGTTTTAACAAGCCATATAAATAGGAGCTCAGCAGAGCAATCATTCAGTTATTAAAATAAAAAAGTTATATTGTTATCTGGGGAATAAATCTAAGGCTTAAACCAAGTGAACTGTGAATCGCATAATGCACTGTAGCACAACAATAAAGGCCTTTAGCCAATTCATGTATTGGACAGTCGACTAAAGAAACATTAAAAAAACAAAGCATGAAGATCTCTGTTTTGTGCTTTGAAGAGAGCTTTCGCATAACATATTTCACAGTCATTACCAGCATGAATGCAAAAAAGAAATTACTTAAATGTTTTGGAGTATGTTTGCAGGAAGTCTGAAACAAAAAAATGTGCCATATTATGTTGACTATTTTAATACAATTACACTTTTTTTAAATATCAAACCTAGCAATACTGTAACAAATGGATATCTGCTGGATGTCAAATATGCTTCTTAAACAGAGGAAAAATGAACAAAACTAACTGGAGTCTTTCTTTGATCCTCTACGGTGGTGTCATCACCACACCTGACTTATACTGTATATACAGTAGGTGCTGAACACACCAGTAGCATTTATTTATTCCTAAATTTCACCGAATCCTAGAAAATATTATAGGTTGTAAATATGCACATGTTCTGTGAGACACATTTTGATTTACTTTGAGCTTTTATATGCTAATTTCAGGCAGATAAGAAGTAGGATTGTATGGCCTGAGGTGATGGTGTTACTGTCATATGCTGAATAATTTCGGTTAAACCCCCACACCTTATATCACTTGTGTCTTGAACAGTGTAAGCCACCTAAGCCAACAGTGGTCTGTCAGATGTTTGAGTGCTAACAAGTCTGATGTCTGCGACTTGAAAGCAATCGATACTGGAATAGAGTTGCGCCAAATAAATAGCAGTGACGTTTCCAAAGAATTTTGAGATCATAAAAATCTTTCTTTTAGCTTAATTTATAAATGCAATTTTTCTCCATTTTTGTTCATTAATTTCTGTTTAATTTTTATTAATGTGTGAAAAGACGATCGCAGCACACGTTTGATATGTTTAAGTGCAGTTTCAGAGAAAGGCGTTTTGTTGACGAGAAACAGAACTTCAAGTGGGCACCGACGTCGGCGGACGGCATCCTTCAGCAGCACACGTACCGTACGCACCAACGTATTTTACGCTGGCAGAAAACAATGTGGGAGCAAATTAGGAATCTTTGGCCCTCGCCCTTTCCTCATTTGTCTCATAACAGGGAAATTATTGCTAAACAAAATCTTTGCCACGGTAGGACTGCATTCAATGAAGCTGATTTACTCTCTGTTAATTCAGCTCATCTCATTAACCGGGGAACTTGTTGGCTCTGCTTCTCCCTGGAATCAGCAGCTTCTCAGGTAGCGCACATCCAGCAGGACCTGTAGCGGCCGGCCCAAAGACACAGCACCCATAAGACATTTTCCCAGAAGTCATGTATGGTAACAAAGACGAAAGTGTCTGTGGTCCAACCAGCCTGTGTTGTGCCCCCCACCGCTGTCATTTACAATAAACAACACCGTCGCTGTTTGGGACAGTGAGAAAGGAGGCGAGGGATCACCTGGCGTTACTGATCGAAATCGTCTCGACTCCATTCTTCGCAGTCCCTTCCACCGAATCCACGCAGGCGCCCCGTGGTGCACGCCACACTATCTCCTTCCTCATACCTAAGTCTGTATAAGTGCATCGTGGACCTGAGAGATGTGCGTTTGTTACAGGTGGGGTCCACTGGGTTGGGCATGTATGGATGAAGTATAGGGGGTCTTTTCATCTATAGTTCTCCACCGCTTGCCTTTGAAGAGGACCGCCGTTCCCTCCAGAATATCTCACTAATTAAATAGCCAACAAGCTCTGATTAGACTTCTCTTTTGATCATGACCTTTCGAATTTATTGCCTCTGACGCATCCTTGCCAGCCATCCCCTTTTATCTCACTTTCTCACTCCATTATTTCTTACACTGGACAGATGTGCTGCACTCGGGGGGGGGGGGGGCAAACCGGGATCCCCAAAATNCCCTTTTATCTCACTTTCTCACTCCATTATTTCTTACACTGGACAGATGTGCTGCACTCGGGGGGGGGGGGGACAACCAGGATCCCCAAAATGCTGAACTGACGTTTCTCAGTCGTCTCCAAGATGTTTAAGCTTTTCATTCTTCTGTGATTTATCTTCTTTCATTTGACTTGAGGACTCCCTGCTTAATGCTGTGCTTACGCGCCACAAAATATGAATATGTTGAGATTAAACGTATTAGCGCAGTAAAGCCTAGTAAGAATTATATTTTCAGTTCTCACCGTACCCCTGGCAAACGCTTTTAGACTTTTAGTAAAGGTCCCGACTGTGTGCAGTATCAACTGTGGCAGGGTGTACAGGGTCCAGCGAGTGACCAGGCAGGAGACAAGTGTGGGAGAATTGAGCAAGAATTTTAGTCTTTCTTCCCATATTAAACACAAATATCACGCATGATGCTAATGAAAACAAAACAACAGTCAGAAAACAGGATCACAGAACAAAGTACCAAACCAAACCAGCTGCCACCGCAGAACAGTCAACTAAACTTTCTTTCTTTCTTTCTTTCTTTCTAGTTCACCTGTATGTGCCATGTGCATTGTAAGTCAAGTAAAATAAGTTCCCACTAAGCCACTGACTGGTAGCAGCAGTTGCAGTAATAATAATAATAATAATAATAATAATAATAATAAAGACTACCATACTGTTGACAAGAGAACAAGTCCCAGACATGGTGGTGTTTATCATAAAGAATGACTTCTGCTGACAAGTTGCATAAATTGATTCTTTTGATCTCACAGTTTAAAATTAAAATTCTAATTCACACAATAAAAATTTAATAACCATTTTCAGAGTTTCAAAGAGAAATGGCAATTAGTATTTTCATGCAGAAAATGTATTACACATGTTAAGTAGGGCTAGGTTTTTCTTTGAGAGAAGGCTTTTTGTCTTTTTTTTTTGCAAAAGCACATTGCTGAATTATGTAATGACCTTCACCCCACAAAAGTCAAACAGGCTGAACATTGCTCAGGGGGCAACTCTCAGCAGCCGCAAAAGAGCTTTTGCAGCAATAATGCTAAAGCTCACACAAGGAAAAAAGGCGGAAATGAATGGAGGGCTTTTCTGCTGCAGAGTTGAGATCCTCAGAGTACGATCAAATGCGCAGCAACTACTGTAATCGTCGTGCTGTCTCGGTACTACTCCGATCTGTGTCCTGGATGGCCCCGACGTCCACCAAAGTCCCTTTGGCTTCATGTCTTCTTGCAAGGTCTACCAAAGTCCAGTCTGAACTGGCAGTCGTGCTCAGAATTTCAAAGAAGACCACAGAGCAAAACCCTTTGCAGGCTGGGGCTGCAAGACTATTTCATTTCAGTATGTGAATCATTTCCACTGGTGATCATTTCCACCTCTTTGCCAAAGAAAATTGAGCTCCATATTGATGGGCCAGGAACACACACCTTCTGTGAGAAGCAGGAGAGTAAAACTGGATGGTGCTAGTTGACCACCAGTGTTACCACTGTGTTCCAGGATCAGTAAATCCTTTATGCTGTACATGGCGGTCACCCTCCAGTCGCTTCTTGCCTGGAATAACACTTGACTGACCAGCACACCGGAAACGGGAGTCAATCAGATAGTGGTTTCACTGGCTGAAGAGAGTTAACAGAATAAAATTTCATAGCCTACCTTTGCTCACTACTGAAATGGTCATAAGGATCCAATTTAAAAGTGAAGAGAATGGAACACTGCATGTTTATGCTACAGTACAAGTGGCAATGCAAACATTTTTTCTTGTGGCTGGTGTTCTGTTTCTAAAGATTTAATAAGAGTTAAAAGTGATGCACTATGATATGTAAATTTATCTTGCCTCAAAGTAATATTATATCAGGTTTATTGAATAGATTCTCCAAATAAACATGCATAAAATATATTGAATGTTACATGCTACCTGTGAAATGTGAGCTATTTGGCCTTTAGCCTGCTAGTCTTCCTTTAACTGGTGTTTACCTAAGTAGTTCAGCTTGCAAGTATTTAGCTGACTAGTTCTTCCATTATGTCTATAACAGTTGATGAGCTATTGCATCTTTGGTCAATATAAGCACAAGAACGGAATATAAAAAAATGAAACCATGTTATACGATCCCTCTGATCATGAATCACTACAGGCTGCCTTAAAGTAATTTGATATGCCAGTCAAGGATATCGGATAAAACATATAGCATAAATAAATACAGCCATATGCACAGAGAAAACGTAGCAAGTTTTAGAGTGAAATGCATTTCCTCGGTGCATTTGGTTACTATTCTAGAAGACATTTAAAGGCTTAAGATAACACCTTTTATTGAGACAGCAGGACACGCAGTGGTAAGTATAATTATGGCGCGCTATTGGTGAAATGGTTTACTATCATCTTCGGCCAGAACTGTAGCTCGAAAAGACGTATTAATAAATGCATACCTTCTTCTTCAGTGAGTTTGGGCCTGAGGAAGTTGCATTTGTACTGAAGCACACAGAGGCCTCCAGCAGGATTATCTGGTGTTTATGTGAACTTGCTTTTTTTTCACTTGTTTACTGGAATGAGGGTCTGATCCCAAAAGTATAATTTACGACATTCATAAAGTACACCGGCTATTTATTTGATATAAAACTGACAAGTGGTGAAGCAGTACTGTATGAATGATAGGTTTGTTCTTGTGTTTCCAGCTTTTCGAAGGGATACTTCAGCTCTCAGCACAACAGATGAGGGCTTTGACTCACAACTTCACAAATTAGTTTTGAGGTAGAGTCTCTCATGAGAAACATATTATTAATAAAACTGCTTTCTAAGATTCAAAAGACAATATCAAGGATTTTACAATTGAAGGACTTCTAACAATTTGCCATGCACCCATTACCAGTATCCAGTTACCAAAGCAGAGTCACTGTGGCCCACAGCTTATCCTGAAAGCACAGGGCACGAGACAGCGGGCACAACTGCCGCAGTGCCAGGTCACGGCAGGCCAGTCACACACTTGCATTCATTCACGCACTAGACACAACATAAAGTCAATGTGAGTGAAAAAAGTTTACTGAAATAGATCAGATACCAGAGCAGATACCTAAAATACCAAGCAAGGATGGGGAGAACATGCAAACATGGAGAATAACACTTTGTAGAATTAAAATCTGGTTCTCCAAACATGTATTAAGCCTAATCTCAGACAAAATTGTATCTGTGGAGACTCTCCCCTGACAATAATTTTTACTGTACCACTTTGCTAAATCTATGTGCAATAAGCTGGTTCAATGAGTTGTATAATACTCTTCTCACTGTAGAGTCCTGACAAATAACTGTTTAAGTTACTCATGTCTGGGTTCAGAAATTTAACTGCCTTGGTAGACAGAGCCAACAATTTTTATATTCTTTATATTCTAAACTCTTCATTTTGCTTATATTTTACACTCTTTGGTATAGTCTTATAAGCTTTAGTCATTGAAGATGGTGATTATCTTCACCATCTAGAGCTTCTTCAACTTCTGTGCAAGTCAAATTTTTGCTCGTTTAACCACATGTAAACAGAATCCTCTTATGACAGGAGAAAGTATAATATCCTCCCAAAATTATGATGTTTATCTCACATCGTGCCTCATTACTATTCTTCAAATGTCAAGTAACTAGGATCCAAGTAGCTATAAATATCCCTATGGAATGAAACAGGCACTCAATCATGATCATTTTGAGATCTGTTATCGTAAGTTATTTCTGTTCCACAAAAAACAATTTGGAAAATACTTATTCCAGTGTAATGGGTTTAGAATGTTCTTCTATCTCTGATGGATAAGTGAACGGAATCCCAATGTGAAGTTCCAGTGGGAGCTGTTTGATTGGCCACTTCACACCATTATCTTTTCTCTGTGCTTGTCTGGATCATTGATTTCACGACAGATTTTTAAGACATTATGAATACAGTAAGACAGAAGCTGAACTATAAATCACTGGATCACTAAAGTTTGATGACTGGTCATTTCAAAATGAGGAACGTGAGGCATTTCTACAGTGTTCAAGTGCTCCATCGGTCCTCTGCGGCCATCCACCGGGCTGCGTTGTGCTTCACTCAGCTGCTCTGCTCTGGTGGCTATGAGAAGCATCGTGAGCAACTCATCAAACACTAAACCGGGATTGTAAGCCAGGCGCAAGTCGGCGATTTAAAAAAATCAAGGTGAAGACAAACAGCTGCTGGGGGGGATGACACAGAGAAGTCGGGGTGCCCTTGGACACACAACACTCCCGTTAGTCCACTCACGCCTCAGAAATAATTGTATTCCCGAGCAGTCCTCTCCTTGCTCCTAGTCGGAGGCGCTCTGCTATACATATTAAACACTCCAGCGGCGTACTTCCCTGAGAGGGTGTTTTTACAGCCCGCCTATCCAGGTATAGAGGTGCAAGTAGAGCAAGAACACAACTGTCAGAGGGGTCTCCTTCCCTCTTCTACAACACTCTCAGAATTGAAATTCAACAAACAGAGGAAAGTGAAACCGATGACAACATTAGTCCCCCAGTTAGTTAGTTGGTTTACTTGTGGGTAGTAAGTCTTGGAGATTGCTTTTAGCTCACCAAGTTCTCCCTTTAAGCCCTGGATAACGTCTCCAATGTGGTGAAGGACCTGCGCTTCACCAGAATGACCCGACACCTATAAAATGGTCTTCTGGCATGCTGACCGCATTGTCTGGCTTCTGTCTCCAAGGTGCCAGAGAGGGCTGCCCGTGACAACAGTGCCTTCGCACTCACACCCTGGCAGTAATGACTTTGGTCCTTTTCCAGGAATGGGAAGCTCCAGCTTTATGGTATAATGTGTCTTCAATGGTCTGCTGGTGACAGGGCTGCTAATTCACTCCGGAAGATTGCAAAAATATTCACATTAAATCACCGGAGGGCCTAGGTGGGGGGGGGGGGGGGCTGGGGGGGGGGGGGGGGGGGGGCTGTGG
>UFQX01000020.1:232740-313505 GCA_900497675.1 Arapaima gigas
AATTTCCCCCCCCCCCCCCCCCCGCCAACCACCACCACTTCCCTGCACCCGCCCACCCAGAGGACAAAAAAAACCAGTCAGATTTAGCATGAGAAGAAAGGTGTAAATTATTGATGAAGTCATTCTGGTAGGAAAGGAGCGCAAAACAGGCGCAGACAGAGTTGTTAGTACCTCTGCACCCCTGAGACTCGGAGGGCAATGGCGAAGAGCTGCATGGAGCGGTGCAGAGAGCTGCGGGAGTGTGTGCTGCCCTGGGGGTCATGACCTCAATGCCTGCTGGTGCAGGACGGGAATTGTCCTTGTGGACTCGGGGGTGGAAATGGACACCGGCCCCTCGAAGCAGCATGGCCCTTCCCCACACCCCAATGCACCAGGCAAGCTGCAAAATGTCCTTCACCTGTCCTTTACTGCAGCTTTGTCACCCTCTTCTAGGCTTCTGGAATGCTCTTTTATCCTCCTAATATTTTTTGGAACATTACAGCCATATTGAGCTGCTATCGTTTTAATTTAAATCCCTGCTTTATCGGCTTGATCGTAAAAAACCTTCCGAAAAGCTCAAAAATGGAATTTGAATGAAAATAATTTATCAGTGGTGTCGCCCCCACATAAAAATAATATTCTTTGGAATTAAACCAAAGTTATAATGAGTAAGAAGAAAGTAAATTGAAGAGGGGAGCCTCCTTCTGTTTCGTCCAGTAAATTATATCCACAGTTTGGAGCGAGGATGGATTCCCACTCCTGATATAAGAAGCAAGAGGTGAACATCTGAGTGATTTCATTCATTGTCAAGTATCTTGGGATATAATTTTAAAGCCATTAAAATCTTAACCGGGAAACACACTTTCTAGCTGTGAATTCCCAAGATGATGCTGCCTCACAGGCTGCCTAACTGGAATGATATAACCCTCGTCTTCACTGAGGGGCTCATTATGCTTTAGATATTAATGGATGTATATCGTAGTTTTCATAGGGTAACACGCTGACTTCATTTGCGTCAGCCTTCTCTGTTTAATTATATATCAAATGTTTTGTGAGGAAAGAAAACAAATGTGCTGACAGTAAGGCCTTTATTTATAGGGGCCCTAAGCTGTGGAGTTCAGAGAGTGAAGGAGCGTCCCAAACACAGTCTGGTGAGCTCTTTCCCTCACCCCACCCGCATCTAGGCTTAAGCCCACTGCTTTCCGGCAAACGACTGCAAGTAAAGCCGCTGGAGCCGCTGTCCATGCTGCTGTTTGTCTAACTTTCTGTGAAGGTTTTGGTGTCGCTGTTTAGGCTGCAGTCTGTCTCACTCCCTGTTTAACTCGTGGTGCTGCTGTCCAACTTTTATTTGTCAATCTTCACAATCTTTCTGCTTCTTTCCAGGTAACTTGTTTTTTTCCACATTTGTTTTTAACTGTGCAGTATATTCGTCATTCATTAAATTTTGATTTTTTTTTAAACGCCACATGTTGTCATAACTAATGTCATGGCATTATGTTCACAGCTGATGCCTAACAATGTGAAGGTTCCTGGTTTGAATCCTTCTCCTTCATCAGGTTTCTTACTCTGAACTGAGACTGCAAGAGTTACCTGCTGTATAAATCAATGTAAAACTTGGCTTTTTTGGCTTGCATTAAATAGATTAAATAAAGAATGTCTATATCGTTATACTTTTAGCACTACCTTACATTTAACGGCCACTTTATTAGGTATACCTGGTCAGTACCAACTGGTGGTGGTGTAATGGAATGGGGAACAATTTTTTGGCTCACAGCATGTTTTCTAGATTTTTTTGTAGTACCATCCAAGCATCATTTGAATGCCACAGAGTGCACAAGTTCCTCTGATACTGACCAGGTTGTATCCATCCCTTCACATCCAGTTTGGCCTTTTTCAAAGTGACACTTCCAGCAGGAAAATGTGCCATGCCACAAAACACACAGCATCGCAGGATGATTCCACAGTCATCACGATGCCTTTAGTTTACCTCCAACAGCCTGCACAGTCCCCATCTCCCAAGACAGTAGACAATCTTCGGGTTGAATTTGGGATGTTAACAAAATGAATGTGTCTCCAAAAAATCTGCAGGGACAATGTGGAGGGGTTAGTCTAACATAGAGCAAGACCCTAGTTGCAAATTTCACAGTACGCAAAAGGTAAAAAAGGGTCCAAACCCTCTACTTGTTAAGGATGCCTAATAAAGTGGCCAGTTTTTTTAACCACTTTCAGGTAACCTTTGTTTAACTGGTCAAAAGTGATGTCGAATTTTTGGACACAAAATAAGGTGACAAGAAGATAAGAATATAAAATTCAGGGGTTAATTTTAAAGCTCTGCCTCGCCCTTCAGAGCGTTCCTCAACATTTCATCCACACAGAAAAGATTCGTAATGAATTCGTCCAGCTCTTGTCCAATCATCAATGCGGTATACATGCAAACACTTGAATTTATCTTCTTTTCATCCTCTCCTGCATCATCTTTGACAAATTTGCTTGATTCGGAGGCTCTCTGAACCCAATCACACAGAAAGAAAATTACATCAAAACCAGCTCAAACTAGCAGTTAGAAGATTAGCATTCGGGCTGCTGGGAACAAATCCTTTATTTACAAATCTATTATTGTGTTTTCCTGGGTGGGTGGAGGCACGAGGGATTTAGACGTATTAAAATATGAAAGTCCTTAAGTTCTCTATCTGCCGTCCCTCTCTGAATATTGTCTCTGAACGAGCCTTGATTAAATTGAAATGCACTGTCCCCGGTGGCTCGGAGTGATAACAGCGGTTTGAGAAGCGTATATGGGATGGTGCTCTCGGGGCGACGAACGCCTGCTGCCGAGACGGAGATAAATGAATCAGACGCAGGAGTGCAGACACCATTCCTGTCTGCGTTGGTCCGGAAGTGGGGACACGGGAGTCAAAGCGACACCAGTGAAACAGCAAGGTTCAGCGAGGCCCTGCTGTCCCCCTGCAGTGCACGCCTAGCACCCAGGTGCAGGAGGAGACGAATCAATTCCCTTCCTCCTCTCCAACCGTGCTACTCCGAGTTTCACGGTATATTTAAAGAAGGGACAGGCGCCTCACCGAGGACTCTGTGGGAATCGGTGGCAATGACCTGAACTTCTTTGGATGAGAACAGTGTGCCCTGTGAATGACTAACCTTTTCAGTTGAGCAGCACACATTTTTGTCACTGGAGGCACGTTCTCTGAAAAGAGAGAAATGCAAATAAAAAACAGGGAAACGTTGATTTAATTGTGAAATGGCTTATTTTTCCATTAAGATCACAGGAATTAATTGCAGTTAGGCCTGTGAGAGGTTCCATTTCTGTGTCCCGATCAAAGTACTTCATCTCAATGGCTTCAGAAAAAAAATCAGAAAACCGTGAGTTGAATGCCCTGCTCTAGGTAATAATTCATAAAAGAGAACAAAAATTTTACAAAGCTTATGAATGAGTGATGGGGTCGGGACGCTGAAAAGTGAATACTGGTCCCTAACTTTTAGCAGTGAGGCCCTCATCTTGTTCCCATGGTGGGATAAAGAAGCATTTTATCAAATGCCTTAGCAAATTATTTTAAATATTGCTTGCCTAGCTCAAATGTATGCATTCTGGCCGGTCACACATCAGGGCAAATGCAGGGAGCTCAAGAGAAGCTGGAACCTAGAAGGAGACATAAACAGTCAGGTTATACATGTCCAGAAGCACAGACAACAGAACAGACAGCAGCGTCAGTGATGTAACTAATCAATGTGGCCTATAAAAAACTGACAAAACATGTAGCTGAAAACTGTGCTTTAAAAGGGAAAAATAAAACCCATTTTGTGAGACAAAAACGAATAGATGAACAGATATTAATAGATATTAATGCAAATTAATTAATAAGAATTACTGGTTATTAACTGGTAATAAATCAACTTTACATTATGACCATTTGATATTTTAAACAGAGCTGCTGAACCATATAAGCCTGGACTTGTGTGGGCAGCAGCAGAGACTAGGAGCCCACCGGGGTCTCTCACATGAGCTTCAGGACCACGTGTGCACAAACGGTGACATGTTATGAAACACGCTCACCTGGGTGCCCGCAGAGTGTTACATCAGCCCGTGGCAGAGTATGTGAGAGCGGGGGACCAGAATCAGGGCCCAGTTATGGAAGACAGTGAGAGACAGAGGAAGAGGGAGCAGGAAGGAGACGCTGCGATTCTGACAGATTAGCGCTGCCAGCCAGACTGTGCGGTAATAGCAGTTTATCAGTGAGTGGCTCAAAAGGTCACTTCAGCACACACGTTTTCCCATCATCCCCTGAACGGCGCTTCAGTGCAGACACGCACTGACAACAATCTCTCCCCCACCACTCCAAGGAGAGACACCTCGGAAAATGAACAAATGGCTTCCCTTAAACACTTCAGGCTGGCGAGAGGTATTTATCCAGAAGACCACAGGAAAGGAGGTATTCCGGAAGGTTCCCTAAAAACCGGGATAAATGCGGCTTTCTAAAACCTTCATCTTCACATTTATCTCAGATAGATATACAGTACTGTGCAAAAGTCTTAGGCACCTGTGGGAAAAATGCTATAAAACGAGGATGGTTCCAGAATTTATGCTATGAATACTTATTAATCAATAAACCCTCTAAAAAGCGCAGTAGACAAAAAAACCTCAACGAAATCAATATTTGGTGGGACCACCCTTTGCCTTTAAAACAGCATCAATTCTCTTATGCAAACTTGCATGCAGTTTAAGGTAGAGGTTAGTAGGTTCTTCCAAACAGTTTGAGGAACTGGCCGCAGTTCTTCTGCAGACTTTGACTGTCTCTGCATGTCCTCCCAGACTGACTTGATCATGTTGAGATCAGGGCTGTGTGGGGACCATACCATCTGTTGCAGGATTCCTTCTTTTTGCTGAAGATAGTTGTGTATGAGTGAGATTGGGTGTTTGAGGTCATTCTCAGGCTGCAGAATGAATTTGGGACCAATGAGAAACCCCCCTGATGGTAGATAAGAATCTCCCTGTACTTCTCAACAGACACTGAAGTTGCACGCCTAAGACTTTTGCACAGTACTGTAGCAGGTCGTGTAGTAACTGAAGATTCCGGGTTTGACTATCACTCCTGCTGTAGTACCTCTGAGCAGCGCTTTTACCCTGAGACAGCACAATAAAACATATCCGTGTGTGTAAATGAGTAAATAATTGAAAGGAGCTTAGTGTACAAAAGTGGCTTTGGATAAAGATGCCGCTTAAACGAATGCGTACGGTAGCCTTGCACAGCTTCAGTCTTTTCACTCGGCGTTTCAGCTGCAGTTCACTTGGCTTAATTAAAAAAGTTAATGTTGCTTTAATAACAAACTTGTCGCAAACTGGAGAAAAGCAAGAGGACCTCCTCATCCTTCACAAAGCCCACATGTCATTCTGAATGAAGCATTTTTCACTCCTTTTGCATATTTCATTGCCCTTCAGAGCTTGTTAATTAAACGTAACATCAAACGTCAGAACGTAATTTTTATTTCTGAAGGGGTCAAACATAATGCCCCCAGTATAGTGTCTGCACTCTAATATGAGGACGACGGTATATTAAACAGCCGCCAAAAGCCACAGAACATTTTGGCCACAGTTTATTGTAGGCTCAGGTGTGATGCTACTGGACGCGATATATTTCTGTGCAGGATAAAAACCTCTCCCCACGTACAGCTGTGCGACACATTAATTGCCCCGATGATTATCCGGCACATTATGTTGCCGGCCTATATTTATAGTTGTGTCCACTTTTCATTATGCTGTTCATTACAGGGTATAAATAATGTACATAAATGTGCCCACACACCTCGAGACACTGTGTAATAGTGCCAGGAGACATCTATCTTGTCCACAGTTATCAGACATTACCTTTCTGAATTATGTCTCTTAGTTGCTTCTCGGATTCCTTTCCCATCAAACCTTTCTGCAAAGATGGCAGCATTAACTTTTAACTTTATTGCTTCTTCTTTACCCAACAGCGGGCAGTAATCTGCTTAATGGCTGCCATGACCCCCTTCGTCCCATTTAATAAAATAAGAAATATTTGTAAAACACACTGCAAATCCCATTGTACAGTATTTTCCAACACTAACACTTTAAAACAAATGGGATGCGTGAAGTTGGACTCAGCAATGGGCATTTGTTCATTTTCATAGGTGCAGGAAGATAAATGAAATACAAATATTAATAGTTTTCATAATCCGTTTAGCTTTTTGGCACCTGTGATATTAGTGACATAATATGACAAAACAGCGGCAAGCAGCTAATCTGAAAGTGCTACAGTTACCAAGACTGTGTAATTGAATTCTACTGCGAAATAGTCTTTTTTTAAACAATGTGCAAATGAACCTGTTAAAAATAAATATAATTCCAAACTGACCCTTGCAAAGATTGAAACAGAACGTTACAACAACGGCGAACAGTTTTACAATAAGCTGCCGTTACTGGCACTTCAAAAGAGGACGTGTTCACCTCCTGACAATTCTTCACTTTGAGTTTCCACCCAAAATTTCCTGCACAGATTGCAATTAATACCAGTTTAAACGGCTATTTTTACAGAGCCAGATCAATAATTGATCAACTGTACAAAACAGGCCTGCTGCCAGGTCTGCATCTGGCAACTTTTTAGTCACAGATTCAGATCCTTTAACCGCTCTAGCAGCCTCTGCCTTCTGCCACGAGCCAGTGAGTCCAAGGGAAGTAGGACAGTGTGGAACTGGCTGAAGGTTCCCAGAAAGCTCGATAGAGCCGGATGTCAGATCAAGGCTGGATCCCTGAAATGCTCTCTGAGACCCTGCAGGAGGGTGACAGCAGATGGGGTCCCTCTGTGCTCCAGTGCCTGTGTACATGGATCGCACCCCAACTGCCAGCTAACTTCACATCAAACGGGCTAAGAGAGGGAAGGCCATCTGGGCCGAGACTCCACCAGCGGTCTGTCTGGCATTTCACTTGGTACTTCAGAGGGAAACAGAAGAAGTGAGTCAGAAGCCTTCCGATCACTCACCTTTGAAAATGTTTCACCACCTCCTAAATGGCACGCAATGGGCTGGAGTTACTCGGGTCCCGTCCTTGTGAGAGGAATCGGGATCCGTAAAGTCGAATGGCCATCGATCAGGTCCTGTCTGACGTGCGGCCATAACTCCCAGTCCATGTTGAGCTTCAATTGCCCCATATCCATGTAGCGCCCAGACACAGCCCTATACAGCCTGCTAAGGACAAAATGGTGAGTATTGCTTATATCCATGAAAAAAGTGAAAGTTAAAGATGACCTGATTTTCCCTCGAACCTTCACTTTCAGATGGTTCGATGAAAAGAGGAACACATTAGGTGACTTATTCAATTAAAAGGAAAAAAAAGGGTGGCTCTAAGTATCACAGAGGGAACGCTGATGGTTACAGGATCTACACCCTGAGCGGGAACCCCAGCACAACCTGTCCTGCTGGTTAGTCTCTACCCCAAACCCTTGTTTGAGTTCCTTCTCCCAAAAAAACCAACCTTTTCTACTCAGCAAATCTGCTGACAGTGATGGCAGCAAAATAATGAATAATTGACTAAATGGTAAAAAGAAGACTGAGTGGGTTGTCATCAGAAAAAGCGAAGGAAAAATGCCACACGTAAAAAATGGGAAGCGCTGAACAACATTAAAAGCTTGTCTGTAGATTTACTCATACATCAGTCATCTGAGAAATGGGGTTTACTGTCAGAAGAACTGGTGTTAAATGGATCTTAACAATAAGAATGTTGCAAGGAAATATGAGCCTGGCATCTGTTTAGCCAAACTTCTGACAGGACTCAATGCTGCTCAATATAAACGCCGCAACACGTAAGTTAATGATACTCCCACCCGCCGCTTTACAAACTTGATTAACTGCAATGAATATAAGGCTAATGTGTTCAAAAGAATGACCTGTGGTAAAAACACAATTTAACAGGGCAAATAAAAAAAAATACAAGGTTCCAAGAAGGCGGCATGTTTAAGGTTTTCATTTTGATAAGGTGCAGTTTTCTTTTAGTGGGGCAATGCATGCAATCCTGCGATAAAAGTTATGGAACATGACAGGCAATGGGGGGTATAGTTGTATCATTAGCATGCCATCAAAGGACATGGGTTTGGATCCCAGCTCCCATTATAATACCATTTTGGGGACTGTGTCTAGAAATGGACCAGTGGTTGTGGTAAAGAAAGTAATAAGACAGACCTTGAGCTTTAGATTTAGATGTATAATTTATTCAGGTTGGTGGCCACTGATCAGTGGAGAGCAGATCTCAAGATTTTCAGCATCACTCTTACTTTGTCCTGTCATGACCAGTGTTAAATGGCAACTAGGTGTTACACCATTGGTTAGCTGAGATATGTCTAAACCATTAGGGTCAACAAGTACCAAAGGGTTGACAGCTACTCGAAGGACTCAGGTTTCAGATCTCACCTCCTGTTGTAGCAATGCACTGACCCCAGAATTGCTCCAGCGAAAATGGCACAGCTGTGTAAACGGGCAAAATATTGTACATTGTTTCGGAAGGAAGTGTCAGCTGAAGAATTGCATTCACCTGTTTAGATGACACATTTCTCCAAAACAACTTATGACACTAAGTTACAAACCTCTAAACTTACACATTTAAACAGCTGAATACTTTTTTACCAGAGCAATTCAGGTCAAGTACCTTGCTCAGAGGAAATAAGGCATGACGTGGGATTCAAACCAGTTATCACCACATCCAGAGGCAGTATGGCTAACCAGCATATTACCAGCTTCAAATAACATGTTAGGTTGTATGAAGTGTTCCTGAAGTTGTAGGTACCGATGCAGCTCTCTGGTCATTTTTGGTGTCGTGGCTTCTCTCTGTCAACAGATTACAGGGCCTGCCCTGCCGGACCTTGCAGTCAAACTGGACTATGAAGTAGTTCCTGGTGGGTGTATATTCAGCTCATTCTTGAGTGTCAGTAGGGATCGCCTGTCAACATGTTTCTTCAGGTACGCTGCAGCACAGTGAGGGTCCAAAATATCATATAAATTTGGAAGACACAAAGAAAATTACACAGCAGAAATATTTCCTTGTAGATAACCTCCAGGTTGTTCACCTTTGACCAAGGAAGTCACCATGAATTACTCCAGTAAAAGTCAACATACTGAATAAAAGGTAAAACATTGCTGGCTTACTATACAAACTGTACAAGCATTGTGCAAACAATGTTAGAAGCTTCAGAGAAAGGAATGACTTAAAAAGACAATAACCATCCTCTGTAGGATGAAAGAAAGAAAGAAGAAATTGGAACAGCACAGTACTGTACTTTGAATAATTGACATATTCTCAGAAAGGTGTCTTTTTTGTATGTCACACACTTTTAGCTACATTTTGAGAATAAAAGGTTGTTAGCAAGGTGACCATTTCCAATAGCTTCATATTCTGAGATGCTGTTCTTGGCACATAGCAGCCATTGTCAACAACCCCACACTGAGGGTCTTCTCCCTACAATAGGCCTTGCTACTGAAACCTTGAGCAGAGTCCTCCGTGTGAACACTCCTGTTTGCATTTTTTGGGAGGGAAATGGGACAGAAGATAGATCCTATGATCCTCTTGCCCGTGACACAGATGAATGAAACGCACACAAACAAAAAAAATCACATATAGAGTGAAATATAAACATATCTTTTTTTTCCCCAAATAAGCAATGATGGATATTACAAACCTCCATTCATTTGCTATGATGTGCAGCTGGGAGATACCGTCTGAACCAGAATGTTCCTTTAAAGATAAAGCAATTTGCATACAGTCACGCGCACTCACAGATACACACAAAGTTCAACTGAGAGTCATAAATTCGTATGAAAAACTTGTCTTTGCACCATGGAAGGGAACTCAAAACAAAACAGCACATAAACTGCAATGGATTCGAACCCATGCCCAAATCCTGCGGAGAAGTGAGAGACCAGCAGTAGCTGCAGCATCCCCACAATGCATCCCAAAAACACGTGTTGAAAAACATATTCAAATAATGAAAAAGTTATAGTCTACATCTCTTAATTCACTTGCCTGTACTCTAGTGTGCATATATTACATGGACAGTTGCTTTAAGTTGCAGCAAAGACCATGCAAGTCTTCAATTGTTTTAAACATCAAAGGGTCACACTATGCGAGAGAAGCAGCTGGGAGCTCATTACCCCATACAAACAGGAAAAAGGGCAACACACCTGCAGAGCAGAATGCTGATTTACCTGATTAATACGCATATAAACCAACAATGTGCTGGTGAGCGTCCAGTGAAGTGGTCAAGCAGGAGGTTCTTAAGAGAGGGGGTCAAAAACAAGATCGGGTTCACTTTAATCTTCTCCTCGGGCTTCTTTCCTTCAGCGCACCTTCTGCCTCTAATTGGAGGAGTTGATGGAAACTTTGTCTTCTCTGTTACTCAAGAGTTTTCTCTTTTTCATCTAAACATCACAATGGCAGCTTTGAATGAAAGCGTGGCTTAAACTCATGAGAAAGCACCAGGGTATGAAGGACGTCCATAAAAAGTGTGTTTATATGGAACAATAAAACCCGACAGGAGGGCTGGGCAATGAGCAAACTTAATGACAGAAATAGATTTGCGTCTTGCGTCCCCTGTCCTGCGTTGCCCTTGGAATTCGTTTAGGCATAATTGAAGTTGCTCAAGACTTAATTTCAGAAATTACAAGAACAGCAGGACATGTGGGCTCCTCGGGCGGCCCGCGCAAAATCTTCCTCAGACAGACAAAAATGTCAAACTGAGAGAATCCGAATAGCATGAAGGTAGTCCAGCCGTGTCCCAGGGAAAATCCGAGAACAATGAAATTAAGCTCGCAAAGCTCTATCTGCTCCTGGGGAGTTCTTTCAGACACCCCTCCTCTTCATTCCTGCCCCCGACCCTTTGGTCTGTGAAGCAGAGGCGAGAAACTCAACACACCAAAGCACAGCAGCATTGCCACCGCACTTAGAAGAAACATCTACAACATTCCTCAGCTGTTTCCAGTGACCAGCCGGTCACATCTACGAAACAAGTACACTGACTCCTCATGTTATGGACATTTGAGACGTGCTTTTAGACATGATCAATGTTGGCCGCTCGGGTGTGAACTGTCAAAAATGGGGAGTAAATAAAATGTAGGATTATTTTTTACTAGTGATTTTAAGTTAGTTTTCATTTTAATCCAACTTCAAATTACTCACTCACTCTTGGTACCACTTACCATGGTCAGGATCCCAACAGTCTCGAGCCCATCCCAGAATGCCGAGGCTGGGCTGGGAGGGCTATACCCTTGACAGGACCCAAGCCTGGATTGAAAATTAATAAAATATTAAAATAAAAAAGACTTTATAAAAATAACATAAACTTCAATTTAAAAGATTCTAACCCATGAATGAACAGAAGGACGCATTAATAATCTTTTAATGATCGTAATTTTGTGGTGAAACAGACTTTAAATGTACCTGCAAAACAAATTACAAAGAAACTTCTGCTCCCACTCGTATTCACAAGCTAGGAAGCTACTGCATACAAACGTTTTCAGATTGAGCCCCTTTCATCCAGTGGCTGTTCTCATATAGTAGTCACTGTGAATGGGGACAGAAAGCAAATAATATGTGTATGTGAACAGTGGCCCTAGGAAAGCGCGACAGAGGACGCCAAATTATCTTGTATACAGTTTACACACAACAGGAAGAACATGCGTTTGTTCACGCAAGAATGGCCAATAGTGACAAATAAGATGATTTTCAGTGTCTCACCTGCGTGTTAATTTAAACTAAATAAAATATTTTCAAAAATTTTGACAAGTAGTATATTATTTTCATCCTTAACACAAGACATCTGAAATTTTTCAAAATATACAGTACTGTGCAAAAGTCTTAGGCGTGCGACTTCAATGTCTGTTGAGAAGTACAGGTAGATTCTTATCTACCATCAGGGAGGTTTCTCATTGGTCCCAAATTCATTGTGCAGCCTGAGAATGACCTCAAACACCCAATCTCAGTCATACACAACTATGTTCACCAAAAAGAAGGAATCCTGCAACAGATGGTATGGTCCCCACAGAGCCCTGATCTCAACATGATCAAGTCAGTCTGGGAGGACATGCAGAGACAGTCAAAGTCTGCAGAAGAACTGTGGCCAGTTCCTCAAACTGTTTGGAAGAACCTACCAACCTCTACCTTAAACTGCATGCAAGTTTGCATAAGAGAATTGATGCTGTTTTTAAGGCAAAGGGTGGTCCCACCAAATATTGATCTGATTGAGGTTTTTTTTGCACTTTTTTTGCACTGCACTTTTTAGAAGGTTTATTGATTAATAAGTATTCTAAGCAATATTTTTGAAACCACCCTCACTTTATAGCATTTTTCCTGCAGGTGCCTAAGACTTTTGTACAGTACTGTATTTGGCATGTAGGTGCCAATTCGTAATCACCTGAAATGTTCACATACAGTGAATATGAAGACAAGATACGTAGACGACATACATATGTATGGATTGAGCTTTTTTGTTCATTTCCATCATTTCTGTAGTTTGCTCCCAGGAGATCTACCCACTTGAGGATTAAGGGTGAACTAGTGTACTGCAATCTGCAAGGGAATCCAAACTACATATAACATTAGCAAAAAAACAACAAATAGTTCCGTCAAGAGCAGCCCATTTATTCTAAGTAAGCTCAAAAGCTACAAACTATTGCAATAAAGATATCTCTGAAGCGTATGTTTTGTGGGGACATGCAAAGGAGGGATGTGAAACTCGGGGTTTCTTTCAAACTTGGACTATTGGCTCCGGGTCCGAGGTCTTGTTTGAAAGCCCAGCAGTCAAACGTGTGCGTTGTGCAACTAAAAATTGGTGCTTAGTATCTGATGGATTGACCCAGTTGCATGAAAGCAGTGTAGGCACTTCTTAAAGAGGCACAGCCCACTTGCCACTTAATATGAAGAGGCCTTTAAGTTGCCCTCCTATTCATGGGGCTTCAGGATTAGAATGAACCCAACACCAACACCACATGGCAATACAGTCAGTTGCACTCACCTCAGATATGTACATTTGATATCAAAGGATGGGGCGTTTGCATTATTGACCTAGAAGTCCCAGTTCTGCAGTATTGATTTTTTTCACTTATCCATTTTCATGACCACAGTATGGATCATTGCAGCAGCTCCGGTTCCTAATGAGGCTTTAGAGGAGGCGTACAGATCCTGATGGCCTCTTTTTTTTGTGGGGTGGGAAATGTGAGCAACACGAAGATGCAAAAGTGGTTGTCCATACCTAGGGAGACCTCCTGGGCAGCCCCACAAGGCTAGATGCTACATGAAGACAAACACTAACTCCTGCAAAAGATGGTGGGGGGTAGAGATTGCAAAAATGACATATCTATACGAGCATTCAGTGTTGGAGCGCTGGTTATGAATTTGGATCCACGGAATTGCTCAAATTAAGTCCCCTCCTCTTTCCAGACCTCCAGGAAGTGGGAGTCACCTTATACCTTACATCAGAACACGTGAGAAGAAACCCTCAGCAGTTCCTTCCGTGCTGCCAGCCCATGTGGCGCAGTCAGAGGTCGGCCCCAGTGTCATTAGTGCACCAGAATCTGACCTTTTCCCTGGAGTGCTGTGGCTGCCTGGTGAATATCCAGCACCACAACCCGCCACACTGGTGGAGGACAGGGAGTAGGAGACGCAACCGAGGGAGGCCAACAAATTGATTCATCCTGACCTTTCATACTCTCCATAAAGGCATTCCGTTTGTTCCTAGACCTAATAACATCCTTGTGAAATCTCAGTCTCCGTTTCTATTTATACACCCTCAGATAAAAAAGTCCAGTATCTTCAGTAAATCTTCCTTGTATTTCAGACTCGAGTGCAGCGCAAGCTTCCCCTGGTCTAGTGTCAGTGAGGGAATGGCATTCTTCCTTCCAAGACACCCCACGGGTGTGATGCAAGTTTATCGATTAACCTGCACGTCGGGCTCTGCGTGGGCAGGGCTGTGGGGGGGACACAATGTGTACATATCGATTAACCCTCCCATGATCCCAGCTCCCTTTCCTTATGCCATGAAACTCATTACAGTCCACTCCATTTGTTCTCCAATAACCCCCGGATTCCTTTTGTCGCAGAGCAGTCAGCAGGCGTGCGCTTCAGCCACAGGACACCACCTCCGGCACGTCCTGGAGTTGCTCGTGACTTTAAATTAATTCATCCACATTTGCCACAACCGGCCCCATTCATTCTGTTCAACCACACAATGTCTTCCAAATGTCCACATCCCAATCATCAATCCATGCTCACAGCATCCTCAGTTATTGTCCTCAGCATCTGCTTAGGATGTAACCGCCTCTCCACTTCCATCTATTAACACATCTTGTGCCCCTGGGCTCACTGACATCCATGTAAATGACACGACATAACAGCAGATTGGAAGATAAAGAACCAAAAGAGGTTGGACGTACAGCACATATGATGACATAATGTAGTCAATCAGTTACACAAAACATGTATATATGTACATAATGAATACATTTAACCCCCATTTAACCTCCATTCAACCCCCAGCTTGGCATCAGTACACAGATACTGAAATATAGTGTTAATATGAAGTTAGCATTACAGGTTAATGACTGCAAAACTAGGGAATTTAACAAGTCCAATGCAAGGACAACAAAGATATTTTTTGAGGGCGATTAAGTAGCCGATAAAGGATTGCGGTCCAGATCGGTGACTCTGTGTGTAGTTGCTTCTCCGGCGACAGCTGCCCCACTGTGTCCGCGTCCATAACAACCCTGCAGAAGGGTGGAAACAAGGACTCGTGGGAACAAACCAGTTCGGCGTAGTTTACTGAAATGTTTCTCTCTAATGAATGCGAATGTGTGCCTGAGAATTGAAATTAAGGAAGGTACTCAGTCACAGGTTGTCACTGAGACTGAGTGACTAAAAATGACAGATGTAATGAAACAATTCGCACACGCAGGTTGATCTCAGACTTGCTGTTTTCATCCCTCACCCGCCAAATCAGCAGCCCAGAGCCCGAAACTGTGTCGCTTCATCTACTTGAGGATGAACTTTAAGATGAAAGCGAGGAGAGAAAAGGTCAGCTGGGTTCAATGATATTCTAATTTCAAAGATGTCACTTTTGTGTACTTGGCAAATGAAACTAAAATGCTGTCTTTCTCACAGTCATCAGTTGCTGGGGCTGCGGAGTCGTCGTGTCTTCCTAGCTGTCGTCCGGTCTTGTCTAAACACTCTGTCATTGTGATGAACCGCTCTGCATTTCCTTCAAAGCTCGAAGCAGTAGAATAAATTACACACACACACACACACACACACACACACACACACACAGTGCTTAAAAGAGACAACAACGGACAGAAAGAGAAGAGCAATAGTTGGTCATACAATAGAGCTTAATCAATAAACTTTGAAACCAATGAATCACTTCAGTTTCTAACCACCGAGGAGAAGTGTTCACAGGCAGCTGGATTTCACTCTTTAACCTGCACCGTCTGTGTGTTTGCCAGGGTACAGCAGGACAGGGAGTGTCTTCATTTGTGGCGCTGGTGGAGAGACAGGGTGACAAGGTTTTCGGGGGTCAAGGAAGAGGTCGAAGCAGGATTAGCTCCTGCCACTGCTCCGACAGGAGAGGTCCAGCACCAGGAGACCCTGTCGCGGCTCAAAGCAAGCTAGTGGCACGCCGTGGCAGCTGACGCACTGTCGGGGCGCTGCGGGTTGGTCAGGGGGGCTCAGAATAAAGCTCCCTTGCGCAGGTTCCAGGAGCTGAGCTCATTATGATCCCCTTTACGCGCCTGCTCATATTCAGGGCCTTGATCTCAAACATGGGAAGTGTGTATGGTCACTTTTTCTCCTTAACAAGGCCAGCTTACAGACTCTCTCAAAGGGGAACTTTTTAATTAACAGGACATTGATCTCCCTCGTTCACTAAAGGTGACCCAAAATGAGAAGGCAGAGACTTGCAGGGTATCGGCGGTCCGGGGGAAACTCACGAGCGCTGGAATACGCCTGACATCTAGTGGCGTTTCTGCAGCCCGCAAAACCCCGTAAAACACGACCATCAGGGATCTCGCTCAGCCGATCTCATAAAATGAAATGGAATTATGGAAAAACTCATCCAGAGGTCAGGCTGCTTATGAATGTAATACAACTCTTTAATATTAAAATTCACATAATACTTTTGTCATTTAACAAAAATTTCTGTCCTTGCTTGTCATGGAATGAATAATGTGACAGAAAAGAAAATGCACATGCATTCAAAGACATGCATTTCATTCAAGAGCCAATGGGAAAGTATAAAAATTGTTTGGAATTCTACAGAAGTTCAACATTTATTTATTTATTTTACTAACACGTTTGTCAAACCAACTAACAATATTGACCTACTTACTGTTTACTGACCTATTCACACAGCTGGGTTAGTTGTTCAGGGTAAGTGCCTCGCTTAGAGCTCCTACAGCAGGAGCCCGAGTGTGAGGCACCCACTGTAACCACTACACAACAGCAAAATTTAAAACATTCAAAACTGAAAAAAAAAATGTTTTCACAGACCCCATAATCAGCATGAATACCACCATGGAACCAACTTTGAATGGCATTACTGTAAACTGCTTTTTTCAAGTTATAAGAAGCAAGGTTCTGTTGCTTTGTTGTCAGATAAAATTTTGGTCCAAAACAAAACATAAAAATCAATACTGATTTCCACTTGTTATTGTCCTTCAACTTAGTATATCTCTTGTATTTACACTTTGTCTATGAAATATACAAAACAGCCATGTTTACCATTTGTTTCAGTTAATTACAAATAAATGGAAACCTGTGAGTAGCACACAGCCAGGGCAGCTAGGGTGTGGATTCAAATCCAGATCAGTCTATTCCTCGGGGTGCTCCAGATTCCTCCCACAGTCCAAAAACATTCATTTCAGGTTAATTGGTTACCCTACATTCCACTGTGTGTGTGTGTGTGTGTGTGTGTGTTAGAGAGAGAATGTCTCTGGGATAGGCTTCAGACCACAGCACCCCTGACTAGGATTAAATGCTTGCTGTTAACAAATGGATGGATATTAATGAATGAATGATGAATGTATCAAAGGAAAATTGTCTTGGTTGCAGCAGCAACACAGATATGACTCGTGCAACACATACATACAGTGGCAAAAACAAAGATAAGTGTGTGAGTAGGTGAATTATTAAATAGTCAACCGTGTTTGGAGATAAGTTAGGATGGAGTGAAGTGAGGTGGCGCAAGGTGTAATGGATAAAGCAATTCCGAGGTTATTATGAGGCCACCACCCAGGCAGCATGAGGACTCAATGAAGAACACTGAATTTTTCAGTTTCCATCATGTCCCCCACCAGGGAGTCCAGCGTCACTCCTTGGACCAAATGGTCCTTCCTGACAAACCTGCTGAGCCTGTTGGCATCACTGCTGGAGATACTATCACCTCACTATACCACAACAAAGACATCCAGCCACAAGTGAGCAGTGGAGCATCTGCACCAGTGACCTACACACTACACAGAACCTGAGTTTCCTAGAAAGTAACAAGAACTCTGCCCTTTCTTACATATGGCCTCAATTTAGCATATAATTGTGGGTATATAACTTAATTTTGGCTAGTTTTTCTGTAATATTTGTTTGTATAGTACTTGTTTTTCCTATCAAACTGAATTCTGAAAACTAATTTAGCAGTATGAAGTTTAGTGCACAACCGCTTGGGAAGAAGTACCCGTGCCATACAGAAGACTGAAGAACAGAGTTCCAAAAACACTAAGAGGAGTTTGCTGGTATTACACAGTATGTTACAGAATATATATATAGGAGGAGTATCTATGTGATGCACTTACTGTCGCATTAACAAAACAATAGTGTAAATGACACGTCATACCTTCAGAAGCAGGTCCTCGTTCAAGGTGTATAACGCTGCGGTTCCTCCAACACTGTTCTGGTGAACTCATCACCTCCTTTCTGGTGTTGGGACCCATTTATGCCAAAATCCAGCAAAAATTTCATGTTTTCAAGTGTTAAATATGAGTTTAAATGAAAAATACCCCTTTGTCATTCAGCCCCAGCAATTATTACTCTTCTGGCAACAAATTCTGCAGGTACAAATATATTATTTTTGTTCTGTCTTAAATTCAAATTGGACATGCAGCGACTTTAATACTCAGCACGGATGATTAGGATGTGAACAACATGTATTTTATTTTTTGTGAGAAATGTTTATTGTAAACACTATGTTTTAGAACTGATTTAACAATGGACTTTATTACAGCACTTTTTAAAACAAAGAATATTTAATTTGATGACCTTTCCAGAGTTTGTAGAGCAGAACCTTTCCTAATGAAAACTGTATGTTTTATGGGGAAGAGGGTGAAAATATGATTATGTAATTTTACACGAGGGAGGCATCCACTTTATCCGGTTACTTTCAATGTCACACACTTTTGATGTTTCCTGCATTTGAAGCTGTAGTTTAGAAGTATGTTCTCCTAGGTCCTCTACATTATACAGTTCTCACTGTAGTTCCCCCAGGTGGCTGAAGTCAGACAGCCAGCCTTGCCGAGAACATTTGAAAAAAATCAAATTCCCAGACAGTTTCTCAATCCTTCTCTTTCTTGTCACATTCCCCAGAAAGTTCTCTGCCGTTTCTACTTGCTGAGCTGAGCATGTCTAGCGGTGCAGATATTGATGGTGTTTAGGTCTTTACTTTCAAAAATCTCATCTTGATTTGAGGACTTCACTCATTTATTTTTGTTTGTTTACATTTAGTCAGAGCAACTTTAAAAAATTACCCATTTAAAAAGCTGTATATGTTTAGGTTTCCACCTTTATCAGCAGGACCAGTCACAGTCCTTAATCACACCACCTGCTCTGTGACATTCTGCGTACTTTATATTGAATGTACTTTTACATTGTGACATACCAGTTTAGACCAAGAGTCAGAGACAGACAGTCTTTTGCTGATGTTTTATTGAACTTAAACTGAACAGCACTCTCAGGGCTTGACTGGTTGCATCCTGAGGGCAGAGAAGGACCCTTTTAGAACTGCATGGCGTGGTTGCCTCCTTGATTCCTTTTATGTTTCTCACAATAAAAGGGAGATTATATGTAGGGGGACACAGCAACTGGATGTGATGTTATGGACCAGACATCCCTCATAACTGGTTGCATCACCCATTGTTACCAAGACAACTGCTGTCATCTTCAGGTTCTGTGTTTCTTCCTACTTTTTTACTGACTCTACATTGATTTGAGTGGAGACCTTTTAAATAGTATTTTTACTGGAGTACGTCAGGGAGAACATCACTGAATCAGCAGAGAACAAGCAACCTTCAGGTAGCTAGCTATTATGTCACCAACTGTTTACGTGGCCCATGCATCCAGCTTTCAGCACTAGTATTTTCAAAGTGGAAAAATGCTAAAGTCAAAAACAAAGTACATGTATCCCTTGAGATATAATACCCTTTACCAAAGATATGAACAAATGAGGATGACTCGTTGAGTAACAAGAGCCAAACATGGGGGAATTTTCAAAGTTTGCACTGGCAGCCATTGTGATGTAAGTGTGAGTGCACCTGCTATATTTATTATACCTGTTTGGTTCAATGGGTACAAGTACAATTTCATGTTGACTGGATGCATGTATGTGTGAATTATTTACAATTTTACGGGACATGACTTAAGCAGACATGGGGGTGACTTTACAGACCCAGGAACAATTTTTTAATTTTCTTTTTTGGCCAATGAAACTAATGGTGACCAGGTCTGTCTTATGAGATTTCACCTTACAAGCTGATTTCCTAGACAGTATTGTATTTGTAAGTGGGGGACATCTGTTATTGGAAGCTTTTCTACCACTGGTTACTAGGTTCTAGGCTGTCCTCCTAGTCTCCCTCTCTTTGTACTTCTTCAACCAAAGTGTATATGCCCCCACAGGAAACTGAGTATTTGGGGAGAAAAATTAAAAACCCCAACCCACACCCAATGACAAAATGTGGTCTCACACAGACCTGCACTTCATACCTGCTTTCATTAGAGCTGTATACCCAGGCAGCACAAAGAATGGAAGGGAGGGGGGGGGGGGGAGGAAAAAAAAAAAAAAAAAAAAAAACAGGCTGATAAATATTGTTTGCATGAATTCTTTAATCATTTTTAATCTATCACAAGACTGCCAACCATTAATATTANAAAAAAAAAAAAAAATCTCTAAAGATGCCAGTTTGAGTCACTGCAGAAGTCAGGAACAATTGGGTCTACTTATTTCATAAGTTACATGATTATTCAGCCCATAATGTGCATCAGACAAACAACCCTTTTAAGGTTTTTATAGATTATGTATAAACATTTTGCACAATAAGGTAGGTAGCTGAGCAAGCTTTGCTTGTTGTTATATCACCTTTAAAGCAGACCAAACGGTCAATATTTTGTTTAAAAAGTGTTGAATAATGCAGGATCGGTCAAAAGCTCTTCATTGCCCTCTGCTGGATTTGGCAAACATTGCGTGCAAAAGGGGGTGTTGCCCCCACTGAAGATTAGAAACGTATCAGCATCACACTTGTCATACTCAAGTCCTGTACAATAAATTCAGACAGGACTTAGTAGACTGTACTGTAACTATACTTTTCAAATGTAAGGCTTTAAATAACCATCTGCAAAATTAATGTAACAATGTCATGAAAATACCAACAATTAAATAATCAAACTGAATTGATAAAGGCAGCAAAAAGATGTATATTAAATCAGTTTAATTTACAAGTATCAGCCTTTGCAACTGCCACAATAATTAAAATATACAAAGAAACATTTAAAATTTAGAATGTTTCAGAAGTATCTGGTTCCCAAGTAATGAAGGAAAAGCACCCCCCCACAAAAAAAAAAAAAAAAAAAAAAAAAAAAAAAAAAAAAAAAAAAAGGAATAAAAAAAAAAAAAAAAAAAAAACAAANACATAAAAAAAACCCCCCCCCAAAAAAAAAAAAAAAAAAAAAAAAAAAAAAAAAAAAAATTCAAAGAGGGTTTAAAGACAGTCTAGAAAAATAGAAACAAGTGTTACATTAAGAAAATATATTCACATTCAGGTTAGGATATCAGAACAGTCGGTTTCCAATATGTGATGGTCAGTAATGAAAAATGCTCATAATTGACACCAAAGTTAAGCTTGCATGTGATACCATTTGCTTGTGTAAACATAGATGCATTTAATATGTCTTTTCTGCAACATGATTTCTAAGTCAAGGATTAATAGATGTGATGATCATGTGACACTCCAGTGACTTAAGTACAGTCATTCCATCCTTATACAAACCATCACTATAACATGATAATGGTAACAGAGACACGACATCACATCCCTGAACCTGACAGGTGTGACTGATTCATCACTACAGTCTCTCAATGCAAATCTCAACTGCTCATCCCACCACTGCATATGTCATCAACTCTGTCCAGTTAGAACAATTTCAACCCAGGACCCACTTCCACAGGAGTTTGAGTTGTTCTGGGAGCCTCAGGCATATTTTAATTTCCTGAAAAATAGTTAAATAACTATGTTTTGGTACTGTTCCAGGATTAAAGAAACAAAAGCCAGACTTGCATTGCTCTAGACATTTGGATGTCGATATCCAACTGCAGGAACAATGGTATGATTTCAGCTCATCATATTCATCGTAGATGTGAGATCACTCACCTCCCCTGAGCACAGCAGGGGGCTGCTGGTTCTCCTTGCTCTCATGTTTGAAAGCTTTGCTTGGGTCAAACTTGCGTGGAGCAGATAGTGACTTCAGTTGGTCCAACTCTTTCTTGTGCTTTGCGATCTGAGTCCTCTGTTTCAATACTTCCTACAATTCAGTTACATTTGGACTTTTACCAATTCATTTTAAAAACCAAGACTTGACAAGATTGTTGCTCTTGCAAGTGACAAAACACCAAGTTTTGTCACATCAGCAAGAGCAACTGATGCAACAATGCAACCACTGAAGATACCTAAATCACAGTAGACCCTTTTATTATACACAACCAAATTATGAATTTTTGAAAATTCTGTCATTTTGCAGTTTAATCACACTGAATAAGCGTTTGTGGACATTAGTAATTTAAAGCAACATTAAAATTAAGATCCATGACACACTGGCATCCTGCCCACAGCATTTCTAAGATGGGATCTGGACCACAAGACACCCTGCACTTGATAAGCAGTCAATGGAAAGAATTAGTCTTGCAGCCTAACTTAAATTACATATACCTTTTTCTAAGACGCTATGCAACCCCCCCCTTCGCAAATAAATAAATCAAGAAATGTTTGTCTTGACAGTGGTGCAGTGGATCAACTTAAACAGAACTACAGTCAGACTTTCAGTCTCAGTTACACAATTCAGTTTCAAATACAGTAGATATTAGCTGAGCAACAAACACACTGAGGGAAAGATAGGAAACAAAGCATTACCTGCTTTAGAACATTGTTCTCCTCTTTCAGTTTCACTATGTGTTTGATCTTCTGCCGCTGATTCTGGTGACCAAGGAGACGGGCATAATCGCCAGCCAGCCGGTTGAGCTCCTCCTGCGTTGCTCCATTTTCACTGAGCAGGGCATCCCTTTCTGCTGCAAAGCTGTCCAGCTGCTCCTGTATGCAACAAAGATGTGAAT
The DNA here is from genome assembly GCA_900497675.1 of Arapaima gigas. Classification (NCBI taxonomy): domain Eukaryota; kingdom Metazoa; phylum Chordata; class Actinopteri; order Osteoglossiformes; family Osteoglossidae; genus Arapaima; species Arapaima gigas. The sequence goes on from UFQX01000020.1 coordinate 255,360, forward strand.
AATGTTAAACCAGTCCCATATATAAATCAAGCAAGTATTTAGTTATTTATTCCACCCTATCATAAAATTTTCTTACCTGAAAAGGTTTAACTTTGGCATATAGTTCTTCATATCGTTCTTTCCAAACATTCTCTACCAATGATGCTACACTGAAAGGAATATGCACATGGTAAAGTGTGACTATGAAAAACCTCAAATACAACTTGCCACAACTTGACTAGTTTAGTGTCAAACTTAGCATACGGTCCTTTATACTTTGTGCTGAGATTTTTTTTTAAAAAATGTTTGCTAAGAATCGAAAAACATTTTTTGTTAGTTCAGGGTTCTGCACCAGGAAATCACAAACCCACCATCTTGTAACCTTTCATCTGTTACCTCTTCTGGAGCTCCGCTGCATGCTGCTTCTGAAGATCTAGTTTCTCCTCCTCCATCTGCCTCTTGATATCCCGTTTCTCCTGCTCCAAATGCTCGACCTGGACACGGAGCTCCTTAATCTCCTCAACACATATCTCCAGTGATTCATCCTTCAGTGACTGTCGTTCCAACCGTTCTTGTTCCAGCAGTGCCTGAAGTTCCCGTTTCTCTTTCCTCTCCTGTTCTAGCTGATACTTAAGTTTGTTCACCTCCATGATGTGACCCTCTGCAGCTTTCCTTAGTTCTGCATCCCTTTCCACCAAGTTTGTTTGGGCATCTAACAACATCCTTGAAAACATTAGTAGTGACAATGAGGACATCTTTATGGAAACAGCCCAAAAAAAACCCCTCAAAAAAATCTTACTCTAAGCATTATAATTTAGTACACAAGCTGCTCTAAGCTTAAGATGATGACCTTTGCCTAAAAGTTGTTCTTTCAAGTTGTAAGTTGACTATTTAAAAGTATGTTTAGTCAGAAACAAATTGCATTATAAATGTTGACAAGTTTCACAATGCAATAAAAAAAAATAAAAATAAAAAAAAAGTCACAGAAGACATTTTTATAAACCTTACCTAGCATACTCTTCTTTAGCCTTGGCTTGTAACTGCTGAGTGTCTTCCAGCTGTTGCTGTTGTTTCTCAAACTCTTGGGTCACCTTCTTCACCTCTCCTTCCAGCTCCTGGCATCGTTCCTGGACATGATGCAACTCACCACCCATTGATTTCTTTGTGCTGCAGAGTACAATCACAGCTTTAATAAAACACTGTACTATGTGAATCAGATTAAGTGAAGTCAAGCAGGTGAACTACAAAGCTTTACAAAATACCTGTCCAGCTCTGTGATCAACTCGCCAATCTTTCTCAAAGTTTCGCTGTGTTCCTCCTGTAGTTTCTTCATTTCCAGCAAGTGATGCTCTTTCAAACTCCCCATTTCTGTGTCCTTCCTGTTAGGTGTACAGATAAAATCTCAACTCTCAACACTTATGGCTTGCGGAAATGTATACCTTCTCCCTCGATAAAGCAGGCTTAAAGTTTCAGTAAAACAGTACAGTCACTTTAGCTCTACACAGACACAAGTACACCCCCGCAACCCCAGACACACAGCAGCTAAAACAGCAAAACAATAAGCATGCCATTTCAGTTGAGGTATCACAATCAATCAACATTCAATCTGGTGGTTTGAAATTAAGACCTGTTGTTTATCCCTATTGCCTTACAAATGCATAATTACAATAGCTAAAACAAAATTTTTATATTGCAATAAGGCATACATGGCTTTTTTTTTTTAAACTCAAACTAGTTTATAAGGACTACATCATAGGAAAGATCATCAGCCCACTCAAACTTCCTACTACTTACCTTTCAAGAACAGCCCGAACAGTCTTTAGTTTCTGCTCCAGCTCCTGGTTTTCCTGCTCCAGGCAATGAATTGCCTCCTCATTTTGCTGCTCCTGAGTTTCCAGCTGTGATAGCTCATCCAACACTTCCTCCAGCTCCCCTTCCAACTGACCACGCTCCGTTTCCATCTCATTCTTGAGGCGTTCAGTCAGGGTCATCAGTGAGCTTGACCGCAACTGAGGAGGGGAGACGGGCAGTTTGTTGAAGGGCAGGATGTAGAATATTCTTACAGAAAGGAAGTTCTTCATACTAACACATGAACACATTGTGACTGTGCTGTACTCAGTACAGTGAGATTTTTGAAAATTGCCTCATATTATTACTATAATAATGTTTTGGTGGTCAGCTAGGAGTCAAGGGGTCACCTTCTCCTCCTCCAGCAGTTCAGCCAGGGTTGCATGAGCCTGCAGAAGTTGCTTGTGTGCCTCAGTGTCATTCTTCCTCTTTTCCTGCAGCGAGGAGATCTCTGCTTTCAGCTCTTCCACCCTCCTCAGGCCTTCCTCCTGCGTTCTTCCTACACAGCCACAAGAAGCTTTGTTCATTTCATTGTAGATGGCAGTAGGGACATTCTCACACTTCAGCACTCAGCCTGTCTGAAAATATTCATGATCAACTGCATAATCAAGAACAGGATACTGTAGTTTTGCCTGAGAATTTGGAAGAAAAGGGCAGTAATACTATACCTCTTTCCTGCTCCAAGACCACACACCTCTCCCCAAGGAGAGCAACTCTCTGGTCCAATTCATCCTCAGTGCGCCGCAGCACCTCCCTCAACCTGGTCAGCTCTTGCTCTTGCTGGCTCACTGTGCCTTTGGAAATTTGTAACTCCAGAGTGAAATGTTCCAATTGCTTCTCCTTCTCTCTACATGTGTTTCTGAAATCTTCCAGCTCTTGTTCCTTTTGCTCAAGTGTATGTTGACACTCATGCAGCTCTTCAGCCCGTTGCTCCAGCTGCTTCTCCTTCTCGTGACATGCCACCTTGGAGTCTTGCAGCTCCTGCTTCTTCACTCCAAGCTCATCCTTGCATTCCAACAGATCTTGAGCATGCTGCTCAAGCTGCTTCTCAAGTTCTCTGTAGATTTAGTGATGTAAGGCTTTATGCAATTTTAGCAATACTAAACATCTTGATGGTAGAGATCAAATTATTTAATGTGTTGCAATGGTCTGGGTTTACAGACAACAGGGCATAAAGACAAGTACTTACCCAAGTTTAACCAAAGAGTCTGAGACTTTACTGCTTGTCTCGGATGACTTCTCTTGTAACTTTAAACGCAGACACTTCAGAAGGAGAAGACCCCTCATTATAAGCAAGACATTGCATTTTTCCAAGGCAAAATTTTACCTGCTTTACTATACAAACTGCAATATTTTACAACAGGCATGAAGGGCAAAGCATACCTGGATTTCCTCATTGGCTGTATCCAAGTAAGCCTGCAGCACCTTAATCTCTTCTCTCAGTTCCTGGATGAGAACTTGAAAAGAAAAAAAGGCACAAGAAGGAGTTGTAGAAGCAGGGAAACATTAGCAATGTACACAGAGACAGGTACACACACCACCTTACCATGCAACTTATACATTCTGTTCTCCAGCTCCTCATTCTGATGTTTAGTTTCCTGGTATAAGTTGTCTAAAGAAAGAAAAATGGTTAAACTTCTCATCACTTCTAGTCCAAAACTGACTCAAAATGCAGCGAGTTCTGCTCACCCAGGTCCATGTTCCTTTCCTTTAAGGCCTCTACAGTTGCATGTGAGGCCTCCAGGTCTGACTGCAACAATTTCACTTGTCCTTCTGAGTTTATCTGGAGGTAGCTCAGTTCCTAGAAACATGTGGCAGCGCCATTATAAAAGTGGCCTCAGGAAAAAATGCATCATAAAAGACATTTTTTTTTTAATGTACATATTATTTAAACATATGCTTCTACCTACCTTATCCTTTGCATCTAGCTTGTTTTTTGCTTCAATAAGCTCTAAAGAGAGAGAGTTTATCCTCTTTTTTGAAGCATCAGCAGAAACCTGTAAATCAATGTGCAAACGGCTTAACGTCTTCAGTTTTTCTGGCTTTGCTCCTACCATATTTTTAATAAGCACAACTCAAAGAATTAAATATTTCACACATAAACAAAGTAATACCTTGTTTTTCAAGAATTCATTGACCTTCTTTAACTCTCCCAGCTGTCGCTCTAAAGAAGCCACGCTGGCAGAGAGGCCCGTTTTCTCCCGCACTGCTGCCAACAGCTTTGCTTCCATCTTCCTTATCTCCTCTTCCAACGCCTGCAGCCTGCGGTCCTGCTCTCCTCGTTGCTGAACTAGAGAGCGGATCTGAAGAGAAGGAAGGAAGACCAGGTGAGTAAGGGCTATCCCACGTTTATTGAACTACCAAAATTAACTAGAGCTCCAAAAAAGTAAAAACACACCTACCTCCTGCTCCAACAACTTCTGATGTTTAAAAGTCACTCTTGAGTTGCTTTTATCTCTCTTTACACTTGATCCGTCAACCTGACGAAAGAGACATTAGAGCAGCCTTACATGACCTGAAAACACACTGCCCAAGCAAATGATAAACTGTCCACTGATAAACACAACACAAACGGTCAAACTGACCAAGCCGTCCGCAGACATTGTCCGGCGAATGGGGGACATTAATGAATCTGTCATGGTTTGTCCAGCAGCTGAAAGGCAAGTAAACAAATATCACTTGTTCATTTAGCTGATGTTTTCTTCACAAGCAACTTACAAGTCTACTAAGCTACTTATTAATATGTTTATTCAGACATGTCATTTTTACTGGAGAAATTCGGGGCTAGTATCCTAGCTCAAGGACACTACAGAAGGAGCATGGATTTCAGCCCAGGGCCTTTGACTGAAAGGTAACAGCACTAACCACTGCACAGCCTAATGAAAAGATGCAGAAATTTATATCTAAAGAAATGGTACATTTCCATTCCAGTAAAACATGTCACTGCAGCTTTCTCACTGGCAGATGTGGTTTGCACTGAGAACTCAGGTAGAACAGTAGTTAAAAGACACAAACTTCTAACTTAAAGGTTGGTGGTTGAATCCACCCCTGCTGCTGCAGTACCCTTGGCCAAGGTAACCACCTTGATAATACATTAAGTAAACTTTTTGAACAAATGGGCCCTCACATTAAATATTTTGCATAGATAAGACGTGGCAGTCATGAAAACGACAGTAAAAAAATGGTACCCTTAGCGGCTTTGAAGCGCTCGGCCCTGTGGAAGGAGGCTGCCCCCTTCACACCGCCGTTCTTCACCTCGTAGGTTCCTGGCGGCGGTGCGCAGCCTAAATACAGGTTTTAAAAAAGTATCAACTGACTGTAAAGGTATGACTATACACATGTACTCAATTTAACCAGTTACTTTGTATAAAAACCTAGCTATTCGTATAGCTCCGATATAGTTCCTAGGTGTCACGCTATGTTAGCTGTGGTGTCTATTATTTACACGTCACATTTTTAACAGTTAAACTTACCGACATGTTCGTTAAATCGCTTGATTGGAGCTCTTGGAAACGACATCGCTGACAAAAGGGGAAAAGTTATAAAGTGCACGAAACGTTTGAGATCGTTAGAGTTATTGACTTAAGTGTTGAAACCTTACAGCGACGGCATCAAAACACAAGAACGACAGACAAGCCTTTCAACGTTAACCCGCTGAAATTTTAAACAGAACGTCACATCCAATCAGAGGTCGAGCAGGGCCAAACTCGAAAGTTGTGACCAATCGGGGATTGGCAAAGCAGAAACTGTTTGGCTGATTTGAATGCAACCCACCAATCATAGGACAAAGGGAAACAAATGAAAAACCCGGCCTATATTTAAAGGGCCAGTTCCTTAATAATAATGGTACCGGTCCATAGCAAGAGTGGTTGCTGTAAAGGTGTTGGTTTGTGTGTTGTCACTGGGCGTGGTGGTGTGCACCTACACCACAGCCTGGAGACCATCCTGCAATAAAGAAGACTCCAGTCTTTTGGAGTAGGCACAACACAGCTGCAGATGTTTTGCCAGTCTGCTGTAATGTATCTTTCTGGTGTCAGTAGCATTTTTAAATTATATATTTGCACACTTTTTACACTTGTATCAATATGACATTTATTTATTCTGGTGTTACTTTATTAATGTAGCCTCATGCAGTTTCCTTTTTAAATACCTGTGTGTTAAAATGGAAGGGAAAATGCTGAACAACTACAGTTGAACTAAATGGTAACAACTCTACAAGCAGCTACATTGGTGCCGCTCGAGGCCTCTTGTAGGGTTTGGATTCTACAGTTGAACCCCCACCCCCCTGCAGTAGTACTCTTGATCAAGGTACTTACCCTGAGGTGACAGCAAGAATACCCAGCTGTATAAGCAGGTAGATTATCAAAACAATGATTTCTTGAAGCTTTTTTTAATGTTATAAAAAAGTTAGGTTCTGTTCGTTGTATATAAATAATTCTACTAGACCTCTGTAGGCATTTCAAAAAGAATGTTTAACAGAAAAAAGTTTTTACAAACACCATATTAGCTAAACAGCAGTTTTTCTAACCGTTTACCTTGAGAGACCAAGGTGAAAATTATCTGGAGTGCAATGTAATATGGTCCAACTTCCCCTTAAAGATGTTTTCAAACCTTCTCCAGTACACAAAATAGCAAAAACCACTCATAAGGTTTTGACTAGTTTTATTGAATCAAAATACAATAGTTAAGTTTTATGGTTGGACCATTTTTTTTCAGTGACACTTCATTTCAGAACAGGATGACTTGTACAAATATTATGAACAACAGTTCTGTCACAAAGAGCCATGACAAAATTAAAACAGACCTGTCATGCTTAAGGTTTTAAGTTATTTTTCAAATTGTATTAATAAATAAACTAAGGAAAAAATCAAAAATGTACTCTAAAAATAAGTCAGTGGATACCTTGAACACAAAGCAACAAAGTGAAGCAGAATACAAATTCAAAAAGTAGAAATTTAACTTCACAACTGCCATGCATTTTTACTTTTTGTTTACAAGTCTTTTGTTTTCTTCTCAGAATATACTTTTCATTGCAATATAAAATGGAAAATGTACCTTTGATTTGATAACAAAGTAAACTATTTAATACTGACATCGCTCTTTCAGTCTTACTCTCTTTGAAAATAACAGGCTAATAAAGGGGTCTCTGTATTGCTACAACCACAACAGAAACAATCCAGTTTAGTCTTCTGTTCTCAAGACATCTTCTGCAGTAAAATATGTAAACCCAGCACTACGGAACAGGATATACTGTATATTTCTTGTTCTTTCCACTGTGATGAAGTGCTGCTTCATCTCAGTATGAAAGAAACTGTTTTAGGTTTACAGTAGTTTGCATTTGTATAGAACAATATAGAAGATTATATTAACTAAATTAAAAATCTGACTAGAAAAAAGATATAGCTGAGATTTATTGGAAATAGTCAATTTGTAGAAAAAAATGTAAAAATTCCAAAAAAAAGACCCTTTTTAAAAACCCGTGAATAGGTTTTCCAATAGTGACAGAGCATTCCTTGCACACTTGACTAAACTGAATCCTAACTTTTAGGAAATTAAAGCAATAAACCACATACAGACTTTCAATACTTAAAGTATATTCAAAGTTTCACCAGTTTATTTTGCAGAGAAATGTCTATTGTTCAGAAACTATGCAGAAAGGTTAATGACCAACAACCCTTTATTGTAAAACAACTGCACCAGTGTGTTTCAATGCTAAAGGAACTTTCTAAGTTTCATCACTCTACCCCAAAGCTCCATGGTCCCTGGCTCAGAGAAGGGGAGGTTCAGCAGGTTAGTCATTTTACTCATTTCTTCTTACTACTTTAAGGTAGGTGTTGTCCTATTTGAAGCTTTTTTGAGCTCTTAAACAATGGCTAATCAGTACACGTACTGTATGTAATGGGGTTTTCTATGGTTGTTATTATTCTTTGTTTAGTCAGTGCTTTATTTATAAAGGTGAGGCTTAAAAGCCTAAATTTGTGATATGAAGACCCCCCCCCAACTGAATTTCACAGTTAGGTCCTACAACAAAATGCTTCAATAGCCACTTTGTTTCACGTAAGTTCAGGCTGTCAACTTTATACATGGGTAAGAAATCTAAATACTGTTGCAGAAAGGTATTTTATAACAACCATTTTACAATAAAACAAGTCTTCCAAGAATTATTCATCCAATGCAGCCTGTAAAATTTCATTAATTTTAATTTCATTTCGGTCTTTAATATACTCAGTTTCATTGATCACTTATTCTGGTCTGGGTCATGGTGGCCAAGAGTCTATACCAAAATTAGTGAGTGCTAGGCTAGGATGGGTACACTGTGGACAGGAGGACAGTCCATTGCTGGATGGCCACATACACAGTTACACACTATGGGCAATTTAGAGTCTCTAATTAACATTCAAAACATGTCTTTGTACTGTGAGAGGAAACCAGAGAACCTGGAGGAAACCCACACAAACATGGGAAGAACCTGCAAACTCCATATTGCCTGAGCTGAATTTACATGCACACAGGAACAACCCAGAATGCTGTAAGGCAACAGCACTACTTATACTGCCACTGTGCAGATGTGCAACAACAAAATTAATTACATTAATAGTAGAATATTTACAAAAAGTTGTTATTCTGAGTGAGAAAACACAGATGTATATATTCCAGTGTCTAAAACAACAAAATATGCAATTAAGAAACCAAACCAATCCATATGTTACATTAATTCTCTTCTCTTCATATAGTCAAATCCAGTTATATTAAGTATCTATATCCTGAAGTTGTTTAAAGATGTACATCTTGTGACAAAGTTTCCTCTGTCGTTGAACTGCTGGATGCTGAGTCTACAGTGATCCACTGATCAACTCTAGGGTGGATATATTCCTATTATTCTCTTTACAAAGGTGTACCCCCCTCTGTGACAATGATGGGAAAAATGGGACAGTGGGAAGGAAGGGATCTAACATTTTTTCCCCTCAGCTGGCAACCCATAGAACCACTACTCGAGGCCCTTAAAACTTGTTTCCTGTATGAACAGAGCAGCAGAAGGAATCTAAAGGAAGTTGATCTCTGACAAAAATAGACTTAAAGGCATAAAACATAGAAACAAATCTGTATGAAATCAGCCAGATTAACAGTCTGAAGTGGAGAGTGGTAAGATGGGACAAAGGCTAGTTGCAACAAGCTTTAGGAAAGACAGCAAATGCAGGGGTGGGGGTGCATTCAACAAGTTGTGGCCAGCGATTGGTGTATCGGGGGCTGGAAGCAGCGGACATGTTCTACCGTCGAACTGTCCGTCTCAACTGCCTTCATGTACTTATTGAGGATGGCAAAAATTTCATTGTTCAAGATCTGGTACTTCCTGATGCGGTCTGCCATCTTCTTCAAGGGCTGGACAGAGAAACATGCTCTTGTATCAATGATTATTTGTTTTTATCCACAGCCTGAAATTCTTTGATTATATCTGCATTTATAGTTTCTTATGTGTTTTTCCTTACATATAATCTCATCGTAAGCATGATTAAATATAGTCGTAGAAGTGGCTGCATGAGTACTTTTCCATTCTAGAAATTTTTGGTTAAAATAATTTTACTGCAGTATCACTATGCATGATTTGTCAACAGTTCAACCACACATTCTAAACCATCTTCCCTGCTTTATGAAATAATACTCCTATAAGTATATTAATCGATCACCTTTTGTGTGTGTAAATTAGAGACTACACCTACCACATTCTTGATTATCTCATCCTTGCCATCCTGCCGCTGCACCTTCAGCAAATGGTAGCAAAAGTCAAACAGGTCAAAGCGACGCTGCTGGCCCAGTAGAACCACAATGGCACATCCAGCCCAGTTTAGCCCATCTCCAAAGCACTGCCTGCAAGGGAACAAATTAAAATTTGACATTTCAAGCATTATTTAAGTGTAATTTTTTTATGGCACTGCATACTGCACTATATACTAGAGTAACACTTTTATAACCTAATGTAATCTGTAATGAACATGTAATGTGCCTAAAAAAATTACATAGTCAATACTATAACTTAAACATACATCCATACATTACAGTTAATTATAAGTTATTAGATGTAAAAAGTACTGATTCATAAGTACTCTTGTGGAATAGCTCAATTAGAACACCACTATAAGGGGACCAGCTGGCGCTTCACCACCTTTTTGAAACTAAAAAATGGAGATGATTGGATGATACTTTTTTGAGACACAGTATTAAACTTGTTTAAAACATTATTTTAATCCAAAGAAGCCATTTATATATTGCCTACAATATGCTTAAAAATAAGTTTTTCCAATATTTATGATTTTTCTATTTTTTTGTGGAAAATTTTTGTAACAGTCCATAGAGCATTTTGTGTGAAATCTGTAAAACTGAAGTTGAATAAATCGAGGATGGGCTGCACTAGTAAAATGCTGGTGAATTCTTCACATTATTATTCACATACTCTGCGGTTCACTAGCTGTGTTCCATATGAACAACACGTACTCTGCAGTGAATTCATTGGTGCCCACAGGAATGCAGTAGACAAACTGCATGGCGCTCCAAAGGCGATGGAACTCCATGCACTCATCCACATGCATGACACCGTTGGTAGGTGGTGGCCCGCGCCACACCGAGTCCTGTAGGTAGCTGCGGACGCGTGTCAGGATCACCTCGAACATTGACAAACCACAGCACAGCCGCTCCTTCGTGAGCAGGTCCCCTTCACGGGCAATGGCAATTTGCTGTATTAGGTGCAGGGAGAAGAAAAAGATCACTATTATACATGCAGCCCTAAATACAGAATTTGAGCAGCTTTAGAGTAAAACCTCACATTGCGATGTCCCTAAAACAAAATGATGAAATATTGCTTCATTTTGTTTGGATCTAAAAACACTGTAGAAGCAAAATGGTCCTTTCTACATGTTTTAAGCAGCATGGAGAAAAGTGTAATCTCAACTTCAGAGAAGATGACAGGGAAACAAAAATAAACAAAAGCAGTTTTAATGTGTTAGTTTTCTCGAGTGAAGTGTAAGCTAAGCATGAAGGAATTTCAGGACACAGTGAAAAACTTCCTACTTCCTGAGACAGAACCTGGTTGCTACTCACCTGTGGGGTTCCCAGCCTCTCAATCAAAGGTACTAAGTGAAGTGGTGCGTATTTTGCCTCTAGTCTCTTCATCCTCACCTCGAGACGCTCCCCCTCTGGAAACAGAAACCTCAAGTCAATCAATAAATCAGGTACTGCTTAGTCACTTTTATTCAATGCCTTCCTGTTCCTCCTCATAAGATCACACACTTTCTGTCATGATTAGTTCACTGTCAACAAGCACTGTTGCTCCTTGGCACAGACACTGGAAATTTAAAGGGGGGGGGGGGGGGGNGATCACACACTTTCTGTCATGATTAGTTCACTGTCAACAAGCACTGTTGCTCCTTGGCACAGACACTGGAAATTTTAAGGGGGGGGGGGGGGTCACACAAAATAACATTTTTTTCCACAAAAGTGGGATACATGCCAGTCTTACAGCTAATCACAGATGCAGTCCTAATGTGGAAACTAATAAAATTAGATTTTAAAACCTGAAAATGTGTAAGACTGCTTAAGTGATTAAAAGATTAAAAGGTTAGTGACCTTTGATGTAGACCCTGGGCAGGATGTTCTGGAAAGGAGCTGCATGCAGGAGGTCACACACTTCTTCCTGAGACTAGCAAAAAAGACAGAGAGACAGAGAGACAGAGAGAGAGAGAGAGAGAGAGAGAGAGAAAGAGAGAGGAAAGTATCATAAAAGTTCCACTGAACAGGGTATTTCAGTTGTGGCCAAAGAACAGACTTTCATGAAACGAACAATATAAATATAGAGATTAGGAAAAATAAAAACAAAAGGTAAGGTGACAGTGGTGTAGTGACTTGGCATTCCACCGAGCCTAAATGCTAGAGACTGAGCAGGGCTTGTATATTTGCTCAGAGCCTGCATAAAGTGACCAGCACAACGGTGATCACTATGGCCAGGTTTTCAGTTTATATTTCTTCACAAAACACCCACAAAACACACATAACAACAACAGAAAACACAAGAAAAGCAACAATGCAAAACAGTACAACAATCAAATCATATAACAGATTGGGCCTGTGGCTGCCTTCTGCAGGTTTAGCTGAAGCTCAACAGCAAAGGCTCAATCCAATCTAGTGCATAAACAAAATCCCAGCATGCAATGCACACAAATGCAAATGAGGTAGGCTAATTAGAGAAAATATAAATTAAGAGGAAAAAATAACAAATCGCAGCAGTAAGATGTGTGGACCTTATCACCATGGAACCCAAGGACAAAGTTTTTTGCTCTTCTGCTCTTTGTAATTCAACAGAACATTGTATCAGCTCCTACTTTCCACATTAAGTTCTTTTCTTAATCATGACTTCATCTGTCTAAATTGTACCTTACACCTCATAATTTTAGCAGTGATGAAAGCTTCCTTGTTTCCATGGCAACCCTGTACCACCGCAATGGAAAAAGTGACCCACGTGATACTGACAGAAACTGAAATCAATGACTGACTTTTTTCCATCAAGAAAATGACCTATTCCCTTACCACCTTTAGTAGTTGCCAGCATGTAATGAGAAACAGAGGTGTTTCAGGACCTAAATAAATGTATTTATCACTGTTACTTGTACCTCTGATAATAAGTACAATGCATTAGTAAACACTCAGATTTACTCCATGTTTATGTATTTTGATGCTCTGATATGTTAGTTTTTAAATTTACAGTTAGACTGATAAACAGCATGACTGAAGAATGCAGTCTGTGGCTACTGCAAATTGGAGGTCTGCATTAACACTTGCATGTAAAACAAGCCAAATCAGAAGTAACACACGTAGCAATTGACAGATGTGGGGAAAATTGTGATGGCCCATCTGCTGACATCTGGCAGTAGTTTATATTTACAGGCAAAGGGCAAGTATGAGAAGCAAGTTATTAGTGTTTTTAAGTTTACATAGGCCCTTCATGTCAGAAAACTGCAAGCACAGCAGAGGAGGAGAATGCAAACAGTGGAAGGAGGAGATAATCTCTGCCATTCCCCTGATTCTTACTAGATTATGTCAGTGCCTCCCATTCAAAAACAGCTAAACTCAGAAGCTGTGAGAATACAGAAAGTCCATTTGACAGAGAAGGACCATGGACAGCGCAGCAAAGACTGCTTGGTCCATGCATGCAGATCAGCCCTGCCACCATCAGCCTGCAAGGGCAAATCCAGAAGGAGGGATCCTGGAAGTGAGAGTTGCTCACTGACTCACCAGTGCTTGTTCAATGAGCAAGCAGAAGAGGATTGTGTTCCCCACTTCCCTTAGACTCTGGAAAACATCTGTCTTCAGCTCAGCATACTCAATGATATCCTTCAGCTGGTGGTGGAAGAACTCAAGAATGCCTGCAAAAATGCAACGTCTCTTAGCCACACACAACTACAGTTATCTGAACAGATCTGTTTCTTTGCCACTAAAGAAAACTTGCTCATTTGTCAACACATCAAAAAATAGGAACTCTAAAACAGTGACGAATGTCTTCTCGCCCAAGCTTTAACTGACAACAATTCAAACAGTTGCTCAATAAAGCTGAAAGTTTTTATCCCTGGTAAAATTCTAGTAAATTCAAAAGATGTATTAGGCTGACACAGAAGCTTTTTTTTCCTTGCAAAGCTCACCTGGGGACCCATACTCATGTCGTGGAAGTCGACAGATCTTGGGCATGACCTCGATCAGAGTTTTCACATATTGCAGGATTGTACCTTGTAACTGAGAGATGTGGAAACAAAAAAAATAATTCAGGATGACTTCTAGATACAGCACAACTAAATCAGAAAGTGGCAGGGTTAGTGCAAGACTACATACCAGGCTTTTCACTATCTTTAGCAGCTCTTCCATCACCACAGCAATGCCCTGGTAACCCAGAAGACGGCAAATAGTCTTGAAATGTGGGGGACCAACAAAGTTCCTGTAGGAGCTGTAGATGTGGGAGTATGCGATGTTCAGAGGCTGTACAATGGAAGAACAGAACGTCACTTTCTCATGTCAAACAAACACATTTCAATCTTTAAATGTCTCATAAATGTAACATTTTACCTGTATTATGTATCAACATTCACATGCATACATAAACACACAGACATATAAGCAATACAACTATTGTCTCTCTAGAGGTTTTTCGCACCTTAGACCCATAGAGGTAGTAAGGCTGAACATTGGCTGGTTTGTCTCTCTGTGGCTCCTGGGTGAAGGGGATGGCTGTCCGAACAAATCTGAAACAGCATAGATCTCTCATACTGATGAAGGATGAAAGAAATTTTGCAGCATCCCAAACCAGCAGATTAGAATTCAAAGGTGCGCACACATGTTCACACACACACCTACCTGTTGGTGGAGCCGTTGTAACAGTAGTTGGGCAGGAAGTCAAAGTTGAGCTCCCAGAAAACATGCAGGGTGATGCGGCCATAGGGAGCTGAAACGTTGTGGTTGGCTTCACGAAACATGGCATCAAAACTGTCCAGTGTCATGTGTTTCGAGAGCAACCGATGCGTCAGTCGGTTTACCTCTAGGAGCCACTCTAGTTCCTGTACAGGACCGCAGGAGAGGAGTGGGGGGAAAAGGACTAAGACCTCTTCATGTATAAAATAAGGACATTAGCAATGTTAAGTCAGATCACATTAAGCTGGCAACAGGATGACCTGCTTTCTAGAGTATTCCCAAGTTGACACACGAGAACATTCTCCTCACCACAACAGAGGTCAAATCTTCGCTCTCAAACCGGCTGATGGCCTGATCTAGGGACTTGTACATGGCGGCTGAGATCCTCTGAGTGATGAGGCGGTTCAAGTCAATAGAACGTCCCAGGAGCTAAGGAGAGACAAAAAGCATATGTATGAGATACAGCCCTGTTTGTTGACATTGCTGTTGTACCACGTGGAGTAAAACAAGAAATAAAGACTTCTTGTACAGATTAAGAAGTGTCTGTAATATGGATACATCTCGGAGTTTTGCTTTCATTTCCTAATTTTTGAGACTACTACAATAACAAACTGCCTTCTTGTTTATTTTGACTGTACATTCTTTTTGTGCTCACTTTATATCAATCATGTTTCCAAAACTGTTTCCTTGTTGAGAATATGCTTTAAATAATCTGAATTTAAATTGATAAATCAGTGAAATGAACATGAAGGCAAAAAGATGGACAGACGAAAACCCAAAACTCACCTGCACATGCCTCTGTTTCAATAGTGTCTCATAGCGGTTGGAAGGTGGATAAGGGATGATTACACCATAGTTCTTGCACTCAGCCCGGAAGCGCTTGTCCAGGAGGACACTGAGGGGGCAAGTGCACAATACTGGTCATTGGAGCCACATCAAACTTAGCAATTCATTTTTTTTAAGAGTGAACAATTTATTTTCCTTTTTTTCCCACAGCAATTTCAATACTGGTATATGACTTAGGCATCTTACCTCCCTGCCATGGCTTTGTAGTAAGCGAATATCTGATCTGCTAACTTGTAGACAAACTGGTCAAAACACAGATTCACCTAAAATAAAACAATTTAATAAATTACAGCTGGATTGCATATGATGAGTATGAACACGTAATATTTATACCTAAACTAATATATAAAATGGAAACTCATAATCACAGCTTGAACAAGAACATACTGTTGAAAATTCAGACCATTTTTGAAACTCTACCTCAGCTTCAATTTCATCATACAGAAACTGCTTCCTAAATTTGGTCAGTGCGTAGTAACCACTGTCATTGTACAGGTCCAATGGATACAGCACATACCTAGAGAGAATAAAAGCAGAACCATGAAAAACATGGACAAGCATTTAGCTGAAGAGGGGGGGGATCTGTGGAGAATAGATTCCTAAATCATGATACTAAAGAGTCCTGAGTACTTACTCCATCATGGAAGGTTCCTTGGTCTCCAAGATATGGTCAGTTAGGATCCATGGCATGGACATCTCAATGGGGAACTGGATCCTGCGGCCCATGGTAAGCTCCAGGAAGAATTCACGGAACCAGAGCTGGGACAAGTCGCAGCATTGCTGCAGAGAGTCTGTGCAGATGTACACACACATAATGAAACAGGCAGATGCAATCAGACACACCATGCAGGATGTTCTATATTAACTGAGTTGTAGAGTTAAACGAAGAGGCACACCACTCAAGTTGAGCAGATGGGTAAAGAAGAAGGATTGCTTGTGGAAGTCCTCAATGGCCAAAACAATGGGTCCATCCAGACTGCTGCGCAGTGTCTTCTTAGAGCCACTCTTGTCAGCAATCAGAGACTCCAGCATAGTCCGCACCATGTATAACTGGTAGGGGGGAGCAGAAGACACATGGGTCAAGGCAATCCCTGATTTTATAACCATGGAGAAGCCATCCTTAGTTTTCAAAACCTAGCTGAGACTACTGCCCACTCACCTGAGTGCTGGAGGGACCTACGGCACGCCTAGGCACTTTGATGTCAAATCCTCCCTTGGGGTCCTTCTCCCCTCGGAGGCAAGGGTCATTGGGAGGCTCCCTTCCTCCTTCCCAGTCACAGATAGTCTTCCGAATTGCCTGAAGGACACTGGGGTAGACGTAGAAACAAATACAAATGTTAAACAGCTCTAAATAAAGGAACAACATCATACCTACTTCATTCTTTTTGCCATAGAAATATTAAACCCTCACACACTCATACTGTACCTGATGAGCACATTCTTCTTCTTGCGCACTGCCTGCCGCAGCGGCTCCCGCAATGTCACCTGTGCAAAGTCCTGCAGCGCGGCATAGATTGTATTCCTGATGGCCTGGTTGAACACACTCTCCATGCGGCCTATGAGGACCTGCAGACCCTTGATCATGGCAATCACCTCCACCAGGGCAAACTTCTCCTCACTTGTGTAGTTGTAACGTGTGGCTCTTTCATACTCCTCTGCAGTGCCTGGGCAGTCTTTGTTGCAAAACTTGTCAGTGGGATGCACAAGTTTCCAGGAATACTGGACAAAAAGAGAAAATCCTTTCAGTATATTGAAAAAAACCTAGTGTGTGCCAAGGGTGACAAAAGGAGACGTTCAGATCCCTCAAAAGTATGTAGGAACACATTGCATTTTCTATTCACTACAGAAAAATCACCAACTCTCACACCAGATCTAACTCTCACACCGATGTGCTTCTGTGTGCTCTCTTTGTCTCTTTCCACTGGCCTTCTACAGCTGCCCATATCAAGCTCCAAGAATATGGTTATGGCCTGAAAGCCCAGAAAGTGAAAGGATCTGCATCCCGATACCTACAGGACCTAATAAATGAAATGCTATGCTCCTCCATCTCCAGTGGCTCATAGGTCCTGAGCAGAAAGTGTTTAAATTTGAAACCCCCTTAGGGCTTTCACTTTGGCCCCAGTTTGATGGAACTTGCTACCCCTTCTTCTCAAAACTGTTGAATCTCTTTTAAAATTCAAGAATAGTTTCAACATCCTTTTGTACTGGTTTCACTTCTGTCCAAATTTCCATAAATTAATCTGCCACGCATTTGTTTTTTGTCACTTCCGTAAGCATCTGCTTCAGCAACATGTACAAGCAAACTGACAGTATCAAAACAGACAAGCTGCAATTGAATTGTTTTTTTTTATTTAAAGCACTTTGCTGACTATTTTTATACCCCGAGTTCTACATCACTTTGGAGAAAAGTGTTTTGGAAATGTATAACTGTAAACGTATTTGTACATGTTCGAAGGGAACAGCTGTCTCTGATATCACTGTTAATATCACACGAGACAGCCCCACACTGGGACTAGAGTAGTGCTAATAACTGTCCAACCAAAACAGATGTTCAGCTACTCACCACCTCCATGACATGTGTGCTCCACTTGGATAGCAGATGCAGGCCCCTGAGTGCCAAGTCAAAGAGCTCCCGGTACTCTTCGTCCGACTTCTGGCTGTCCAGGCCTGAGCCTGTTACCACCTCACTGTTGCTATAGCGGGCCAATTCAGAAATGAAGCGGATGTGGTCCTCCCGGATCTGCACCATCTGCTCACACAGGTTATACTGAGGGCTGACACTGCTCTGAGTGCACATCCACCTAGGAGGTAGCAGAAAGGAAAGGATGTGAGATGTTCATGTTCCTGTCTTTCCATGTAGATGGGTCATGCCTTTAAGGTGCTTTTAGTCCATTTGCTTTGCAACCTTGACTTATTCTCCTCATAGTGGGTGCTGGTCTCGATGTAACGAGAGAGTTCGATCTGCATGTCGCCAAAAAGGGGCACAACCTGGAGCTGCTGTTGTAGGAAAGAGCACAGAAGCCAGTAATAAGTGGACATACGTGGAATGAGTAACACTATGTGCTGAAATCTCTTCACTTTTATTTTGCATTTGAAGAAAAAGATAATTATGAGTAAATACTAACCTTGAAAAACTTATCAATCTTGCTCAGGTTTATCCTCTTCTTGGCATCCAGTTTGTAGATGTTGCTCACACTCCCATCCATGAGGTAGAGGCCAAAGCCCATAACCTGAATTAAGCAAAAATACAAAGAAAAGGTTGCTTGGAGGTGCAGAAAAAGTGAGAGGGACAGTCTGTAAGGGGGTGAGTGAGACCCTACCTTCAGCAACATGTGCTTCTCGCTGGGTGTTAGGTACATCTTATTTTCATAGTAGTCCACGCAGATGTTAACGATATCAGCCAGTAGCTCCTCATAGCCTGGGATCACCTCTAGCTGCTGATGCAAACACTGTAGACAACATGGTGGTGCATGGTGGTTAGTGAACACAACAGTATCCATGTTCAGGGACTATCTTATGATGGAACTGTTGCACTGTAACTTGCAGGCTGGCACACCTGAGTTATCCTATTGTGGTTGGCCAGGAACATCGACAGATTCTGGGACTCCTGAATAGACTGTGGGTCAGCCATCTTTCTCAGGAACTGGGCAGCCCTGCAGACAATATCACATCTAAAATACACTGCCAAAACTCAACAGCATACTCAGCTAAATATCAACTGTGATTGTGTTCAATATGGTGTGTTTAACATCCATATAAACCAGGTTTGTATCCAACCCATTGCACATACCTCTTGTAAGCAGAGTGGTCATTTTTCACACTGCACTTCATGTTCTTCAGCTCATCCAGTACAGCAAACATGTTGATGAACTTGCCCAGCGTGAGCAGGTATGCCTCCGACACAAAGTCCTTCCTGCGCTCAGCATGACATAAGCGCTTCACCTCGCTGCAAAATCGCTCAATGGCTTTTCGCTGGCAGAGCAGACACAAACACACTTGTGAACTTCCTGTTCCACTTGCTGAGAAAATTTGACCCAGATTTCACACATGCATAATCACCAGCTACTATTGTGCATCTGTATTGTGGACAACAGAAGAGATAGAAACAAAAAATTACCACTCCATCCCTTACCTGGAAATACATGAATTTCATAAGTTTGGTGACCTCAGGTTCCAGAACCTCAACAGTTTTTTCATATATCTCCACCCGGTTGGGCTGCTCATTACACTTCACCTGAAAGATACAACATCTTTATGTTTTATTATTAACTCTCATTATTCAATCATTACAATTAACTGAGTAATTATGTATCCCAGAGTCATGGAGGACTAGAGCCCATCCTGGAATGAAAGGGTGTTAGTCTAACCTGGGTACACTCTGGATGAGACACCAGTCTGTTACAAGATAGCCACATAGATAAGCGCGCACATGCACACACACACACACACACACACACACACACACACACTCTACAGGCAGTTCGGTCACCAATTCACCTGAAACACATATTTTTGGACTTGGGTAAAAAGCAGAGCACTTGTAGGAAACCCACAAAAACATTTCCAAACAGCCCACGTTCTGTGAGATAGCACTGCCGCCCTTATTATTAATAATTATCACCATAATATTAATTGTTATGTAGCAGATGCTGCTTACAACAATCCATTTAACAGCAGTATAATTTTTTACTGTAATTCAAAGTAAGAACCTTGTTCAAAGGTACTATATTTGATACCTGCTGCCCCACAGTAGTGGGTTTGCCTTTTTTTTTTACACTAACGTATGGCTTTGTATTCATGCCACCGATCAGAATTCAATAGAAGTTCATCCTCATTTATTAAGAACATACTTCATTTGTGTGGATATACCACAGGCCCATGTGTGCCATAGAGAAGGAGAGCCTGTGTTTTCTGGGTACTCACCTGAGGGATAGCCCTGGAGCAGCTCCGCCAGGTATAAAGCATAACAGCATACTCATGGCCTTCCTCTAGCATCTCGTTCTGAGATTGAACCAGGAAGAAAAGTCAAAACATTAATGTGTAAGGTGACTTACAATGATTGATAATCAACATGGCAATGATTTACTCATTAATATAGCACAAATTCTACACTTAAAAACATTTTTAACTAGAAAAGTCAGAATAAGTGCCATGATGAGTGGTAATATTAGGGATTAAAACCCAGGACTTTCTAACTGCAAGAAGATAAATTTATAATAGACAATAAGATAATAGTGAAATATTAATGTCCTAAGTGTGTAAAAACAGCACCCCAGCCCCCACCACCATTCATTTCAACCTCTTCATGCAATTGAAAAAACAGTGAGCTACAAATATTTGTGAAATCGATGCAAGAAAGAAATACAGCAATAGGCATTTATGCTGAAAAGTGAAGGATTATTAGAACATGGTTTCTGGCTGTACTTTATAGGATAACAGACATTGCTGACTTTTTCAAACTGCTTTCAGATTAAATTCCTTTGTAAGTCTGAGTGTCTGTATCATTTAAAATCAGGAGGGTAGTCAAAGATTTATATCCTAATCTCTATATAACCACTAGCCAAGAAAATGAAGCAGAACTCCAAACTAAAACCCTCTTTATTAGAATGGCTTTTCTAAGTTTGGTATCTTTTAGTCCCATTACTTAAACAAACTGAAGTCTATGTAAGGAACTGGTGAAATGTAGAGAAGTGGTCCATCTAAAAGACATCAGAGGCCCAATGTCCACTGGGAAAAAGCTCAGTGCTCACTTCACTTGTCTAGGGTTCACATCAAGGAGCACAGTTGTTCGTCCAATTCTCAGATCCTACGAGCCCCACTATTTTGTGACTGTTGTAATGAGTTTCATTCAGTCTTTCCCACTAGGATGTGATCCTTACCATGCTAGAGTGAACTGTGGCCTGCTCAATGTAGCGAGCAATCCCCGTGACAAATGCATTCCTGTCCTCAAAGTTGGTGTCAAAATTGGCCTGTAAGAAAAGAACATTTCTCTCACAGCCCATACACACAGAGGAGTGTACCAGGTGTCCATCTGGTAAATACAGATAGGGTGTGTTTGCACTGTATCCAGTTTTGATCAGAATTGAACACATAAAGCAGCCTTTTCATATACTTACATATATGAAATACATACATATATATGTACATATACATATGTATATATTTGTACATATAGTACAAAAGATATCTAGTGAAATGGTTGTTATGCTACATTAATTTAGGTCATTCATTTAGTCCAAAGGAAACCTACAATGTATCGTTTGCACAATAAGCTCCTTAAAATGACCTATTTAAACAGCAAAGCACATGATACCACTTCCAAGACCATCACAAGAGAAAGTCATTCTTATCCTGCCAATTCAAGATAAGTACTTTGATCAAGGATATTATAACAAGAGTGTGTTTTGAACCAAGGTCCTTTAATTTGATACAGATTGTCCTAATGCTGATTTCATGCTGCTTATAATGTAAATACCATGTGTTATGTGTTCATTTTAAGCTTATTATAGCATCCACCAGGTGTCAGTTGGGTATTGTACAGTTTGACATCAAATAAAGTTATATCATTATTATAAAATTAGATCACTGGACACCATTGCAAAATACAGATATGGCATGAATTCAAGCCATTGCTGCATTCCTCTGGGCAAAAGGTCACATCAGTTTTCAGTGGCTTTTGTACAGCAGTTGTATTAGATTTTATAGTGGCTGCCTGCATAATTCCTGTATGTGTGTGGACGGGCGCTTCACAGCACTACCCCCCTGTGTTTTTGCTGCGCAGCCAAATCCCTCTGTGCATATGTGCAGCTGGTGTGTGCGCTGCACAATGATCCATTTTGCGCTACATTGCACTGTATGTGCCACAATTTTTTTTACAGCGTAATAGTGGTATTTAGGAAAGTTGGTTTGGGGGTTTCCAGATGGCCTGGGAAGCATCATTATTTTTCCTATAAGAAATAATGGAAATAGCACTCTCAATTTACCTTTTTTCACACAACACGGCCTTTTCAGGAACCAATTAGGCACATAATCTAGGGACGACTATTTATCAATGATACAGGAACAGACGCTGCAGTCCCCAAAATTTCATTTTATTTTCACGCAGTTCTCCTCTCACCAGTGTGATACAGAGCGCTCAATGATACCATCAGTCTAAAAAAACATATGCAGTCTGCCACAGAGTAGACAAAGTCAATTTTTTGTGATAAGTATTAGTTAGACACCTGATTCCAATGGGATTGACAGTCTGAGACAAAGTACCTGGTACATAATGGAAGAGGGTGGGGGTTCAATGCATGGCTGCTGGTCTGGCAGTGGGAGCTCCTCCAGGAGGTCCACGTTGGACAGGGCATCTTCCAGAGTCACGTGGGTTGTCATGGCAATGCTCGTTTTTCAGTCACAGCACAGCTCAATCTGTGATAGAGACCCAGTGGTCACATATAAGGACAAGAAGTGCCACATCAAGATACACCGGACTTCTTATAAACAAGTGGTGACATGTAAACTCACTTTATACAAAATAGTCACTAAACATGACGACCTACAGTACAAGGCAGGAGGAAAGAATATAAGAATGGAGCAGAAAAGAAAGCAACATTAAAGATCACATTGATTTTCAAAAATGACAGTGCAGAGAGGAGCTCTGTGTGCCCACCTTGGCTAATTTCTTCTTACACAGCTGACATTAACCACCACTGAGGTGCACTTTCTACCCTTTTGGGGGTTCATCACCCATACTGTTCAGTCTTAACTTCATATTCCTTACAAAACTGCTCTTCCAATAGTAATCTATTCCAAAAGAAGTTTTCTGTTTTTGTAATTTAAATTGACTATTTTAAATGCTGAACTATTATCCAAGTACCAGACAGACAGAAACACTCCAGTGTCCTTCATGGCACCATATGAAATATTTTGTTGTTAAATTTATTACAAGAGGTGTGACTAAGCACCTGTAAATCAGCTATACAAGCAGCAGATCCAAACTGTGTCAATGCCCTGAGTACTGACCTCACTTCCTCTACCCACCAGTACTTCCCTTTTTCACAACAATTCAAAGTGATGAACATATCCTCATACTTCGCTTACAAGTTTCCCAAAACCTTAAAAATTGATTGTTCATTCATGCAAATGTCAGCACATAATAGACTACCGTTTTGTTTCTCTGAACCCTGTTAACCACAGAAGGAGGAAAGGCTTACTAAACTTCATACTTGCCATATTTTTCTGCAGAAAGACACAAAAATAGGAACTTGTGCTAATACTGATGATCTTTGCTCCTGCTATTGTTAATTTCTCAACAGTGACTTGCCTTACATATGTTCACAATAGTCCACGTGTGCATAGCAACACAAACAAATAGTATAGTTCACACTCCAAACAGCAGAAAAGATGAGGGACCATAAAAGCCACATTTGCTTGATAGACTGTTCCAGGGCAATGTAAACAAATGCAAGACACCTGAGAGACAAATTGAAGTTAACATGTGTGACTCAAAGCTGTCAAACAGAAGGGTGGAGTCACCATATATAAAAGCAAAAGTTAAGCATGTTAAGAGGTATCCTCTGTGTGTATGGGTTGTGAGAAAAATGTTCTTTTCTTACAGGCCAATTTTGACACCAACTTTGAGGCCAGGCTTCAGAAACATATCCTCACCACACCCACTAAGTAACGACTCTGAGGTGAATGTCCACTAAAAACCCTTAACTCCCTGTCTAGTTCAGCATAAAAACATCATGTGCTTTTCTCCTCTCTGATCCCCCAATACTGTCTTGACACGGCTGAAAATCGGCTTAATTTAAACAGCTTAAGGAGGATCCATGCGGACAGAAGTCATGGCAGACCGTGAAGAGAGATGCCCCAAGGCCCAAGGCACCTTCTGAGTTCCTGCTGGGGGTGTTTCTTGTGATTCCAAAGCTCCTCAGCATTGACCAAGGTTTAATTTCATCAAGACCCTGATGAAAGACCACAACAGAACTGAGAACAGACCTAAAAGGGTGACATCTTACTCTCCCTACATCCATTCAGGCAATCACAACCGAGACTGGAAAAGAGGACCGTTGCTTTGTCTCTGGTGCTACAATGGCTCGTAAGCCCCACAGTACACAGGTGGTGTGGTTCTTTCAAACATAGCTGACAGACTACTTAGAAAAGCAAGTGCAACTATATAACTACACAACAGAATGCAAATGTAGAAATGTGAAAAAGCCAAAAAAATGTACTCATGCTGACTATATACTAGTTTGATGTATATGTATCATTATAAAGGTGGGTCTATGCAATAGACAAAAAAAGCACACATAAAAGCATGAGCACACATCCACTTCGGCATATGCATACAGTACTGGAGGTAACAGATTTTAATTGAAAATACAATGGCTGGGACTTTTAAATGAAGAGTTTCCTGTTACAAAGATCACACCCAGCCTACAACACTGTTTTGCCTGACTGCTTTGTACTTTCTGTTTGATCATAGTATATTTTAGCAAGTATTTTAACAGAACTTCCTGACCAAGTAGCACTACACAGAAGCATGTGCCTGATCTCAGCCTAAGGTGAGATACAGAAGCATACCTGATACACAAAACCCCAAAGCATTACACAGTTTTTGACACAATTGTTAATTTATTTTTATTACACCTAATCCATTGCAACAGATGGCTAAGCAGCACTTAAAGGAAGACTTCCAGTCCAAAAGCTATTTTATCATTTTGTCTATCATCTGATGCTTTTGCCCAGTATGCAGTACTGACCTACTTGGACAACTGGGTATTTAACAGTAGTAACATGGCATAAATAGGAATGGGACTGAAATCAGGAAACTTAAGGTTAAGGTTACCATATTATTTACTTCTACCTACTGTCATGACCCTGTGTCACATCTCACAATATACTATTGTCAGCTACTGGGTTAATTGTGCCTGTCCTTTATATTTAAAGAAAAAGTTCCTGTCAGCTGTTGTACAGGTATCATCAGTTTGAGTGAATGGTCATGGAGTTCAGTTTAATCACAGTAATGACCCAACAATAAGACAAATTGTGATTATCTCACATTATAGCACATGACATGAGTGAAGCATCAACAAATGTCATTTACATTGGCCAGAGATGACAAAACCTTGATTTCCAGTCATTGCATGAAAAAAAGCTGCAGGAAATAAGTTGTAATAATGCAGACCCGGGTGGCAGACCAACAAATGGAAGCCCTGGGGACAGCTTCCACAACAACAGCAGCCATGACTATATGAGGGGGTAGGGAGCATGCCAACAGAGACAGAGTAAACTTTCCCACAACAGGGGCTGACAAACCAAACCCACCCAGGAACCAAGAGGAATAATCCTCTCCTGCATTCCAGACATGGCTTGCCAACTACTGTCCAATATCAACATCTTCAAATGTATGACCATAATATTACTATCATCATTAATGTACTCAGCTGATGCTTTTATCCAGAATGGACTTTAAAGCTTTTACCATTAATAAAGCTAAATATTTTAATACAAAACAACCTGAGTGCCCTACACAAGGGTAAAACAGCAAATGCCCTACTGTGACCTGAGCTAGCAAACATCAGGTTACATGGTGGGTCTTTTTGCAAAACAGTACTAATTGTCTTTAACTTCCAAATGTCCTTTCTGCTTCTGAAAAAATATGTAAGTGCAACAACAATCTCATGAAGCCTTTAAACAAAGAGTTTGCATTTACAAAAATTCTGCTTTGTGTTCCTGGAAAAACCTCAGTGGCTATTTGTAGATGTTGTGTTCCTTCCTGAAATGGTTAAATTTCAATGCAACATATTTTCAGTGGTTCTCTAAAGCACGCGTCTTCTTCCTTCTATAGGCCACAAAGATCAAGCACTCTACACACCAGCAGCAACTGAAGGTAGAAAAAAGTGTAAAAATATAATAACACAGGTGAGCCAGTGATCACATGTAAGCTCTCGAGGTCTCGTGTTGCCTTTATGTCATCTTTCTGGGGTTTCACTTCATGTATACTCCACATAGTTCTGATTGGAGTGTTAAGCCAAGATTTCCTCTGCTACACTAAGCTTCTTCTTAAAATATACTAAATATACTAGGTTCTCACAGCATTTTCCACACAAAAACATATTATTATACTGATGTTTTAGTACATTTAGGGGATTAAGTAGCTGTAAGGCTGAGATGGCCAAGGGATACTTGAGTTCCAAAAACTGGTATTGCTTGGGGAGGAAATCAGAGCTTCTGTTTCGCTGAATGTGTGTCACATCCACATCAACCGTTCAAACTAAGGCCCTCAGGGCAGAGTCCTAATGTCTAAACAATGTTAATGTGGGTCAAAAACGTGTGTTTTTTCTATTAAGACATAATGGAAAACATCATTGATGTGCACGATTGTCACATAATGAAATTTCAGAAAGGCATTACTTATTTATATTACTCTCCAAAGCAAATTACAATATTAAGCTACTTACAATGATTTACTCATTTATCTCCTGGGTAATATTTATAAGAGAAATTCAGGGTAAGTACATTGGTCAAGGGTACTAAAAAGAGGTGGGACTCCAAGCACAATGCAAGGGCACCAACCACTAAGTTACACTGTGCAGATCTATTTAGCTCTTGATGTTTCGGCTGGGGTTGCCTTACATTCTTTGGTCAATAAACAAAAGAAATATATATAAAATATATATTGCTGGCAAAAAAAGCCAGACAAGAGCAGCAAGAAGCAAAATTATTGAGATGACACACTGCAGCTCCAATCTTCATCTTACTCTTTGTAGCTAATCATTACTGGTTTTGGATTACTTTCTGTACTTACTCTTAGCCATTTTATTGATATAAATAACCTTATTGTATTTGGTTAATTTTAGTAGCTTTATATACATTTATACATTAAGACAGCACAATGAGTTGAACACAGTACTATCAAGATGCTAAAAAACATCCCATTGCTGCATAAAATATAGGTGAACTGGAGAGTGCAAGTCGCCCATGGTGTGTGCATGAGTGGGTGAATGAGGCTGTGTGCAAATGTCCTGAAATGAACTGCCATCCTAACCAGTGTGTGTTTCACACCCTGTGCTTCCAGGATAGGCTTCCCAGAGCTGGACAAGGATTTTATGAAAACATGTGGATGAAAATCAGCAAAATGAAAAACCCAAAGATGGTGTGTAAAATGTAAACACTATAAGCTGAACACAAGGAAAGGTACATAACTTAAGAGTTCTGTCATGAAAACAGGCTGTACTGAATGCGCTGAAGAGGACTCTCATGCTGGCAGGCAGTCAGCAGGTTTGTTGACATTACTGAGTTTGGTTTATGAGATTATTCACTGGGATGGGACTTGAGAGAGAGAGTCATACAGGAACCAGAATGACAGTTATATCAACAGTTACTGACCTTCTCTGACATTGACCTTCTTAGCTCTTCAGCTTTCAGTGATGCAACAAGTAAAGGCTATCTGTAAATGGAAGGAATACCCAATAAAACAGACAAACATGGTAGAACATCAGGCCAACAGTAATTCTATAAGGGCTGTAGGACTAAAGATGTTCAGTTCAATTCCCAGCAGGCGGCCTCCATCAGAGTACATGAGTAAAGAAATAAAAGAATGATACACGGTATAAACAAAGAACGTCGGAAAAAAGTGTCTAAACACGTGTCAGTCCGTGAACTGACAAAACCTTAATATAAAACATGAAATGGGAACTGGGCGGCTCTCAGTGAAGCCCTGTCCACTACTACCCTCTTATGTAGATACTGCATTTGCTTAATTTAATTATCTGTCAACTAAACCACATATATTTAGTATATATACATATAGCGCAAAACAACGTAAAGTGTTGCAACTTGGCTGGAAATCTAGGTACGTTTTTATTTTTATAGTCACGTGAATTTAAGAACTGGGTTTATCGAATAAAAGCACTGCATTTAATTCTTACTTCGAACACATTGTCAAATATATTTGTTGAAAAATGCTGGGTATTCTAGCATTATAGTATAACATGTAGAAGAGCAGATTATCTCTAGAATTATTATAAAATTAACATTAAAGCGATAGTGGAATATGGCCAAAGGTTCCTCCATTGAAACGAGCGGCGCCAGGGGCCTAAACGCTCGGCGCGCGCAACATCCTCTGTCCGGCGCGAGGTGATCAGACGTCAGCGAGGGTGACGAGAGATGTACACGCGCACGAGTTCGCATCAGGTTGTGCAAAATAAATGAAAAACAGCATCAGACACAAAAAAAACTACAGCAAAAATAAATCAATTAAAGTTGCGCGCTGCTGCTTAATTCCGCCACCCGACTAGCTGATTATAACTTACTTTAAATCAATTTAGACATATTTCTACATTTGTATTTCACAAACGGCGTGGCTTTGCAAAAAAAAAATAAGTAATAATATAAAAGACATACATTTCTCACAACCCCCAATAGAAAGAGGAGGAAGCCACCTTCCACCCCACCCTTACAGAAGTAGCGCTTTCAAAATACACCTATTCAGTGTTAATAAATATATATAATAGGAAATGTTCCAATCGTTCAGTAAATACTCAACGCACTCAGTGTAACTCCTTTAAAAAATAACGTTGGGAAATAACGGTCCTGTGCGGCCGTTATGTGGTAAAGGGGACCGGCAGGCTCGCGCCGTCGCGTGCCAAATAGTTCTCGCGCAAGCCACACATAAACAAACTCAAGTACCGGTGTAGCTCACACTCGTTTAATACGATTTACAAACGTACCTGCAACTCGCATGTCCCTGAACGAGTGCACGGGAGACAGGTGGAGCGACGCCCGCCGCCGTCCCAGTGATGCTCCGCTCTCCTCCGCGGTGCTGCAAACCCCTCCGCAGCACAAAGAGGAGAAAATGGCTGCAAGTGCATCGCCTTAAAGCGACAGGGACTCGTGCGCGCCTCCACCTCGGGAGAGCTGTGTCCAGCTCGACGGGCTGCGTTTAATCTCAACTATCATGATCATAAACTCATTTCCAAAAAAGGGTTTCTGCGGGTCACGCGCGACACGACAGCGCGCCCAGTCAGTACCGCACACGCTGTCACCGTTAAATATTACCTCTCAGTCTCTATTTCAATTCAGGTTTGCTTTTAATTTCATGCTTCTCAGTCCGTCAGTTTTTGGACTTTCTGCGTTACACAATAAACAAAGTTCAGTGGACTTTGAGCAAATGGGGAAGGTAAACCTTTAAAAAGCAACTTCATGTTTAAAAAATGATGACGATGATGGTGATGATTATTATTATTATTATTGTTGTTGTTATTATTGTTAGTATTATTGTTATACCATAAACAATAATGTTCTTGTATTCCACACTCATTCTAGTTAATCTTGACATAATTCATAGACAAACCTAGACAAGTTAGGTACATCTGGGTCAAAGCCTCCCTCTGCTGGTCTGAATCATATTTTTAAACTATTAGTGGGTTATAACTTCATAATGCCTTCACCAAGTATGTCAGCATTTAGTCTATAAAATGACAAACTTTTCCCTTAAAATAACAACACAATTGTGAGCGGGCAGTTTTTTAAATGTTTTTTTAATATTTTATTTAAATATATTAACAGAGGCATAGAAAATTACCAAGGTTAGGGCTAAAATGTATTAGCAATGGCACTGAAATTAGCCTTATTTGACCACTGAAGTGTGTTACCTGTGGTGAATTTTGCAGGATAAAGAGCAGGTACTGTACTGCATGGTGGTGAAGTGTGGAAGAGGGGTTTTAGGTGGATGTGGTGGATGAATGAGGGAGTTGATGCTTCAGTTGCCAAAGCGTAAGTGGGCAGCACTGCAGCCAAAGCGCAGACACACACCTGGATACAATATAATACAGCAACAGTTCGGTCAGATGGTCTATAATTCCACTAAAAGCCACAGAATTTTTTCCCCCAGTTTATATTATTGTTATGCAACCATTATATGATATAGCAATATCATATAGATTTATGACAATATACATCAGTTGCATAAAGATCTATTACAGTCACATAAGAAACTTTAAAAACACAAATCAGAAAGTGACTTTTACAAGAGTTGCATGAACCCATGAATCTAATAATAAACATTTTTATTAAAAACTTGTAAATGATGGGAGTAACAAAAATGGCAAATAAAAGTAATAAAAAGGCACATTGCTGAACAATATGAAGGACTGATTCTCCAAGAACTAGGTATAGTTTTGAAAAAAAAATATTGCACATACAATTGAAATTATTTAATATTGACTTCTGTCAGACTGGATGAATCCCTCTCAAATCCTGAACCATGATGATGATGGAAGTGCCATTAAGTCAAATCCAGCTCACAGTGACCACTGGCGTGGTTTCCAAGGCAAGGGAGGAACGAAAGTGTTTGACCATATTGGTTATTAAACAAGCATTTACAATTGGATATAATTTTAATAAACAAAAACAATAAATATAGTATAAACATGATTTTGGAGTCTGTTTCTCTGAGTTTTGGGATTCCAAATGAGGCTCAGAGTTCTGCCTGGGTGGCCAGTTCGTGATACAGCAGAGCGAAGGAAGGACGATCCTCTGGCTTCTGCACAAAAACATACAAAAAGAATGTCAGACGTGCAGGGATTTTATCTCCACATGACATGCTTAAATATGTACATTTGCAGGTTAAATATCTGTATTTAAATTTTATTTATAATCAAGGAAAAAATAAAAGCTAATTAGCTTTTTAAAATACCACTTTTGTATACAAATGAACAATAAAGTACAACCATAAGTCAATAGGGGGGCAAGGCAGAATAGCAAGTTGAAGTGCCACTTCACAGCACCTGGGCTGGTTGGGCATGTGTTCAAATATGGCTCAGTAGTTTGAAGTTTGCATGTTCTACCTGTGTCTACATGGGTTCCCACCCACAGTCCAAAGACACATGTTTCAGGTTATTTGGTCACCCTATATTGCCTATAGTGTGTTGATGTGTGAGTGTGGGACCACCCTGCTGCCAGGGACTGGCATCCCATCCAGGGGTACCTTCATAGCCTAGAGCCCAAAGATTATGGCTCCAGACTGCTACAACCCATCTCAGGATTAAATGGTAGTTGATAACAGATGGATGGATGAATGGATATAATCAAATATACATTAATAAATTTTCACAAAAAAACATATAAACATAAATGTAAATAAAGTACATGTTATTTACCAAAATTCCTCTTAATGTGTGTTTCATTCAACATATTTAAATTCCCTTTGGGATTAACATGTTCAATTCAAATAATTGAAAAAATACAATTAAAAAGAAAATAGGAAAGTATCTTTTCAAATAATTCTGAAGTGCATTTATATTGAGTAAACACTGCAGTTATTGCCCAACATTTGGCTGTAGAAGAATTATTTATTCAACATATTTCTCCAAAGTCATGTATGATAATTATTATGCAGTATTTAGCTGATACCTTTATCCAAGGTGAAGTACAGCATTAGATACACCATGCGAAACACACACACACACACACACACACACACACACAAATACAGGTATATTTAATAAAAAATACATGTATATTTATTCTATGCATGATTGTGTTTTTACAGTTCTTTTTATACTTAAATAATTAAAATATATTTTTATAAATATATTTTCTATTCTCACACCTCCTTCCAACTCCACTCCATCAGCTGGTATACCATCTCTGGGGCCAGTCTGGGCTTCAAGAGCCTGAGCCCTGCTGCAATTTCCTCAACCACCTCCCCATTTGTGCGGTTTTCATACGGCATTCTCCCCTCGTTGTACACCTCCCACATGAGCACGCCTGCGGGACACATCAGAAGAGCCTGCTGTGGGTTGCTTGTTCCAAAAACTGCAATTTTCACACTTCATGCCTCGCCGTTGCTCAAGTTTGTGACATCACAGTACGATATGAGGCCAACTGAATTCTCCAGTAATCTACCTTTCAATCTCTGTAGTTCATTTTCTCAGCAGCTCAGAACTTAACAGGACAGAAGGCAGCCCACAACCCAAAAATTGCAGAGATCATTGAGCCATGTTTGGTACCAAAATCCCAATTCACTTAAAACAAGGTGATTAAAAAAAAGTCTCTTACCAAAAGACCAAACATCAGACTTGCTGCTGAACTTGGAGTACTTTATTACTTCTGGGGCAGACCATTTCACTGGAAACTTGGATCCAAAGGAGCTGATGTACTGGTCATCAAGAACAAACCTGCATTTGACACAACATATTTGTTTAAATTCCAAACTTTTCAGAAAGAGAGATACAACCTTCTAGTTTGCTGCCACCTTACCTGGTCATGCCAAAATCAGAAACTTTCACAACTTGATTCTCTGACACCAAACAATTCCTTGCTGCCTGAAAAAAAAAAGTGCATACAATAATGATAATACCACTCCACTATATATGTTATCACTGCAATTGCATCATTGACTCTGAGAAGGCCTGAGTTAAGTGTAAACAAACAAAATTGTGCACAATGTACTTATCATAATCCCTAACATGCGTTCAGGACCAGGGGACATCTTATAATCACTATTTATACCTCACAGTAAATAATTATTATGCTAAATTACTCTGGAACATTTGTTGAACGTATCAATTTCACACCATGTGAGTAGTGGTAAATATGAGCATTGGGCTCTGCTGAACATACATCCTAAGTCTGTCATTGCTATTGTTATTAAAGCAGTGGTGGTTACTCAGCACATATTGGTGGATGCATAGATAAACACATGAATAGCACATGGGTGGATAGGTGGATGGATGGATCCATTTTCCAATTTGAACAAAATTGGTGTTTAAAGGGATTAGTATAAAACCTGTAAACAACCATCTACTACTAGTACTACTACACTACTACTACTACTACTACTACTACTACTACTACTATGTCCTATTTTTGTAATTTGTGGATATGTTATTTTCTATTTTGGCATCGTTGTGGATGGTTCATTAAACTGCACACTCAGAATTCCCCAGGACACTGCAATATTGAAACATGTTCTTCCAACCAGACTGTGGCTTGTTACCAGGTCCCGATGGATGAAGTTGGTGCTCTCCAGGTAGGCCATGCCCTCACACACATCCAGGCACATCCCCAGGAGGGTCTCCCGTGACAGAGTCCCCTTCTTGCTGCGTAGGTAGTCTGTCAGGCAGCCATGCTCCATGAACTCGAAGAGCAGGTACATGGGAGCTTGCTGTGTGCACACACCATACAGCTGAACCAGCTTTGTGTGGGACAGCCTCCTGGGGAGGGATGTAGGGGGACATTGTGTGCATAGAATGAATGAGGATCAACAGGTGATGTATGTGATGTATGGGAACAAAATCTGTAATTAAATCTTCAGATATTTTGTTTTCCCAACAGAAAATGTAACGTACTTGGAGCACTACCTCAGCTGTCCATTAATTCAGCAATGTTATTAACTGCAAGTTTTAATATAAGAGCATCGGTTAAAAATATATGAACATGATTATCTCATGTCCTAAAACAACCATTCATAAAATAACTTTATTTTTCTACAAAAAAATGTCATAATTCTTCAATTACATTTCTTCAAGCAATCAATTTCCAAAAACCTAAACACTTTTAAGATTTTAAATTTTATTCAATATATATTAAGTAGAATTGCATTTTTTTCTTAGGACATAACTCTCAGTGAGCCAGCAGATGAATTGCCTTTATATGCGGTGTGGACCTTATGCTCCAGTTATTGTGCTACGGTTTAGTTTGCCAAAAAGATGAGTTAACATAAAAAAACAAAAACCTATAAAACTGTATAAAGCTTTGACAGTAATGTATCAATGTGCCATCAAAAAAATGCAAATAATATTGAGTCAAAGATGCAGATGACTCTCTCGTAGCAGTAAAGTTCTGGACTTGTGATCAGGAAGTCACTCACGTCATGACACGTGCCTCCTCTTTGAATTCTTCCTCAGACATGGCTCCCTCACGCACCATCTTCACGGCCACCTTCACCTGCCGCCAGTAGCCCAGCATTACCACACCAAACTGTCCACTACCCACCTCTTCAGCCAGCGTCAGCTCTGTGGGATCCACCTCCCACATATCTGATTGGAAAAGAGGATAGAGAAAACGTATGGTTGACCCATCAGGGACGTAATCAAGGTATGTGCCATTATGTGTCAGGATAACCAAGGTACAGTATGTTTTATAATTCTAAAAGTAATGCAGAATGGGGCCACCATGCATCTATTGCTGAAACATTTATAGCTACAAAGCCAGAGAGACACAGGTGACAACTGTCCCCTCATTTGCTAAACTGAAGACGAGGATTTAAACTCTGACCTGAGGAGAACCCAGCTGTCATCGGAACATTCTCTCTGCCTGTGGACACGGGATGTCTCAATCTGGTTATGAGACCTGCAACACACAGAGCAATGCTTATACAGACATGGAAATGTCTATTGATCACATGGACATGAAATCGTAGAATGCAAAGAAAGCAGAGACACGGTATTAAAAGATCGAATCTAGCCCCTGATGCTGTGGGAAGAGTTATAAAATATTATACCGTATTACACCTTATCGGCATCCGTGCATTCAAAAAGAGATTTTTTTTTAGAAACGTGATTTATTTTAATCCTTGTTTGAACTGTTTTAATTTTTAAATATACAGCATTGGCATAATCAGTGGAGTACACAGCACTTTGTAAATACATGCCAACTCTGCAGAGAAGCCAAGCTAACCTGCAGCATTGTGTTGGTGGTAATGGATCAGCTCTGGGATGGTGCTGAACAGGTACTTTTCAGCCAGGTAGTACTTGATCTCATCTGTCCCCGTCTCCCTGATCTGGTAATGCTTCACTCGGGGGTAGTTTTCCCCATTAGACCTACAGATAAACCATGAATCAGGGCCAAACAATAGAGGGCTGTGAAGTAACACTGCGACACATAGGCTGCTAAAGGGGTTAAACAGAGCAGGCTTGAGGGGCAAAAGAGAGGCAGATACACCAGAGTTTCTGGGAAAGAAACTCTCAAAGGTGGATCATAGTGGCACAACACTGATGTGATCTGATTGCTAAATCTTATCAGTGTTTTCTACACTTGAGGAGTATCTGAACTTAAAGAGTGTCAAGTTTGAAAAAAACTCTGCTACAGTAGTTACTCACGACCACATGTAAGATGAAAAGGAACAGAGATAGGTGCCTTGGCAACAGATATACACCAAATCTAAAATCTAACAGACAGAACAGAAAACTACCCAGGTAACTGCTCCAGATAACACATCATGGTGCAAGCAACACAAGTGAAGTGTAGATGCCAGTGAAGCAACTACTTTAATGCATGCAGCGAGATCATGCAGAAACATATGCAGGTGAAAATAGATTAATGGAGATGAAATAAGTGCATTGCAAGCACGTGCCAGTGTGCGTGGGAGAGAAGGTAATACAGATAAATTACCCAGGGGCTTTAGTCAACAGTGAGACAGTGTACACCCCTGCGTGCCTGGAATCTCGAACCATGAAAGCTCCTTCTCGATCCTGGACACAAACACAGCATTTTCTTGTATAATGGGTTTATGCATGTAGTCATATTCATACTGTATCACAAAAGTGGTATGAAACAGGTCACAAATACAAAGAGAAAAAGATATTTTTGGACACAGTAACTTAATTTCTTTTTTAGAACACACTGGGCGATACATTTTTTCCCCCCACTCACTACAAAAATAACGTCTTATTAAAAAAATAGCTAGAAGGTAGCAAACCTAAACACCAAAATCACCAACGCAACTGGGTGACAAGAGTGCAGGTATACTCAGAAATTTTTAAAAAGAAAAAAATGCATGACACAAATGAGACAGGAAATCCTGATGCAGAAGTGCGGTTTTTAGGGTTCAATCTAAAGCACCTCTCCACACTTCCTGCATCTGCACAGTTTGCAAAAGCACACTGCAACAGTGCAGGGAGAGTCTACTTCTCTGACTTGGACATCACACTTACAAAACACTTCAACAAGAAATTACATGACCAGAAAAAACATTCAAAAGCCTGGTTCAGCAATGAACTAGCAATAATCGTTACAGCAAAATCAAAACTTTTCGGTAATGTGGCACCTCTTGGAATAGAAGTTGTTCAGCCTTGGCTCTGGTTATGTCTTTGTTGTACCACCTGCAGGGTTACAGATACAGGTACAGTTGTTGAGACCACCTTAAAAAATGTGTTTTGCAGATGCTGGAATATTTAAAAAATAAAACAGAAAAGGTAACTTGAAAAGAACCCAACTCACTCATATATCTCCAAGTTGTCTGCACACTTCTCTACAACATAACACCTTGGTACAAGTCCCACTTGCCTGTGGAAAAATGCATGGAATACATCTTATAAATAAAAGTGATTTGTATAGCAGTGATTAACAAAGCTTACAATTAAACTGACTGTAGGAGTGATTTTGTCTCATTCGTCCAATTGCACTACAGTTTCCTTTTCATGCTGTGTGGGAGAAAAAAAACAGGCCAGTGGCTAGTTTGTCCTTTATTTGCAGTCAGCAGCTTGGCGCTCTTTACCCATTTTTGTCCTGAACCATCCACCAGCTGGGGTCTGATGTGTCTGTGACGATGTACTCCTCATTTTTCTGAAGTGCAATATCTTGCGCCCCTTGAGGGGTGAAATTGTGCAAAGCCACCACCACCATCTCTCCGGGATCTGAGAATCGGCGCTAGAAAACCCAAAATTGAGGGGTTCTATTAAAACTCAGACTACCTTTACAAAGAAGCAAACTCTACCCCATAGTCTTACCACATAGATGAAAACTCATAAACTTATCACCACTGAAATTCATTAAAGCCTCAATCATTAACATTCTACGTAGCACCTCTGTGTCTTACAGCAAACGGCTCCACACCCGACCTGAGCTCAAAGATGGTTTGATTGCTACCTTGCGATTTTGTTTACCTGCAGATCTGGAGTTGGGGGCAGTGGTTTTTTGGAAGCTATGGAACAAGAAACATGCACAATCTTTAGTCAGTTTGTTGAAAAATTGTGTCTGCTTCACAAATTGATATGACCCACAATTAATTCTTTTCAGGCCTAGAGTCTTTAGTATCAGAAAGACTCCTGGCAGGATCAATCTGTCAGCCCTTTATTCAACTTTTTAAATAATGAACAATGTACCCAATAACACACATACCATTTCCATCTGGATCATACTCGATACATCCTCTGGCCATTTTCTCGTTCTGCTGACAACATTTCCACTTCCCATCAACCCAAAAGTTTGGATGATACATAAGGGCTAAGGTATTATTCTTTGTTCCTTCACAAAAAATTAAACACATAGAAAATTTTCAGCAGAAGAGTTTTCGCATATGTCAGTGATTTAAACTAAATCACTTGAGTTAAACATTGAAACTAACTAACAATGTAAACATAGCTTTATTATAGTATAATGCGGATACAGTGCAAGGGAAAAATGTGAGAACACCTGGGCAGCCAGGGCATTATTTGTATGAGATAAACTGGACAGAAGAGTGAAAGCAAAGTAAGTTACAGGGTTCTATATCTCTGGAAACTGCTTCCATAACATAACATAACATAACATAACATAACACAACATAAGACATAAGATGGCGGCTCATTTTCTGATAAAACTTTTTCAACAAACGTCTTTGGTGACCTCACACTTTGGACTGGTGCTTTATGTCCTGCTAATTATCTAATGACTTCTAACTGTAATTTTTAAAAAAAATCGTGTTCTGTCAGAATGCCACAGTTGTGTACCTTCCTTCAAGGCTCTGACCCATCTCTGACGGCTGTTGTTGTCTGGCGCAAACACATACAGGTAGTAGCTGTCGTGAAGGATCTGAAAAGCCGTATTAGAATCATGTGAAGTCCAAGAGCCCAGGACACAAAGAAGCGGAGTTGGAAATAAAAATATTTATGTGAACATTTAGACAGTTTTGCCTTTTGGAAAATTCATTTTCCCATATGTTATCCACTATCAAGTAAATTCTGCACATCACGAGCTAAAGTGGTGTATCCCTAAATTAATACTTTAGAGATAAATGGCATAGTTGTCCTTTAATGATGATGTTCAACAGCAGGAGCATCAGATCACAACCATGATCTGGGGCAGCTGGAGCAATCTTACTGCTCAAATTTGACAGAAATATGCGCTTAAACAAAACGGACTACAACTAAAATTCACTTCCCCATTACACTTCCATTCCTGTATTCTTTATATTACAGTTAACCAGCAAGAAGGAACATGCAAGAATTTTAGCAAAAACTGTAAGGTTTTATTTTGAACAGCATGCCTAGGTTATTTGTTATCATGTAATTATACATAACTAACCAGTTAGAATGTTTAGGGTACACTTATTACTGTTTCTAAAATGTTTTGTTGGCTCAAAATATTTGAATGAAAACCACATTAGATTGTTGAAATATTCACTGTGTACTAGGAAACAGAGGAAAAAGAGCTCACCTGGAAAGGATATTTGTATTTGCAAGGTATGGACATTTCGGTGCGTACTATCTCCACGCATTTTATGTGAGAAAGTTCAATGCAGCCTTTAAGAATTGGCTTTTTCTGGGAAAAGAAGAGACAGAGTTTATGGAATATGATTTTCTTATTCATAACACCAGCACCCATGTTTCAAAACATAGTTAAAATGAACCACACACTTTGGTGCTTAGTAACGTACAGTATGACTTTTATATTTACTTAACAATGAGAAAATGAGGAGAAATAGCGGGTTCGGATGAGGAGCAGTGTATCCAATCCCTCCAGTTTTTGTATATAAATATCTTTTTAAAGTTTGATATCCTCAATGTTGTTTAATTTCACGTCCCATACTTCCAGCTTTCTAAGTCATTGAGTTAAGCTGAATGCTTTAGCTAGAATGGAAACTAACGATTGTATACTGCATTTGTATAACACTTTTCAAGTGACAAATTGTGTATTAGGATGTAAATTACTGCAGTACACTGTGAGTATATATGTTACAGGTTTGAATTCTAACAAGAACATTCTGTTTATCTTTAGAGAAATGTAGACTAAGAACCAAGCTCAAACTATAGAGATCTGTCATTTAAAAGGTCATAATCATTCAACAGAAAAAGACTAACTGCAACCTGGAAGTGTGATGCAAAAGTTGAAGACTTAAGATTTGTCACAAAAATGCACTGCATGACTGCTGTTTTCAAACATCAGTGAAGTACAAGAGGTTGATAATTCATTTATAAATTGCACAAACATTAAAGATTTCTACAAGTACTTTGAATTTAACCTACTGAGTTGTTTTTATGATCATCATTCACAGAGAAATATTAAACTGTCAATTGCATATATCGTGAATTGCCAAAGTAGGAATTACTGATCTGTATAAATGGGTAAACCACTGTAAGTAGGTTAAAACTATAAGTAAATAGGACAAAAGTGTCAGTTAAATGAACAGATGTAAAAGATAATAAATAGGACACATAGCAATAGCACAACGGTTTTTTGTGTTTACTATTGTTACACTGGAAAAAAAAATATTGTCAATATCTTACAAATATCCAAGTTAGTTCAGAGATATAATGTTTCGGAAATGAAAACCAGGGTAGAATTAATTTCAGAACAGCAATGAGAAATTAAAATAATTCATAACTCCCGTTCTACTTTGCGATGTGTACGAGCACCTGTCGCACTCTCACAGCGAGTGTGTACGTGTGTGTGCGGGTTCGTACCCCGGGCCGGTACTCGAAGTAGGTCAAGTCGTCGGTACTCAGCACGAAGTAGCGCTGCTTGTAGTTACACGGCGACGTCCTTCGCTTCTGCTGGGACTTCTTAAAGAAGAACTCCTCCAGGATGATCTGCGCGCTCATGGTGGCCGCGGCTCTGAGACATGGGCCCCGTCGCCCCACGCGCACAGCTGGGCACAGTGAAACACCGCAGAAACTGAACAGCGCGGCTCCGCGGAGTCGATCTTAGGCGGGTTTCCGGTACGGGGCTTTAGGTGCGCTGCTTCCTCCTGTGAGCGTGAGTTCAAAGCAGCTCTCCAGTAACAATATTCGAATCCACCTAAACTGTGAACGTTTCACAGCGTTGCTGGATTACGACTGACAGCCACATTTATGTTCACTTACTGGTCAGTCAAGTTAATTTTCTCCAACATTGGCTAACACGAACATTTTATGTACATTTACACTTATTTAGCCCCCTCCCCCAAAGTATTTTTTAATGTTAACATACTTGCATATAATTTGCCCGTTTGCACAGCAGGGTCACTGGACCAATTCAAGGCTAGTACCTTGCTCAAGGGTACTACAGCAGAAGCAGGGATTCAAACCTCACTAATGCAGGTGCAAGGCAGCAGACCACACATATCCTTATCTGGTAGATGCATGTTCTGCTACAATAGCTTTGAATCTACTGGGGTTGGTGTCTAAAATTATAGCGCATGTGTACTGTCTGCCCACTCTTCTTTAAAAGATTTGCACGAACTCTGGTAAAGTATTGTCATTCACTTATTTAAATCACATCTTTGTTCAAAATTACTTAGATGTATATACTTAGAAAAGATTTGTACGCTAACCTGCTTACAGTTCTTGGTGTTAAGTGCAGTCCAGTCGATGCCAGCTAACTGCAAATGTAAGGATAATTTCTCCAAATTGTGATCAGTTGCTTACGATTATGTACACATTTATTCAGCCCAGTAATTTACTCTCAATCAGGGTAAGTACTTTGCTTTACAGATATTACACCACCAAAACCATTTATTCAACCTTGCATCCTTTGATGAGAAGGAAACATTTATATTTTGATTAGAAGGCAACAGTTCACGTCTTTTTGTTACCTGTTGTGGCCCTGTACAGCACTCATGGACTGCAAAAATTGCTGATGAGATTCAGGACACGAGTTTGACTGATCCACTCTAGGACATTTACCTTTTTGTTTTTGAGGCATTCCAGTGTTGCTCTGTCACCGTGCTAAAGGTCTGCACAGGCATCAAACTGTAGCCTGTACCTGCGACCATGAAATCTGATCTGACTGCTGCTACCAAATTTGAAACACAAACCAATCCCAAACCCAAAAACTGGTCACATACACAGATATGGTTTTGCAGTGCTTAGCTTGGCCGCTGTCTGTTTGAAATGATAAACAGAAAATGCTGTGTGCTAGGGAAAAAATATATTTTATAATTCTGTAATATTTTGAAAGTATGGAATGGCTGATGACTATGGAGGACCAGGAGTGCCACCAAACAAACAACAATCAGGCAGGCAGGCAGATAGATAGGTGGATATAAAATGTGTACTGATAAACTACAAGTCAATTTATAAATAGCTAGATTTTACACACAGATTTAAATGCAAATTAAAACTTTCGTTTGAAATCAGATTTTTGCTTTGCCCACTACTAAGTTGCTTTAATTTTTTCCTATTGCTTTTCTGCTAAAGGAACAGAGTTCCATGGGGGAAAAACAAAGCAAATTAGCACGTACTTTTGTGAATATGAGCAAAACTTTCATTGCTCAACTAACATTTTTTTTTAATCCCATTACTAACAAATATTTGGACATGCCTCTGTGGGAATGTCCATGGTCATTTTGACTCATCCAGTTGAGTTGTGTAAACTTATATATTTATACATTGTTTTATAGTTTGTTTATCAATGGTTATGGTTATTTTCTGTACTGTTTTATTAGTATGGGGGGGGATCCTCCTTCTTTCAAGCCACACTCCATTACAGATCAGGATTATATAGATCTCTTGATGCAGATACCTAATGTACTTTAGTCTGTCGCTGAAATCTGAAACTGACAGTGACTAGGCATCTCCATAGGTCTGCTTTAGTCTTCTTTTTGTTCTGTTGAGGTGTGAAACTTTCTCCTTTTCTGTCCAATGGCTGAGTGGTTTTATGCACCTTCCACATTTTCACATAACAAGCAACAACTGCTCAATGGGATGTCCATATACTTATGTCCTCATTCGTACCATTTTCCCTCTGTGCATTTATATAACTTTCTAATGTCCTTTGACTTTTAAAAGCAATAATGTGTATTTCCACAGTATTTCCAGTCAACGTTTTCTTGACCTTTACACAACACTTGGTATATTGAAGAGACACTGAATAAATTTGCCAAGGAACCCAGTGCACACAATTAATCCTTAGCCATCTAATTTGAGCAGGTTTATAAACGGGCCAAAAAGAGTGCCTTTACAGAACAAAATGCATAACATTGGCTTTTCATGCCCAGGAAATAAAGCATTAACGCCAATGTCTTAAGAAAGCTTCATGCAGGTCTTGAGATTCGTTGTGAATCCTTGTGTTTGAATGCGGCTCTTTTTTTCATAAACTAATCATTTTCCCCGTTCTTCGGGCCAACTTATCCAATCAGCGTTTAGAATACTCTCTGTGACGTACTACCCAACCAATGGTCATTACGAGTGTTGCCGACAGCAGCCAATAAACGTATCCCTAAAGGTAAAGTAACTGATAAAACAGGCAGCGAGCTGTTTGCGATTATCAGAGCTGTATATTTTACTTCGTCGCGAAACGGTGGTAGGTGATCGGAAAGGTATGTTTTGGATTGGACACTTGGATATTCCGAAGTGTAATGTTTTTAAAGATGATTCTTAAGCCTAGTTAACTACCATGCATGTTAGTAATCTTACGTAATTTAAAGTAGCAAGCAAAGCGAAGAGTCTCATTTTATCGTCCAAATTGTTTCTTTGTCAAGTTGGAAATGGCCATATTTCGGACAAATTTCTACGCATGTCGGTGAAATGTTACCGAGCATTTCAAACGGCATTTTCAGCATACATTGAATCATTCCCTGTTTCTCGTTACTTGTGAGACCGATAGGTATCTCAGAAAGTCTCACAGAGTAGCTGTGTCCAGAAATTGAATTTTAAAGCCAGGGCATTATCATTTACAACGTCATAAATGTTGAAAAAGTACACCTCAGAAAATAACTATATGTAAATTAAATTTGCCTGTCAATTTGTTTAATAATAAGTTAATTTACATGGGAAGGATTAAGATTTAAGGAAGGGTTTTTTTTTTTTTATTTCCTGTAATGCATGGTATTGATTCTTTGTCCTCAGCCTTCCACCATGGGGGAGCCCCAGCAAGTGAGTGCCTTG
Organism: Arapaima gigas; assembly: GCA_900497675.1. Taxonomy (NCBI): domain Eukaryota; kingdom Metazoa; phylum Chordata; class Actinopteri; order Osteoglossiformes; family Osteoglossidae; genus Arapaima; species Arapaima gigas. The sequence goes on from UFQX01000020.1 coordinate 298,538, forward strand.
CCACTGCCACCAATGCAGTACATCAAGGAATACACGGATGAAAATGTTCGAAAAGGTCTGGCACCCAAACCACCACCCCCCATTCGGGACAGCTACATGATGTTTGGCAATCAGTTTCAGTGCGATGACCTAATCATCCGGCCTTTGGAGAGCCAGGGCATTGAGCGCCTGCACCCCATGCAGTTTGATCACAAGCGAGAGCTCAAGAAGCTCAACATGTCTATCCTGGTCAACTTCCTGGACCTTTTGGACATTCTAATCAAAAGCCCAGGCAGCATCAAGAGGGAGGAGAAGCTAGAGGACCTGAAGCTGCTGTTTGTGCACATGCATCATCTCATCAATGAGTATCGACCACATCAAGCTCGGGAAACGCTGCGTGTCATGATGGAGGTGCAGAAGCGACAGCGTTTAGAGACAGCGGAGCGCTTTCAGAAGCACCTGGAGCGTGTGGTGGAGATGATCCAGAGTTGTTTGGCCTCCCTGCCGGATGACTTGCCCCAGGTTGATGAGCCTGCAGGATCAGGAGTTGCTGCTGGTGGTGCCCCCAGGCTCAAAGTGGAGCCAATGGATGTGGAAGAGGCAAGCAGCAGCTGTGTAGGGGTACCCCTGGACAGAAATGCAACAGCCACCAAAAGGGATAAATTGTGGGACAAAGATGCTGCCATGTGCAGCATCATTGATGAGATGACCTGACTGAGGCTTTTTTTTTTTTTTTTTTTTTTTTTTTTTTAACAGTAACCTGGCAGTTACCTAAATATTGTAGCTTGTGATAAAACGAGATGTCACAACTACAAATCACGTGCAAGGGACATAAGAGGACATGTGGACACGTCATTGTAAAAAAAAAAGTATATTTTTTATTTTTACTTTTGTTCTAAATTAATTTTTCATTATNAGTATATTTTTTATTTTTACTTTTGTGTTCTAAATTAATTTTTCATTATAAAGTACTTTTGAACTACAGAACTTGCCTACAGTACTTTTTTTTTTGGGTGATAACATTTTGCAGAAAAATGTATTGTGTAATCTAAAATGTTAATAAAGTGATGTCAGTCAACATAACTTAAATCATTGGGTGATGTGGTTTTCTTTTTTGTAAAAATGTTTTATTTTGGCAGAGCAACCGAAAGAAATGAACACAATATCCACATCTGCTTGCAATTCATTAATTCCATATGTATGTAGCATGTATTCTCTGTCCAATTTAAGTGTGTGTGTATATATATATATATAAATATAATAAAGACAGTTAACAAGTAACTAATTTTTGCTAGAGGAAAATCAAGCATTGGAATTTGACATTCATGGGTTATGTTATGTTAGCGACTGCTATATTCTGCAGGATTTGTTTTTGTACAGTACCTTTGCCAACAGCCTGCCTCTGGCAACTTTACAGTGAACACAACATGAAGCACAGTAAAATAACAATGAACATAAGAATTAGCCACCACGAGGAACATTTAATAACAAGGGAGGAAGAGAAAACGGCTCAAAGGAGATTATGTGAACAGAAAACTCCCTAACAGGTACTGGAGAGAAGATCTGTGTATGAATCCATACTCCGATGGTACCCTAGAGAAAGGGAATTAGCCTGAATGACCCAGCTGTATAAACTGGTAAATAACAGTAAGTATCTTGAAATATCTGTCATTGAAGGTTGCTTTGGGCAAAGGCACCTGAAATAAAGGTTAATAAAACAGTACAGGACCAACTGCCTATCCGCCCTTCCTGGGTACGTGAATGCTGTAGCGTTATGATATAAAGGTTAGTGTTTAATGAGTACTTTCTAGAGTTCAGACGATCCTTTAGCGAATAAAAAAATAACTGCTTTGGCGCGATGTCAACCGTCAACGAACCTTTCTATGTTTCTCACTGCATATTTCCTTTAACGTAGTCTGTCATTTAACCGCATACTAAAAATGAAAAACAACTCAAGCTTTGACGTCTTAAGAAAATGTATAACAATGGCTAATAGTTAAGGTTCGCAAAAAAACATTATTTCAGCGTTTCTTAAATTTATTCATCACGAAAAAAGTTTTAGCGCAACGGATACACTTATTTCTGCAAGTCGACGGTTTTCCGTTTCCTGAAGCGAAACTTGAGAATTTATTTTTAATCTTTATATTTCACAGATAAAATCATCGCGGTTAAACAATGTAGACGTGATTTTTACCATGTCTTTGGTTTAGTGTGGGATGTGCAAAAGTCCGATCGCTGCGAGCAGGGTTCGAACCTGCGCGGGGAGACCCCATTGGATTTCAAGTCCAACGCCTTAACCACTCGGCCATCGCAGCACACATGAACTGAGGCTGAAACCATCCCTTTTCTGCATCATATTTATAGTATGTTAAAAAAATTGTCAACAAAATGAAATGTTAAATGTAAAATTAAATTTAAAACCCAAATGTTTAATTATGCCTAGTTACCCAGCTAACATCTTTGTTAAAGAGTAGAAGCTGGAACTGGACTTCATAAAAATAGTTAAATGGAGAAGTCCGATCAGTCAAGAGGCATAATAACAGAGTATAATAGTATTTTAAATGACGACAGTAGAAAAGGGATCAACGATCCATTTAAAAATATGAATAAGTTGTTAAAGGGACGTTTCGGCTTTAAAAACGATATTGCAAATGGTTGACTGCCTGCATGTTTATTTTGTTTGAGATTGCCCTATTTTTAAAAAAAAAATCTAAATTGTTTTTGTTGTCTTTTCTGTAAATAAAACCCATTTCAATTTTTGGGCTGTTATGTATTCTCTTCTTAGGTATTTTCTTGGTTACTAACTGAAACACTTTGTCTTATAGAAATGGAAACAAATTAATGCTTTTTATATTGTAATGAATTATCCTAAGCCGAGCTAATGATACAATTTCAAGAAAAAAAAAACTCTACTTAACCTCTTCTGACATTTTTAGGGAGTAAAACAAGCAAACAAAAAAGTAAGTGAGAGACATAAAAGCTAAAAGAAATGAAAGATTATCTACCCATGTATGAGTGAAGGATGGTTTTAGGTGCAAAACAGATGTGGGGTTATAAATGTGATATTAATGAGAAACTAACCATAAATGGGTAGGTAGAGTCGGGTCAAAAAGATCTGGTCCATACTGGAAAAGTTCACAAATGCATGGTATGTAGACATGTTATACAAGGTCTGGGTGTAGGCAGCAGTGTCATGTAAGAACACACTTTGCAATGAGTACAAACTGGTCCTGTTGGCTGACACAAAAAAGAAGACAGCTAAAGAAACACTCAAAAAATTTTTTTTTTTTAAACTCATGAAACACTACAGTGTACAGCACTCAAACACAAGGGACAGCATGCAAACTGTACGCTTAGACCTATCAGACCTATTGAGACACCAGTGCTACCTGCTGCGCCACCAGGCTTCAATAACTGTGATGGTTGATGATAACTGTTACAAAATTTGCAAAAAAATTGCATTAGGGTCTTATACAATAAGATATAAGTACAGAATGACAATAAAGTGGACCTTGAGCCTTGATTTGTTGGACAAAGACACATGCGTACTAAAGCTCAACTAGTTGTTAAGTTACTCTGAAACATACACTTGAACCCATTCTGCAAAGTAGCAGTATCTTCTTTAGTTGGTTCAGCCTCCAATCAGTTTGTTGTAAAAGCTTCCTTCATTATTACATATGACCATATGTGTCATGTCAAGGTGTTTATTCAGTAAAACTGGTTATTATTCAACTCTTTCCATGCTTACATAACTGACCATGTGACCTAAAGCCTGGCACTTGTTACATCTTCAAACAGTAAACTCAGCTGAAGATAAACTATAATGACTGTGTAACATAATTAATTCTATATAGGAATCTGTAGGAGTGTTTCATTTTTGCACAGCTGCTTTTAAAAGTGACATGGTCCTATAGTTTAGACATTATCATTTCTAAAATGTTTGTGTCATGTGCACAGTTAAATGACTAAGAGAGCAAAAGTGCTTTCATAACCAATCCGCACTCTAGCACATTGGTGTCAGTTGCACAGTATGAGCTATAATCACAATAATATGACCCAATGCAAAGTTACTGTCAAATTTCATTTAATCTGCATTTGGTCTCTCGCAGCTTATTTCATTGCAAAAGAAAACATATGGTTTAGGGCTAAAACTTCAGTAGAAATGCATTATAAAAGAGATGTATACAGCTATATGGTCTTCTGCAGCCACTGTATCAGTAGTAAGAATTTGACTAGTCTGGCTTAAATTTTTTATTCTAAAGAAACATTGTGAATCTAATTTGGTGCACAGTTTTGAATATAATCACAACTTTACTATATAGCCTATTAAACCTAAGCCATAAAAGTTAAATAATTTGCAAAGCTCTCCATTGTAAATTTCAACAGTTAAAAATGTGTCATGAAGATACTCTTTGCCTTTGTTTTGATTGTTCTGCAAAGTTTTGTTTTTATATATTGAACTGCTTTCTTTCCTCCTTCCCGGGAGGAGGCACGTACTTATATAAATGTATTGATTTTCATTACTGAAAGCTACCTTAGTTAGTATATTTTATTAGCTAATAGAGAACTGAGATGCCAAAACCTCGACCCAAGTGCATCACGAAGGGTCCCATCTGCAAGTAATGAAATTTGCACTGGAAGTACGACATACAGTATAGAATATTGTTTCAATGTATATTACATGATATGAAATTTAAATGCAGGATTTTAGGAGCATAGTGTATGTACAAAAAAGTAATTAGGCAAATAATATTATGGCATGAAATACTGACTGGAATACACCACAGGACGTGGTGTATTAGGCATTAGTATTGTTTAGTGTTGTTTTAGCAAAACTTCAGAAAAAAATCATTTCCAGCCAAAATGAATACATTTGGAGAAAAACTAAGGCAAGAGCCTCACATACGTTCACTTCCGAGTTACGCGATGATGCATCGCCACTCGCACTTCGGTATTTTTTTTAAATGTTATGCAAAATAACCATCAACAAATATGAATAATTGTCTTATTCAATTAATTTGTGTGAACGAATGCAGATTAATACGTAACCATTTTAGTATGTGCAGTTCTGAAACTGAAACGATGATCCGCCCTCTCGACTGATGCTGCTCATATGCAAGCGTTCGCAGTCCCCCGGGGAGCGGTGGAAATGATATTTGGAATATGAAAAAGTCTATTTATTAGTTTGCACCTGTTTCATGCTGCAGACAATCGGTTTATTTCGCTACTTTCACACACTCTTTCACACAGATTGTCGCCTCGCCACATCTGCGTTATGAAACTGGGCGCTACCTGTTTCACAACAGGGGCGGACCGCTATGCCGAGCAGCCAATCGGAGGAGCCGCTTGGCATCACGTGTCCTTTATTTATGTAATGTAATGGTTTGAAGAAAACAGCTTCATCATTTGTAGACGGGATGATCAAGTGCAGTTTCCGTCTATAATAATAATAATAATAATAAGGAAAATAATAATAATAGGGAACGCTAGATGGGATTTGCAAGGACATGTGGCACGCGTTGCTGGAGCTCGAAACCTGTCGGTGTCTGAGCGTCTCGCCCCGGTGTCAGAACAGCCCGGGGGAGGCAGCATGACGGACCGGGGGTAGCGTGTCTCAATGTGGAAGGATCCAGACTACAGGCTGCGTGAGAAAGGTCGTCCGCGAGGAAGGCGTGGGCTCCGTTTCCGTTAACGAAGCGGCCGCTGTTTCTTCTTCTGCTCCAGTTCAGGAGTCCGCTGTGAGGAGGGATCCGCCGGGAGCGTGGAGGAGAGAGAGGGAGGGAGGGTGGTGGTGTTAGTTATGGATTTGCTGGAGTGCCCGCTGTGCGAGTTCCTGCTGTGCGAACCGGTCACCGTGTCCTGCGGCCACTCGCTGTGCCGCCGCTGCGCGCTCACCAGCCAGCCGTCCAGGTGTCCCGTGTGCGCGGAGAGGCTGCGGCCGCGGGAGCTGCGCGCCGCCGGGAACAACGTGCTACTCTCCGGGCTGCTGGAGAAGGTCCGGCCGCAGGAGATGCGGCTCCGGGGCCGCGTGCTGGAGCGCCTCAAAGGCGGCGAGTTGGCACAGGCGGTGCGCATCGCCAGCGAAGGGATAGAGCAGGGTAAGGGTGCGCGCCGGGTACGACTGTGGCGACCGAGGCCGAGCTGCGCTTGTATAACCTCGATTGTATAACAGCCGTCGCGACGTTACACAATATGCTTGTTCTGTGCTCCAGAGGCAAACGCCCCTGTTTCCACTGATCCCCAAATATTGGTCTACTGACCAGTACAGCACAGTACAGCAAAGGCTTTCATAAAAGCTGTGTTTGCTGTAATACGGCCAGCAGGTAGTGTGGTAATGGGGGCAGCTGCTTTGGAAAGTGAAGGTCGTCCTCCAGCTGTCCTGTCCTGAACTTGAGAATACCCCGATGTATAAGTTGGTAAATCACGGTAAAGTGGACTAACGCTGCAAGATATCGCGGAGAAATATGTCATCTTAGGTTAACTATTATTAGTAATAATTTTTTTCTCATAGATATCGAGAATAGAAAAAGTTACCTTCAGGTATTATTTATCTCAGATCTGTTTTGTACTGAGTTTATCGTGCTGACTCCCAGCTTCACCCCTCACTGTAGTGTCTCAGTTGTCTTTATTGGTAGCAGGAAAGGACTGCAGGACTTCCCTTCATTGTGAGACGTTTCCTGGGGACCGAGGTCCAGTCTGTGCCAGCAGGGTGACAGACTGGGGCTGGCGTGCCCCGTATCTTCTACCAAAATGACACTGTGTCATAGTGTCACTGTATAATACATGTGTGTTTATTGTTTATTTGTGCTCAGTCAGGATTGACAGAACTCTGGACAATGCAACAGGTTTAAAAGGTGTGATGTTAGGGACATACCAAAAGGGGACACTGTAACTTAGACACTCCTAGGTGCTAAGAATTCATTTTGTGGTAGATGTTTAGTTTTTTTTAAAGGACGTTGTTGTATATCTCTTGACTTTTCTCGTCACTTTTCTTTTGTCTCTCTTCCCTCCTACACACACACTGCAGACCCAGGAGACCTGAGCCTGAAGGTGTGGCGTGCCGAGGCCAGCTTGGGGCTGCAGCAGTTCTCCGATGCTCTGCAGGACCTGGACGAACTGTGTCGCATACGGCCCACCTGGACTGAGGTGAGGAATGATGAAAGGAGGTGCAGGTCTATTGGTGAGACCCTGTGGTTTCTGGTTAGGCTTTTTTTAATCTGACATGTAACCAGTAACATCATGTTATTGCTGGGTTTATGGCACAGAAAGTAGGACAACAGACATGAGACAAAAAAAATGTTCTTATTTCTGTCCAGGGCTTCTTTCGAAAAGGGAATGTGCTGCTGGAAATGGGAAGACAAACAGACGCTTTGTTTCAGTTTCACCGTTGCCTCAAATTGCAAGCTGACTTTGTCCCGGCCAGGAACCAGATAAAGAAGGTGGGCATTTTCACTCATTTCAGATTAAGTCAGTGTCGTACATATGGCTGTAGATGTAAAGATTCTCAGCAGTAACAATCTGATGCTTTGGTGTACAAAGTCTTACAGGTTCATACAGGCAAGTCAAACCACAGTAAATGAATGCAGTTTTGAGGAAACCTACTATGTTCTCACTCTGCTCAACAGACTGCTTTTTTTAGTAACATGTTACGTGCCCTTTGTCGTTGGTGTTGATCATTTGTTCCGCAGTTAAATCAGACTGTTGAAGCCATGAATTACAAATTAAATTGTTTTTCGAACATAGCGTTTCTATTTTTCTGTTATTCCTAGGCCAAATTGATGAATGGTGTTTTAGCACCTTTGACACTTAATGCTATAATGATGTGATGTGATATAATAGTCATTTAGCAAGAGTAGAATGAGCCAGTAGGTGGCATAGTGGTTAGAGCTGCCATTCTCGAGTTGAAGGACCTGGGTTCAAATCCCATCTCCTGCTGAAGTACTGTAAACCAAGGACCTTACACTGAAGTGCTCCAGTATAGCTTAAAACTGTAAGTTCTTTTTGGAGAACAGTACTAGCTAAATGTGTTCATCCATTATTGCTAACCACTTAATTCTGAACAGGGTTGTGGTGGTCCCAAGCCCATCCCGGAATCATTGCTAGACTAGCTGTACCTGAATGGGACGCTCGTCCACCGGAGGGTGGCCACACACACAGTCACACATACACACAGTATTTCCAGTTTAGAGTAATTCATGTCTTTGGACTGTGGGAGGAAACTGGAGCATGCAGTGGAAACCCACACAGATGGAGAGAACATGTAAACTCCACACAGACTCTGGCCAGAATAGCCCTGGTGCTCGGAAAATGACACTACTCACAAAGCCACTGTGCCACCCATCCGTTAAATTAATAAACGTCAGTGTTGAATGAACAACCCAAGCAACTCTGATATAATAGTATAGTAATTTTCATCTTTTTTGACTTTTCCTTTATAAATTCTTTTTTGTACCCGTAGTTTTTCAGACCGTCCTTCAATTTGTTTCCTGTTTGAAAATCTTGCATTCCAAATCCTTCCATCCTCAGTCATAAAGTGTTTCCTAGACGTGATGTAGTTTTTGTTCCTGTTATTTCCTCACGTGAAGATCCTGGAGGCGGAAGGTGTGCAGGTTCCAGAGGAGGTCCCCAGGCTACTGCAGCTGGTGTCAGAGCGCCTCCGGGACTCCAGTCCTATCACTAGCTCTGTGAGCCGTGCTCTCAGGGATGGCTCACGATGTTCTCCAGACATGGGGCAGGACAGGGAGGGGCTCAGGGACTCTGAGAAGGTGAGGCACTTTCCATGCCACGTCTGGAGACTGCCAATGACTGCAAAGGATTGATGTAGACTTTTAGACTTTTTTCTGACCATCTCCTGGTTCTTCCTGCCAGACTTCATGCACTGCGATGCACACAACCAGCGCTGAGTGCTGTCTCAGCCTCTGCCAGGCCGTGTCCTTCCTCCCCACTGCTGAGGATGATGAGGAGCTCATGATGAGGAGAGACGAGAGGACGAGAAAGGGTATGGCACCCCCTGAGACTATTCACAAACCTAGTGTCTCCCTGGAGGGTCTCTTCTGTAGTGCTTTTGAAAATCTTACCACAACAGTATATTGTTTTTGGATAAAAGAATTGTCCAAATGGTTATTAATAATACTACTACTACTAATAATAATAATAATAATAGTAGTAGCAGGTGGCATAGTAGTTTCAGCTGCTTGAAGGACCCAGGTTTGCAATCTATCTCCTGCTATAGTTCCTTTGAGCTGACCCTGAACTGACAGTAACAATTGCACTACTGTATAAATGGGTAAATTATTATCAATAAGTTGTTTTGGAGAAAAGTATGAACTAAATAACTGTACATGTAGTAATAATAATAATAATAATTGTTGTGTAGAAATCTAGTGCACACAGATGTACACAATTATTAAGAATTTGCATACAGCCCTGGAGCTGCTGATGGCACACATATGGTGATGTGTTCTTTGTTTCCTTGAGGTCCCTTAGGACAGATGGATGAGGAGAAGGAGACGGTTCTTAATATGCTCACTGTGTCGGACTTTGAATGTCCACTCTGCATCAGGTTGGTACAAACACCTTATTTCTTAACCGGTCTCCAAAGGACTGTTGAAACATCCCTCAACCGCACTGTGCTCAGGTGTGAGTGATGGTAGTGGTATTGGGGGCAGATGCTAGCGGTTATTCTGTACATCCACATTGCTGTCTTGCATGTTTGTTTTTCCACTTTCCAGCTTCACAGATTCTTCCACGTTATGGTGTGAGCACCATCACTCTGTCGTTCTGCCACTTTACATGCAGGTTCTTGCATAGTTTGCTTTGTTGTGGCATTCAAAGTCATTTCTCTGTCTCTTTGGGTCAACGTGATACCAGGTTGTTCTATGAGCCAGTTACCACCCCGTGTGGCCACACCTTCTGTAAAAGCTGCATCGAAAGAAGTTTGGATCATAACCTCCACTGTCCACTGTGCAAACAACCCCTGCATGAGGTAAGCAGTCCTACTTTTAAACATTTTCACTGTGGTCTTTTTACTACAGCTAATGAACTGACATAGTAGAAATAACCTGCTGAGTAGATGGGTTATTCACTGTAAGTAGCTTAGCGTACAAAGCCAATATCAAACCCAATGGTAACTGTAAATTTTATTCACCTTCAAATTTATGATTTTTTCCTATCTCTATAACTGCATCCCTCCTTCTCTCGGCAGTACCTTAAAAACAGGAAGTACAACACGACGGTGCTCTTTGAGGAGATCATGTCCCACCTGTTCCCCCAGCAGCTGGCTGAGAGGAAGCAGGTCCACGAGGCGGAGATGGCCGAGCTCTCTGAGTGAGTGATACCACACTGAACGGGTTCGCTGGGATTCAAGATAAAAATCTTTTTAAAATGCTTGTGAACCGGGATGCACAGTGATATCGGAATCGTATTGCAATTGGCTGATATTTGTTTAAATGAATGTTATCGGCCTTAGACAGATGCTTAGAAATGACTGATGATCGAAACTAAAATTTGATGACGGTTCTGGCTTACCATGACATTTAGGTGATGCTGAGCTACAGGGTGAAAATGTATGTGGTGAGGCAGTTTTTCAAAGTAAAATGTGCCATTTCTCAAACATGCATGTTAAACAACCTAATTATTGTCGACAGCGAGAGAGTTTTCATTGGGGCTTCTAATATGGTCAAGAAAACAGAAACAGATTTTCCTGCAACAACCCATAGATGCTCTTGTTTGATAATAACAATCCTCCCCTAAAAAATAGAACCGTGCACATCCAGAAAAGAGTTAAGTGGTGTTATTTATGTCTTTATTATTGCAATGTTTCACTCTGTTTTCAGTGTTCATTATTTCATGTTAGATTTTTTTACCCATCAAAAAGAAAGAGAAACTTGTTATGCAGCATTTAAGGCTACAGCTTGCAAAAATGTTCCATATTTAAGAATTGGGTAGGCAGCCAAATGTGGTTCAGCAAGTGCCATTTTTAAATGACTGTACTTGTTCTATAAAACTGAATGTTATACAAATAAATGATAATATCTGTACTTTCAATCCAGGTCGATCAAGTCCCATTTTTCCTATGTGTTTTTATAAACGTGTGTATCGCAATGGCCGATAAGTACATAGAAATGTACACAGTTCCCATGTTGGTGCATCCCAACTCGTGAGTTGTTATGGACTGGAGGGTACGTGCAAGTATGCATGAATAACATGGCATTACAGCATTTTACCCTTGTCAGAGTGCATTCATTTCTTTGACAACACTATGGTCCTTTTCATTGGTCTTTAAGAGAGTATTTACAGTAAAGTCATGACTGGATTTTCCAGATTCCTTTTCCTCAGATTTTGCCCATGAAGCGCTAGTGGTCCTGTTTGCGATTTTCAGTTTATGTTTCATACCTGTGATGTGTAGCTGCTGCTCTTGTGTCCTACAGTACGACCAGGGACGTTCCAATCTTTGTGTGCACGGTGGCATACCCGGGCATCCCATGTCCACTGCACATCTTCGAGCCCCGCTACCGTCTCATGATGCGCCGCTGCATGGAGACTGGCACCAAGAAGTTTGGAATGTGCACCTATGAGCCTGGCAAAGGGTAAACCACAAGATGGCTGCACCACAGCTTTGTCACTACACTTTGTGCACGTGACCTCCCTTCCCATTTCACGCGCTTCTTTTTACATTTACAGTAAATAAAAGTGCATTTCACAACAGACAGTGAGATTCAGAGTCAGACACAGGATTAGCGCAGCACACCATGTGTGTCGGACACCATTTTGTGGGTCCATGTTAACCAAGTAGACATAGAACTGAGAGTCAGATAAGAGACACAAACGTTATCAGGATATTATGATGAGATGCAAATTTATGGAGCTGTCAAGATATCAAGAGAGAAGCTGATCTGAGAGATGCATTTTGAGACCCCGAAATGCGGAGGAGGGATTCAGCAGTAGTGAGGAAGAGAAGGAGCTCATTCCACCACATTGGAGCTAAAACTGCGAACCTGTGAACTTTGGACTTTGGACCCTTTGGGAGTGGGATCAGGAAGTGGCTAGAGACAGAGGAGCACAGTGCTCTTCCTAGGGTGTTAGTGAAAGATTAGATCTTGTTGGGATCGGCAATGCAGCAATGACTTTACTTGTCTGTCACTTTGGATGAATACAGCTGCTACCTGAGTAAAAGTGAACTGTAAAATAAAGAAAATATACTATGGTGCAGGTTTGCAGACTATGGCTGCATGTTGGAGATCCTGTGGTTGGACATGCAGCCTGATGGCAGGTCTTATGTGGATACGGTCGGCGGCAATCGCTTCCGGGTGCTGAAGAGAAGCCAGAGAGATGGCTACCACACGGCCGACATTGAATTCCTGGAGGACCAGAGGGTGAGCACCACCTGCTTGCCATTGATGGGCCAAATGGGGGTACCAGCTGTAAATGAAATGAAACTTAGATGGTTGTTAAAGGCAAAAGGAACTCACCGGAGAAAGTGATGTATCATCAGAAACATAAATGCACTGTGCATGTAATGTGTTTTTTTTCAGCCTGATTACCCTATAGTTATGGAGCTGGATACATCTTATACTGAAATTGTAATGATTTTGAACTGAGCACATGTTCTCGGGATATGATGTGCACTGTCAGAGGGTGTCTTACCAAAACAGTTTTACACGCATATGAAAATGTATGTAAAAGAATGTTTGGATACAAACATATATACACACATTTTCAATTACATTTAGTACACACTTAAATGCATGCAGTGAGTCACCAACATAAAAAATGTTTAAGTAAACTTTTTGACATTGCAAGCTGTTTTGAGAAGTATTTAGTATTTATTTTGTTCTAAATAATGCTAGAAAACTAATTCAAAGAACATGCCAAAGCTTCAGTCCAGTTTAGTTTGATAGAAGGGCACCCACTGTGTGTGTGTGTGTGTGTGTGTGTGTGCGCGCGCACGTGCACGTACGTGCACGTACACATTCAGATATTTTCAGCATCACTAACTTTGAGACCCTGAGCTTATAAAGTAAAGTCATTCCTGTAGGGAAAGTATGCATTCTGTGTATTCAGAATGCCACGTTGTGTGTGTTTGTGTGTCTGCGTCACTCTCTCAGAGCAACTTTTGTATGTCCATAAAGGAAGCCATAGATCATATGTGTTTTGCATTAGTGTATGTGGTTGAAAAAGGACAGAAAACAGCTCTGTGTGTGAGTTGTGTTCTTCTTTCCTTTGTTTGTGTGTGTGTGTGTGTGTGTGTGTGTGTGTGTGTGTGTGTGTGTGTGTGTGTGTCCTCCCGTAAGGTGGAGGGTGCTGAGCTGGAGCTGCTGCAGCGTCTCCACGACAGTGTGTACCAGCAGGCCCGAGAGTGGTACTGCCGGCTCAGCAGACGCATCCAGGAGCAGATCAGCAGGCGGTACGGCACAATGCCTGAGAAGGAGGACAACATCCAGGTGCGACTGTCCCACAGCCGTCCTCCACACTCGCATACAAGAGTGTGTTCATTTCTTCACTTGTTTGTTCAGTGTTGCTCCACTCTGAGAATTCCACCGTTCTCCCTCATACCACTGCAGGCTTCGTCTAATGGGCCAGCATGGTGCTGGTGGCTGCTCTCGGTCCTGCAGCTGGACCCGACTTATCAGACCACGGTTCTGTCCCTCACATCACTGAAGGATCGCCTGAGCCACCTCCGCATTGTGCTAGAGTACTGCTCTCAGACCTAGAACATTCTGGGGCCCACGGACATCCCCAGCAAACAGGGCCCAATGCTGTGGAGCTGTGCTGTCAACACCACTGGCACTTAACACATATGTGCTCTGGCAGCATGTCGGACCCTCACAGATGCATTACCCAACATACACGCGCACGCACACACACACACACACACACACACACACACACACACACACACACACACACAGTATGTTTGCACGTGCACGCAAGCACACATTTGCACGAGGCCGTGTTCTTTGTTGCTGGCAGAAGTTGCTGCCCAACTCTCTGTGGGTTTTAGTGATGCAGTTGCCCAAAGTAAGATTGTGTAGATTTTTCTGTGGCTGATTTAGGTTTGACACACATCAATCAGCAGGAATTTTGCATGCGCTGGTTGGCTTCTCCACTAGATGCTCTGACATTGCGATTTCTGATGGTTTCTGTTACTGCAGAACTGGTACTATGTCTGACGGCATCTGAAGGTTCCCAGTTCTTTGACAAATCTGTTAAAAAATGTAAGAATTGCATCTTTTAATGCTGGCTTTCTTTTCAATTTCATTATGAAAAGAGTATGATGTACAAGTAGGATCTCATGGATGGATTTCATAAAGTGATGATAAGGACAGTGAAGAAATGAGGCATAATTTATTTAAAAGTGATATATGCAGTACTCTGTGGTTTTAATGAGTTTAAAAATGTAGATGGGTTGGCTTCTTGGAGGGGGAGCATTTGGTGAAAGCTCTGAAGTGATGCACTGATGCCATCCTTGTTGTTGAAGCCTCCTCATCTGGGCCACAGGTGTAGCAGTCGGGGGGGGGGGTCTCGCAGCATGAGCCGTCACTCCTTCTGTGGGTGTGGAGTGTGGCAGGAAGGGGGCTCACTACAGTCCCTGTGCTGCCATTACTGTCAAACCCCACACCCACATCTTTTCTTCACCGGCATTGGTGCCTTTGAGTTTTGGGCCTTATTCTCTCTGTGGGACATGTTGTTTTTCAGGACTTTATAACTGTTTTTCTTTTATTTTTGGTGGCACGTTTCATGCAGTATCTATGTTTTGAATTGAACTATTCCACACAACTGCAAGAATCTGGGAGAATTTATTAGTTTTTACTTTGATGATTGTGCCATAGCTATGTGTTAGACACAGTAGATGAAATTTTAAGTATTAATAATCATAATTTATCAGAGACTGTGCATGTGTTGCCCTTAGACAAACACTCTTTCAGCTGTTTAATGGGTAAACACAAAGGTTTAGAAAGGCACACTCTGTGGGGGGGGGGGGGGGGGA